>JAJTUV010000543.1:600000-1172500 GCA_021653895.1 Mastomys natalensis | reverse complement strand
ACAGTTAATATTAAGCCACATTATCTCTCTGATGTAAGCAGAAGAATAGATTTGTTCTCATTTGTATATTGATGTCTCCTACTCTGTAGAATTTATATTTACAGAGTATAGATTAAAAGTTAAGTGTATACATTTATGAGAATATTAATGTCTTACCCAGGCCTAAATTAGAGTCTAGATGAGCAAATTAGAAACCTGGTGCAATTTCTCTTCAGCCAGGTAAATTCTTTAGTATCAGCTGAAAACTAAAGAACACATTCAGCATGAAAGCTACTAGAGACTTTGTCTCATTACAGAACCAGTTTGACTCAAAGAAAAAAAGGGTAGAGGGTGACTACTGGGAGTGTAATGCAAATAGGCTGATGTGGAATAGTTTAATTGTGATTGCAGAAACACAGCTGAATACTGGCACATCAAATTTCATACTGGGTAGATCTACCCAATTTATAATTATAAAAAAAAAAAAGAAAGAAAGAAAGACAGAAGTAGCCCAAAACAAGTTTCAGAACTGGATATACAAGATCATCTAGTCCTGAAACTTAATTTATTTTAATATATTCAATGATATGTGTATTATTTTGTACTGCATAAACATGCCATGCTAATGTTTCCAAGAAATCATTTACAAATGTCTACTTATTTCAAATTCAGTATTAGTGACAGATCAAAGAATCAGCATGGCTCCTGATATACTCAGAGGAACATGGCTGAGTACCTACAGGAGCATGTTAGGGAGGTCTGATTGAAGGAGTAAGGGGTCCTCACAGAAGTATGGGGGAAGGATATGCACCCATGGATGATGTGACCTCACACAAGCATGATTGTGGGAAGTAAATTACAGAAACTTGGGTGAGAGGTTATTCACATGTGTATGAGCAACTTTTGTGAAGCTAAACCATGGAAGAAAATTTTAATTGCCTAACAACTGTTAACAGCTTTGTATTCTCAGGGCAGGGGAACCTTGCAGCCCCGCTTCTTATTATGTAACTTGCCATACATCCTTGGGAGGGTTTAGAACTTGAAGCTCTTGCTTCATAGGAGGCAACACTGATTTCTCTTTGTTTGGTATGGTCTCGAGGTAGTCTCAAAGAGTATTCAAGACCATGTGATTCCCAAAAAACTGAGTTTCACAAAGAAACTCAGCAAATACCTTTACAAAATACAATTATCAACACAATTTAATATATTTTTCTCTGAGACTCTGCAAGCAACTTTCACGTGAATTCAGATATCTATAGTGTCACCTGGATAGCACAGCTACAGCCATTCTAAGAACTAACCTACGACATCAACAATGGTTTTCTTCAAAAGTATGCATATCTGTTTATATCAAAATAATTCTTAGAAACTGGTTAAAATTAAAGTGATACTGCTTGTTTCATTAATATGTTAAAGTTTTCATTTTAAAGTGATATGTTACAGAGGGGAAACAGAAAAAATAATACTTTTCCATATCAAAATATCAGTATATGGCACATATTAGCAGTTGGTATTGCATGTTTGTGTTCAGAATTCTGGCAATCATGGTAAGCTTCTGCAGCTGAAATGAAATATAGTCTCTACATCATAACATTTGTGATAACTATGCACAACTAACACACACTTATTATTTTTTTGTAGTCATTATCTTGAGGTTTTATAATTATAAACAAGTATGTAAGATTTAAAAATGCAATTTATTCTACAATTACATATGCCTGAAGTAGAGGATAAGAAAAAAAGAATATTAAAATAATACACGCTGTATACCGTGTAAATAAACAATGATAAATGTTCCCTGTTCTTGGGGAGCTGTAATGAAGGAGACTTAAGAATGCTCTATTCAGTTGGACAAAAAAAAAAAAAAAAGATTGCTTTATTCGGGATTTCTGTTAAGAATCAGATGTGTTTAACTCACTCCGATTCAGTTGGTGCTTTCTAAACTGAGAGTTGTAAACTAGGGAAGCAATAACATGCTTATGGAGTAAGGCAGAATTTACATGAAAACCAGATTTACTGAGGAGCTTTCAGCCCATAGTGTAATTTTCCTTATACATGGTTTTCATGGGATAATCAATTATTACTTAATCCACAGAGAGGTTAATTATGTACAACATGGTTATTAGTACCCCCCATTTACAGATGAGAAGCTGAGGAAGGGGCTGGACGGTTCCACGGAGCCCCAGTTAAATGATGCCACTTTTCACTCATGAGTGCTGTTCTTGGAGGACTCAGAGCACTGGGCTACATAGTCCATCCGCTTGACCAGCAATTAAGACACTACACGGTCGGATTCCTTCTCAGTCAGCTTTATTGCAGGAACGAATCTTGACTTATGGACATGGACAGGGACGGGACGAGACGACGGGGACAGGGACGGGGGACCCCCAGCAGCAGAAATGAGCTGCTTATATAAACTGCCCAAGGCAGGCTGGGTGACGTGTTCTCTCAGGATAGGTGTTAAGCTGCCAATACCTCATTAGCATAAGCCCGCTCGGAGGGTGCACGAGGCCTAGATACATGCACAAAGGGGACTTGTTTACCGTTAGCTGAGCTGCCACACGGGAAGCCAGCTGCTTTACATTGTCAGGTGCTAGTCATACGACTTTGCAACTGTCCCAGGTGCTATCTTAAACAGGCTGCCCACACTACATCATGAATCCTCTTAATGTTACAAAATTACAGGCATGATTACCTCTGCTTCACCTTTAGGAGAATGAGCTGCTCACATAAATAAGTTGCCCAAATTGTTAACAGACTTTGGAATCTGCCTTAAACTTTTATATTGAGGACAGTTATACTTGCCTTTCATCAGGAAAGTTCACTGTTGAACACATGAAATCTATTTGGAAGCAAGGCAAAATAGGTTTTGATGTCTTGTTTTGATCTTAATCATTGTGAAATGATATTTTACCTTTTTGTTCATATGCATGAATAAAGGTTTAAAATAGTGTCTCAAATATTGATACCTAAAAGTATTTACTGTGTATGTTTTTGTCAACTTGACACAAAAGAAGATTGAATCTGAAAGGAGAAGCCATTAAGGTGACCTATAGCATTGTCTTAATTGCTAACTGACGGAGGAGTCCTAGCACACTGTAGGCTGTGTCACCACTGGGCAGGTGTGTTCTGGCTGTGCATCTAATCTAGTAGGCAGCATTTCTCATAGTCTTCACTTACTTCCTACCTCCAGGTTCCTGTTGTGTTTTTGCCTTAATAGTGGAAAAAATGGGGAAAATTATTGAACTTATTGACATATGAAAGCACTATCTGATGGGACTACTAATATTGTAAATAGGAAGACCAACAGCTAATTACTGGACCTCATGAAACTAAAATTTTCTGTAGAGCATAGAACATCATTACTCAAGTAAAGATGAAGCTTGCACGTGGGAAAAATAATCTTTATCCACCATGTACACTGAAAGAGAATTAATATTTATAATATACAAAGAACTAAAAAAAAAAAAATCTAATTGTGAAGCATATAAAAGAACATCCAACTAAATATGGGGCATGGAACTAAATAGAGAGTTCCCAAAAGAATACATAAACATAGCTGAGAAATTTATAAAATTATTCAACATCCTTAACTATTAGGAAACTGTAAATTAAAACTATTTCACCATTTCCATAGTCAGAATACCTAAGATAAAAATAATGAATAATGATAAATGGTATCATAGACATAATAAAGGGGAGGACTTATCCACTGGTGGTGAGAGTGTGAACTGGTATAGCCACTAAGAAAATCAATTTAGAGTTCTTTGAAAAAAAAAAAAAAGCCCACATCATGATATTGCTATGTATTGCTATATGATTCTTGTGTATATTCCTTGGAGATTCCATAAATGACTTATATAGTATTTTTAGAAGAAATTACATTTTTTTCTGATGGTAGTATAAAAATCTACTTCATTTAAGATGAATTAAAAATATTTTCCATTGTTACCAATCCCAAATGAAAACAGTCTAAATTATTTTAGGCTGCCCTTAGTTAAGTTTAACAGAGAATAAATGTGAAAAAAACTAATTCCAGGCTGGGAAATTCTAATGTTACTGTTTCTTTTTAATATGTGTCACTCTCTTTTTTTTGCTCTCCATTACCTACTGGAGGTGGTTACCATATATAATCTATTTTACACTTTATTTTTGCAATGGTACCAATTGAAATAATAATAAGAACACTTCACTATGGCAGCACAGTATCTCTTAGTGACAATAATAATAACTGTCTGGGCCAGCACAAAAAATGGAGTAAGCAGTGAGAACATGTTTTATGTTTGGAATGACATAGATAATAAGCCAGGCACTAGAAAAGAATTTGAAGGATCTAAATGAAAAAACAAAGTCAAGGGAAGAAATTATTTACTCTCTCTTCTATCCACTTGAAACTCATGGTAGCTAGTACTAACAGACTGAGAAGGTAAAGTATACAGTATTTAACCGATGTCAATCAAGCTGAAAATATTCAACAAATCTAAGAGGCATGTGCAATGATTTAAGTATATCTGTGTAAATGACAGGTGCATATTAATGTTAGAGAATGATTATGCAACTAAATGATTCAAATAAACTTACTTGGATTCCACAGGACAGAGTTCAGGAGAAGGTATTTCCTCCCCTAATCTTTCACAATACTATGTCTCTCATGAAGATATTCTCCTTAGCTCATGTCATAGAACATAGTCCTGATCAAGAGTATTTGAACATTAGTATCAGTTAGACAAACAACATAATGATTTAAAACTAAACAAAGAAATATTAACTAAATAAATGGTTGAATAAATAAATGAGAAATATTTTCAATAGTCAAACACTACTGGTTTACTTACCCTGAATTCACTTACTAGTGAGTAAATAATTTATATAACAAATAGTTTAGTACCTTGTATTTTATAGAACAGGACATAAAGAGGGCTGATAACTAGGTTAAGCAAAAATGATTGTTAGAACTAAAAAATATTCCAGACAGTATTTATACTCAGAGGAAAGTCTGACACATCTTGAACCAGAGTACATCTTGATACTTCTTTGTGAGGAGACATATGTTCTCAAATTGCCGAGAGCTGTTTGTCCAAAATAACTATTTTTACACAGATATAAGATAAATCAGCATAATTGATATCACTCCATGGAAATGTGAAAGAGGATTTCTGTCCCCAAATCTTAGAAATATATCATTTTATTTATATTGAAAAAAGAATGAAGAGAATATGCTAAGGGAATGAATATGTAATGAAGCATTTACAGATGGGCAGTAACCACAAGAGAGGCACACAGAAACAGTTACTTAAGTCTTCACACTAGTAATGGGTGTTCCAGTATGACTGTGAGAATGATATTTATGAGTATCAATATTGGGAGCTGTAGAGAATAAGTTTGAAAGGAATGTTGAACAACATTGGGATGGTTTTGTTGGCCATGCCAAACAAGATCAACTTCATATTGCAAGCACTTTGAGTGGAAATCAAAGATACTGAAATAGACGTATTTCACTTTCATATTGCACTAGAAATTGGTGTCATACATTATAGGAAAAAATGTCACTAGATTACTCAAGTGAGAAAAATAAGAAAAAAAAACCCAAATGTACTAATTTGAATATTAACTCAGAATTGATTTTCAGTGTTTGCAGAGGTAACCTGTAAAAAATAAAGTAGCTTTATTAGTATATACACATTTATATATGTATGTATAATATTAATATTTACCAGTTCTCATTATATGTTCCAGGTGTTCCATGAGTTTTATTTACATTAAATAGATCCTTGCCAGAAAATATATTTTTCTCCTCGATTTATAATGAAGAGACTGAGGTCTATATTTCTGTGGCTTGCATATATGGACAACTGGGTTCAGCTCACTTTTTCAGTATGTATTTTTATTTCCTGCTTTTAAGTGATAAGTATAGGTTCAAATGAGCAGAGTAGAGAGGGATAGTCCATGTGCACTAAATCCCATATTTAGGGGGGTGCTACATTCATTTTCAGACCACTAGGGCACTATTCAGTTATGCAGTAAATTAGAAAAACCCAGCTTGATTCCAGGGAATGTCATAGATACTGGAAATTATGAATCTCGAAAGGATCATAAAATCCTGAACTAGAAAAGATGTTAAAATGTGATATCTATTTCTTCTGTGAAGACTGACTGAACATAAACCATCTCTGAAAGATGGAGACAATTCATATATATCTAAACCCATGACTCTGAGCTGTAAGAAAGTCACACAAAAGTGAATGAGGACTCTAAAATTTAGCCAGGGCACTTCTTCTAAAAAACTATAGAATATTATGCTTGACAAATTTGATGCTTTTTTCTAAATAAATGTATCTCTTACCTGTGGAAGGAAAGGAGAGGGATGTTAAATGTTAAACATGCTGTATGCAAGTGAGAGCTAAGGAACAAAGGAGCTTGCAACCATAGCTCCTAAGGCATTATCCTAGCAATGAGTAAAGTGATTAAAAGAAAGAAGCAATAGTATAAGGAAGTAATACAGGAAAGATACTATGAAGTACAAATGAAGTAAAATAGGATAGGATCCCTGTATTTTAAAACACTTTCATTCATTTACTTTCCTAAAATACGTTACTTAATAACCAAGAAAACATGGAAAAAGCTACTGGTGTCCCCTGTACAAGGCTATATTAAGAGGCAAAGAAGCAATTGCATAAAAACCTCTGGGAACAAAATAGAAAGTATACATGCATCCGTACCACGTGCCGGTGATCCCTGTGCACTGACCACTGGTGCCTAGATCCCATACGAGGGATAGGTTCTTTGCCTGTATTTGTTACCTGATCACAAATGGAAGATAATGACCTGTACATTATTACTGTTTTTCTACTGAAATCTAGTGAAAAATTGTTGTTCAATGGAAAAGTATACATTTTACACCACTAGTATGAGCAATACATTGTCTAAAGCAATGAATCAGCTTACTGTGCAAATGTGTCACAAATCAAAACATAATTAAGATGCTGGAATGATTTGATGTAGTTAAAATGACAAAAAGAAAATCAAACTATGAAAAAAAAATATGGAAGCTACTCCTAAAAATGTCCAATATATTAAGGAAAAAAACCTTTCTACGGTGAGACAGTGTAAGTCCTGTATAGGAACATGTTCTAACAGGTTATCCACATATGTCTACACCCTGGGCATCAATTTAAAACATTTGAAATTTATTGGATGTAAATTACTTCTCAAATACATTTTGGTTCTGGTTCTGTTTTATCACTGATCATAAACAATATACCACCCCTCTTAAAGCATAGGTTGCTCTATCCCTCTGAGGCATCTGCATCCACTCAAGAAAGCTTCTTAGAAAAACTAATGTGGACTTTGACCACTGCCTGTGTTCTGAGAGACAAGACTTTAATCTTCTTCTTTTCTGTGTCAAGTACGACAATTTCCACATTGTTAACTCAACATAAATGTGCCTTGGTTCCACTAGAAGAAGTCACTTTTGCTCCCAGTGAGTGTGACTGTGAAATTTGCTTTGACCACTTTTGGTTAGCAAATTGTCTATGTCCTGCTTTGATTGTGAGAGAATAGGACTGGCTTTAGCACTGAACTGGTAGTCCAAGGTTAAGTGAACACTTGTAGGCTGTATTCTATACTACCAATTTTTCTCTGAGGCACTCTTATATTATATGACAGCACTCTAAACTGAACCCTCTTGTAATTGTTCTACTTCCCTGAGTTTACCACCTGCAAATTTCTGGTGTGGTTTTGTGAGTTTTCCTAGCCACTTATTTTTGTAAATAATATAATTTTATAGTTTAAATGAGTGTTCATATTATGCTCCAGAAAGTCACTGTTTTCTTAAAAACAAAAGACTAGAGAAATGCCATTTGAACAGACACTGAATTTGCTCTTTTAAATCGATGTGGGCCCAGCTCCAGGTTTAATATCATTTGTGAAATGTTAATTTAATATAATTATTGGTCAAATGATAGAAATAAATAAAGGGCACTTGAGAAACATAACAATTGATCTTTCCGTAAATTACCAGCTGATATTGTGATACATGACGCTCCACAGGTGGTGTCACGGCGCATATTCCTTCTGCAGACTCTGTCTTCTTTAAGTTACCTGATCATTTCTCCTTTTAACCCACCTACCTCTCTGTTTCACTGGTCCATGTGCTGTGAAAATAATGTTTACATGAACAATATTGTTCCGTCTATGAATTCTTTCAGTATTCACTCAGGTTTAGGGACCACAACTGGAGTTAGACACAGCAATATTCACGGAACACTTTGTATAAAACCAAAAGGTAATCATCATGCCTAAAAGGTAAGTAACATTATCTAACTTGTTTTATAAATAAAAATTAATAGAATATGTAAGTTGACTATTTCTTGTAAGACACATAAAGTATATGAATTGGATCAAAAGAATTAGCAATTGTTAAAATATCCTTACTACTCAAAGCAAACTTACACATTCACTGAAATTTTCCATTAAAGACGATATTCTTTGAAGACTTAGCAAAACCATCAGTTCTGTAATTTATATGATACTAAAGGACCAAGAAAGCAAAAGAGAAAAACTGAAGGTAGTGATCACATTGAATGGCCTCAAAACACACTGTAAGTACATAGTAATGAAGAAAACATGATATGCGACACAGAAGCAACACAAAATCCAACAACTTTGTTTTCAAATACATTTACATAAATAAAATGCAGAGTTCAAGACTAGGTTTTTAAAATGTTGTCCA
Organism: Mastomys natalensis; assembly: GCA_021653895.1. NCBI lineage: Eukaryota > Metazoa > Chordata > Mammalia > Rodentia > Muridae > Mastomys > Mastomys natalensis. Next base: position 1,163,790 of record JAJTUV010000543.1, on the reverse strand, counting down.
TGACTTGAATTCTAGGATCCTTCATCTTTATGACAATTAATGATAATAGTAAAATTGACACTGAACCATATCTAACTCCTCACAGTAAAGAGATTAGGGCTCATTGAGAGTACTGTGGCATTCCAACCCAATTTTTTCTTCCAGAAAAGAGTCCTGACTGTGTTTGTCTTAAGCCAATGCTTCATTAGACCTTTAGTGGCTGCGGAGATAAGTTCTCTTAATTCCCAGCTTAATTTGGAATCTTATTGCCTAGCAAGTGGACTTACCAAATGTGTTTAATGACCATTGGTGAACAAAGGGCAGATTATAACATTCATTGAACCCTCTTGTAATTGTTCTACTCCTATTTACCACTGCAAATTTCTGGTGGGTTTTGTGAGATCTTCCTAGCCACTTATTTTTATAAATAATATAATTTTATAAGTTTAATATAGGTTTCACATTATGCCAGAAAGTAACGTTTCTTTTAAAACAAAACTAGAGAAATTATATTGCCATCCATCTATTCAATAATCAAATACTTTTACCAATCCCAAAATAAATACCAATTAACTAGAAAATAATTAGACAGAAGTTTTCAAATAAATAGTAAGAAATAAACATAGTTTTACATACATATGAAATGAATTTCAGTAAATTTTTTTTGCATTAAAAGAAAAAATTTCATAAATGATTTTCGCCTTATGCATCATAAATTTCATGTTTTCACACTAAAAGTCTTAATATAATGAAAATATAATAATACTATATAATATATATAATAATATAAAGTTCCTATAAAACTATATGTAATTAAATAAATTTATGAAGGAGTTTTAATAATTAAATAATGCAAAGTTTAAAATCATCAGCTGTTCTATTTTATATTAAAATTGCTTTTGAAATGTAAATCTATATTATTATTTAAATAATTGTTTTCGAAAATGAAATACAATACATCATTCCTCCTCTTCATTTCACTCTCCCAAATTTCCCTATATTTCCCTCATTCTTATGTCGTAATCATTATTCATTATTAATTTTCAATCTCTATTGCATTAATATCAAGTTACTAATTTAAACTGTCAGATGGTATGTCGTTTACAAATTAAGTGTTAATGAAACTGATTGGTTTCCTTGGGAAATTTTCTCTGTGTCCGGTTAGAACTTGGTTCGTGTTAGCTGTGTACGCTTTAACATCAGGCTTTGCTTTCCTTTACTCTCTATTGTACACAGCTTGAATTAACAGCTTTGAGCACTTTGGGTCACTGGTGTGGTCTCAAGCAATTCTATCAATTTCTGATCCTGTATGTAACATCTGTCTGCTCCCTCGGGCACGGCTGTTGTAAGTCCTGAGAGATTTTTTTTTTGTAGATGCTTCCTGGTAGTTATTCTGTTTAAATGGATGCTATTGTCTATGACACCAGTTTTCATAATTTCATGTTCTCATTTTTAAGAAACATGCTACCACGTGACATATTAGGATCAGAATTCATGCTTTTTTGAATATAAGAAGAAACACAATTTTGTAAGCAAAATAACTTACAGTAATATTCAAATTTCTAGAAACATGACATTCTTATTGCCAGCTTTTCTTCAGAGAAGAAACAATTTAGATTGGTACCATTGACAAGCTAAAGAATGGTTATCAGATACAGTGAAGACGGCTTTTATAGAAAGAGGAACTTGAAATGCTATTTAGTTTAGCAAATAGCTTCCAGATACATCAACATGACACAATGCTTCAGGTATAATCTGAAGTAATCCAAGTGAACATAACCCATTGTGCCAAAACTTCATGGTTCAAATGCTGACATTTAGGTTCACTTTCAATTAATGTAATTATTTCAATTACACTATTCTTTTTCCTATGTCTCTGTGAGCACATTTTTTTTTTTTTTTTTTTTTTTTTTGCAGCAGAGGTCATTGCACATAAATAGAGGACAGGGTACTCGATCATTTCCTTCTATTCTGACATATAACTCAGGTCATCAGACTTTTACCCACTGAACCATCTGGATAGTTCTCAAGTTTAAATGTATAATTTATCTAACATAAGTTATCAGCAATAAATTTATTTTGGGTTTTAAGTGAGTAGTCTTATTTGTCAACCTGTGACAAATATAGTAGGTAGATTTGAACTAGGAACTACTTCCTCACATCTGAGATCTCATTTCGGGCCCCATCAGAAATCAGGATACAAATTATACTTTGAGTCAGATATACAATCTAAAAGTAAAAACTACACTACATAAAGCAGAATATTTAGTAAAAACAGCTATCATATAATGAAGAGAAAACACTGCATAAAGAATATTTTTATGTCTGATAAATATTGTAAGTATTATATAATGCACAACACAGCCACATGTTATTAAAGTATATATGGTTTTAAAGTATATAGGAAGAAGAAGGAGAAAAAGGTCTCTTAACTTTCGCCTAAGACATAATGAAAACAAGTGACCTTTAGATCCATGTTTGTTTGACTAATTCTATAATCTCATTAGATGGATGAAGCTGGACTACATAATCATTTTCTAGTCACTCTGCAAGAAATAGAACCCGTTTAATAAAAAGGAAGAAAAGGATTCAAAATGAATCAGAACTGTTTATAGAGAAAGAACCAGGAATGCTATCAATTTATAATCTATCATTTGAAGTCCTAGGCTACAGTAAAAGCTGAAAGAACCATTCTCAAAAGTAGCTCTAAGAGGTTCCCAGAAGGTAGAGTTAAGACAATGAATCCTCTTCCCACTGCTGAACTTCTCCATGATTTTGGGTTGTGGGGATCAGATATAGGACTGCATGGAGAGTTGAAAAGGCAAATGAGGGTTCCATGAAAATATAATGAGAAATCCAACATATCCAGAAAGACAGAAAGACCAAGATAGGCCATGCGTGTTAAATGTAAGGGTAATTACTGGGCCAAAGTCCTGGTCATGAATAAAGTGTCAGAAAACAGAAAGAATCCTTCCCTTACTATGGAAACTGTAAACAGAAGAGATAAAGAAAGGTACCAGTAGCAAGAAACTAACAAATAATCTACATCTTATACGGAGATCTTTAAGCTGCAGGACAGATAGATGACAGCCACCTGTGTGTTCTATAGCTAGGGTTCAGGCTATGCAGGGAGCTGACTTAGAGACAATGTATAAGGCAATCACTTTACTAAAGAGTAGAAATTTAACATTATCATATCTCCAAAACACAACTCCCTCTGCCACCACTGTCAAAGCAAGTGCCACCCAGAAAATCCTCATGACCAGGACAGAAGCTAATATAGCTGGAAACTTAGGTGTGAGTATATTAGGCAAAGACTGATGTTCAGACACACATAAAAGAGGCAGGCTGAACTTCTGGTTAGATGTGAAAACCCACATGCATAGGTGGCTAAAAGCAGAGCTGCAGACTAGAGGTTAGACACTGCAGTTTTCCACCTGTAGGATATCAGATATTTACATTATGATTTATAACAATAGCAAAATTAGATCTATGGATTAGCAATGAAATCATTTTATGGTGAGGGAACACCACAACATAAATAACTGTATTAAGAATTCATAACAATAGGAACATCAGAACCAATGGTTAAAGGGTGAATTCATTTAGAGCCATGAACAATGGTTCTTCCTTAACCTCAGAGGCTGACACAGCTTAAGAAATTTCGTGAGAACTCTGACTTGGAGCCTTAGGTTAAGTAGCAACATCACAGATGCGGGGATAAGACAGCTTGAGGGGCACTGCTGTCTGGCATTCAGTGAAATAGTTAAGATAGACAGAACAAGTAGTGCTTGCATTCCACTCTTGTTTTAACCTGGTTGAATGTCAAAGAAAGGTAGTTACCTTTCTTTAGCAAAGTCATGTCTAAACAAGACAAGGGCTAAGAAACCACAGTCCTCTGAGGTCTCAGCAAACAACTGTCTACTCTACAAGTTAGAATGTATTTAGTTTATGATAAATAGATATACATTCTATTTATAAATTGAAGAAATAAAAGGTATATAAATTTATTATAATGGGTTAAATAGAATAGGTTCTTAAATTAATTTCTTTTTTATGGTTGTTTTCTTTTCTTCTTCTTTTCCCTGCCTCACTAAAGCCTCCTACAACCTTTCTTTGCTCTCCTTCAATTTCATGTCCACTTCTCTCATTAATATCTTTTTACCAGATCACATATACATACACCTGGTTTTTAAGTAGATACAAATTTGTTTCAGTTTTGTATTGCTTGATAAATTTTTAAGAGTTTTTGATCTGTTCTTTCCTGTTGTCTCATCTATTTAATCACGAGATTTTCCTTTCTCTGTTACTTTTCTCAACTGTCCCTTTTCTTCACTTCCCTTTCATTTCCATCCTCATCCCTATTTTCAGCTCTAAGTGTCTGAGCTCCCTATTGATCCTGTCGTTATTCTGGCTCCTCTGCTTTCAAATTTGACTGAAATGAAAATGCAATGTCCAGTTGATTTTTTACAACATTGTTACACTTGAAGTTTTGTCAGATTACTTTTCTTACTTCTTCCCTATGTGTGAGAGAAGATAACATAAGCATAAAAGGAAATTACCCACTTAAAAATGCACATACAATAAAAGGTTTGTAGAAGAATTTAATTCAATTTCCCCAAATTTGTATACTATTTCTGTAGCTTTGTCACATCCAATATTTATTATATTTTCACTACTTCTACTTTCTTCAAGACTTTTATAACGAAAATATATTAAACTTTTTCATAGGCATTTGTTTAGATGAACATATTTTTATCTTTGAATTTATGTGATATATTACATCTATTGATGTATGAAAGTTGATCATCTTTTCATTTCTGAAAAAAAGACACAACTTCCTTTTTTTTCTTTTTCTATTAAAATAAAGAGTGAGACAGGGTATCAAGTCTTTGTATTCTTATTCATTCCAGTGTTTAAAACTCTTAGACAGAGCAATAAGGCATGGGGAAAGCAGGAAAGAAAAGCACCACATGCAGATGATTTAATAGAGACCTCAAAGACCTTAAAGACTACCAGAAAAAAGTCATAGAAATGAGAATTTCAGTCAGTAAAGTAGCAACAATGCTATTGACTTAAAAATCCCGAAGCCATTCTATATACCTATGAAACAATATAATCATTACAGGAACAGAATCGGGGAGGAATTCTGTTTACAATGTTATCAATAAATGTGCAAATGCCATGGAGGACTGAACTCAATCAAGGAGGTGAAGGGAAAGGCTGTTCAGTGAAAAGTTTAGAATTGTGGTGAAATAAACTGGGAAATGTACAGCAAGATGGAAAGTCCTTCTGGGGCTCAGGGATTGACAGAATTGCCATTGTGAAATGGTCATGTAACTACAAAGAGTCTGTAGAAAAATGACTTTTCTACCAAAATTGCACTGAACTTCTTCACAAGACCAGAAATGACAAAGTTAAAATTCACGTGTAAGTCCAAAAGACCCTTGACATCCAAGGATCCAAAGTCAAAAGAGCATAGTAGAAGGCATCACAATTCTTGATGTTGAATTATACTATGAAGCCACGGTAACAAAAGCAAAACAAAGTAGACATATAGGTTAATGGCCTAGAATAAACAGCACAACAGGAAATTAACACTGATTACTCGCCTGATCTTTGACATAGAAACCGTAACTGTACACAGGAGATAAAATAGTCTCTAAAAAATAGTATTGGGCAAAGGATAGCCACATGTACAAGAATGAAAGAATTAAAATTTTCTCTCACCCAGGTCAATTTAAAATGGGCAAAAATCCTTAAGAACTGTAATTATGAAAGTTTAGGGGAAAACTGTTCAGACAGTTAAAGATGTAAGCTTAGACAAGGATTTTTTGAAAATGAATATAAACTTTCAGAAAAATTAATAAGAATTGATTAATAACATTGCATGGAGTTGGAGAATTTTTCATCATAAAGTAAATATTAACAAACTGAAGAGAAAATCTAGAGAATAAATGTTTTCACTATACTACAAGCAATGGATTGATATCTAAAATCTATCGAAAATAGTAAACAATGTTCAACATCCTCAAACAACAAGGTAATGAAAATCAAAACTACACTGAAAGGCTATTTCTCGACTAGAATGACACCCATTGACAAAACAACCAACAAGAGATGAAGGTGTCTGTAAAAGGAAAGATACCATGATAACAGAAAGATGAACTAGTAGAGCCTCTATGGGTATCAACATGGAAGCCCAGATTAGTATGAGCTCCAGCTATACCACTCCTGTGTATATTCACAAAGGAATCTATGTCAGTGTTTTACTTAGATAACCTTATGTTCATTATTTTTATGATACTATTCACAACACTTTATGTACATTTTCAGCTTAATATTTCATCTACAAATAGATGGATAAAAAATAGGATATATGCCTCCATGTATATGTACCTGAATAATATATCCATAACAGCCTCATGTGAGCCAGACTTTATTTTTTTAAGATGGCTCAGCTGTTAAAGCCTAGGCTCACAACCAAAAATATAAGCCAGACTTTGAAAAGCAAGTACTATATGCTTTCTGTTTTTATTATGAAAACTGGATTATATACACATGTATGGGGCAAGTAGAACTGTGCTACAAGACAGAAGAACTGGTAAAGTTGGGCAGATTTAAAAATTCCTAGTAAATATCATAAATGAAAACAAAGGTAGGTGTTAGATTCAACTTCCAACTAGGTTTCTGTCCTGAAGCATGTGACCATGACATCACACTAAGAGAACGATTATACTGCACTGACAACTGCTTAAGTAGCATAAAATCCCAGAGTTTTCCATGCTAATGAGGTATCTAGATAGTTGCTGAGTGTTTTACCAATGAGCTTCCCTTCCTGGGCAGTCTTTTCTGCAAAAGGTATTTAATCTCAGGTTCACCCTAAATATGACATATGCAACCTCATCCACCATGAATAAAACAGTTTGGACAATTAAGGACTATCTTCTTCGTCAAGAACCTAGGGGAGGAAGGAGGAACTTCGTCATAAAGGGCTGGACCTAAGTATTCCATAGAAAGCATCTCTTCCAGCCCTCTGTACTTTGGCACTCACTCAGAGCTAAACTGGATTCTACCCCTGTCCTGGGCTAATCTTGGACGGCTCACTCCTGATTTCAACTCTTCCGGATCACCCGCCATATCTGGATACACAGGACTTTGAGAACCACAGCCTCAGTCCCAGTCCCCACTGTTTCTCAAGCTTAGAAATGCGTACTGGGACACCTATCCTAGACAGCAGTTCACCTTATCTGAGCAACATGATGGCACTCTTACATCCCAGCGGGAAGGCAGAAACGCAAACTGACACGTGTTACTTGATTTTCTCAAGAGATGTGAAAAATCCCAACCAGGCACTAGAAGGAAGAAAGGTAATATTTTTGATCACAGGTTGAGGGTACAGTTCAGTATGGAGTAGAAGGCACAGTAGCAGGAGTGTGAAGCAGTTGGCCACACTGAGGCTATAAGTTTAGGAAGCAGAAAGTGAAGAATGTGGATTCTAATGTCACAGCCTCCTTTGTATTCATGTTGAGACCAAAGCCATGGCAATGGTGCTACCCACACTGAGTATGTGTCTTTCTTCTTCAATTAAAGTTTTCTGCTCTAATATTTATAGAGACAGCATTATGTTTCTATGATCATTTTGAATCTAGCCAAGATTAATCAATACACATACACAGCACACACACACACACACACATATACACACACTTACATATATGTGAAAGTATAAAGGGTACTGTTTTGGAAGATAAATGAGACTTTAAGAAGAGGTTACATGTGATAGGCAAGAGACATGGAATGAATATGATCAAAGAAAGACTGTTATGAAATTTCACTTATATAATCTATATATAATAAAATAATTATCTATCAATAATTAAACACATAAATCTTTCAAGTAAACAGAAAGCTGAAGTAAAAGCAAGAAAGTTAAAATGTTAATTTTAGACAATAGAAAATTTTAGAAAGAAACATTTTAATTATTAGAATTTTAAATAAATACTCTGGGAATGTGATTGAACAAAACATGTCCACATTTTTTTTTTTTTAATCTCATCTGGTAACATTCAGCTTAAAATGTTTTATTTCATCTTTTGATGTTGTAGAAATCAAACCCAAGGTCCCTTGCGTGCTAGACAAGTATCCTGTCGGTGAATCATGCATATCAGCCTCTTCAAAATGCCTTTCAGGAACTGGTAACATTCTTTTAGAGATATTATTTTATATTCACAGTTTTTGAGTATCAGAAATATTAGATATATTATTGTGTATTTGCAGGCTTTTGGGAGCATAAGAAATGTTGTCCTTATAAAATTTCACATTTTTAGATAAGCTTGAAAATCTGTTTGCACCCATTGCAATTAGGGGATATATTATTCTGAGTAGGTGGTGATTAATTATTGTGTTGAATTAATTGTGCATGATATCCATTGTCTATATTGGACATTCTAATTAAAAATATGAATTTAAAGAAATTTTCAGAATCAAATATAGCTTTTAAGAAATGAAAGATATCTAATATTTTTTCTGTTAACTTATGCTGGGCAAGCATCATGCCAGACCTCTTGCTTCTCTCATTTAGTTTTTATTCAGGTGCCATGAAATCAAGAACTTAGTAAAATTACAAGATGAATATAGAAACCACAGATAATAAAGAAAATAAAATTTATGAAGTAAGTTAAGCAACAAGGGCAAAGGGGTCACATGCCCTTCACAAAGCACATGTGGAGAGATCAGTATGACCTAGAACTCTGACCAACACACTGTCAGCAGGCAGCATTGGTCTGATTGCTAGGTTTTGTAGATACTTTGCTCTGCAAACTTAATTTGTCTGTCAGTGTCCCTGTGGGCAAAATTAATTAGCCATCTCTCATATCCTCTTGTACTTCTTAAAAATTGCTTCAAATTAAAATCCTTGGTGGTTCAAAGTAACTGACATAGCATTGATCATACGCAAGTATCCTAACAATCAAAGAAGAGAAAATAACAAAAATAAATATTTGGTCTTTCTGATTCATCTCATTGACTTTCTCATGAGGTGGAATAGCCAAATCAGAATCACAGGCAGGTCAACATTGACTTACGTCAGAAATTATTACGGACTACTGTAAGTCTATATATCTCCCTGAATCTATGAATAACCCACAATTTACTTAAAAGGCTCATTCAAAGTTTAAAATCATAACAGAGAGTAGAAAAACAATGTTTAAAACAAATGTTGAAAAATGTATATTTTCCAATCATAATTGAAATTGAGAAGAAAATTTTACAACATGAAATCAAAAGTGGATTAATTTAACTAAATTAATTTAATTAAGTTGATGAATCAAGTTTAAGAAATAGCTTAATGATTAATGTCAAAAATGAATATACTGTATACTCTACTTAAAAGAAATAGTAAAATCAATAAATAAATAGACTATGATCATTAAGAAAATTTAAAAATCAAAATTATTAATGGTTTATTATGTTCATAGAGTAGAAAATTCTATCCTGTGTCATTTCTCAATTTGCTACAATCATTTCTACAGTTAATCCAAAACTACTATATTTTTGCAGAATTCTGAATACAGTATCTATTAATTAAAATTTGTGTTAGACATCATATTTATAATGTCAACTTCCAAAAACACTCCATTGATATTATATGGTTATTTAGTCTAGCACCATTATTTAGATATATTTGGGTACATATTCTTAGAAAATAAATTCTAACCAGATGCACAATGAGGATGAATATTGTTCAAAATTAGTAAACAATCAAACTAAACCCATAATATAATAAAAAAATACTGATTTGAGAATCATGGTAAGCACTTTAAAATATTCAGTATTATCAAAAATATATAAAGCCCCAAATATGCATCTTTTTAAAAACTGGTCTGAGGTTATAGTACAATTTTAACACCATGAACCACTTGCAAAAATTCACAAACTGATGATGTGAGTATAAAATATTTACCTAGAAAAGACATCTTGAAAATTTCTGTAAAGACTTATTTTTTTAGTGCCTTCAATTTTCCAACAAAATTAAGAGACAGCTGACATTTTTCTTATAATCCTGGGTTCCAGAGATGCATATCCCTTAACAGTAAATAACATCTCTACCATAGCAGTGTACTTGTTATTGTTGCCATCATCCCCTCGGTGCTTCAGCTTTTGTAGGCTTAGTTGTTGATGCTGTACATTCTATAAATTTGAATAAGTACCCGCCATTACAAAGCAACTTTGTCCTCCCTCAAATCTTCTGAAGCTATTGCCAATTATTGATAGGAATCCATACTTCTGCTGTTTTCACTGATTTATTTTTCTAGAATCCCACAGTATACTGGATAGTTTTGTCAACATGAGACAGCTAGAGTCATTAGAGACGTGTAGGGGGAGATTCCCTGTTTGATTGGGTAAACAAAGACAGCAGAACCTAATTGTTGGGTGAAAATATAGAGTCGAGTTTTCCAGGTCCCAGAAGGAAGAGAAGGAGACAAGTTAGAGAAAGGGCTTTACAGCCAGGCTGTGGAATGACAGTAAGACACCATGTAGCCCTGGGGACTATTAGGTCTGGTGGTGGCCACCAGATGAATTCTAATATAGAATACCTGATGAGTTTAGAACAATAGATTTCAAGCCCAGGGGTTGAGTTATTTGGCTTATTTTAAAATTTAAGATTGTTTGGTGTTTTCTATTCTCAATGATTCAGGGGTAAGAGAGGGGGGATAACCACAGAGTGGTCATTAGATGACAGTCGGCAGAGTCAACCCCCAGGGCTGTCGGTTGGTGGATAGCAAGCGGTAGCTCAGGCTTTCTCTAGGTGCGACAGGTGGCTTAGCAAAGCTAGCCATGGGAGCTGGGTGAGTCGGGCAGTCAGTTCTGAACCATGGTCTTTCTAATAAATCTGGCTGCTATTCTAATTTTCATTTACATGATGACATTATAACACAAGTGACTCTTGTGTTGTTTAATATTGACTTCAACGTTCATGGGGAGTTTTAAATCCACATTTCTGGTCATGAACAGTTTAGGATAACAGGAAATTCAAATCATAGAGTAGAATAAGTTAGAACCTAGTAGACCCATTTAACTGTGACTAGTGGCACCCTGTGACTAGGGCAGAAAGCAAGCATGAGCTCAAATTTTCTTTTCTCTCAACTTCTCTGTCAATTCAGTGTGGCTGATTCATGCATGCATTGTAATGATTTTCTTACTAGGTAAACTGTGAGCCAACACAAATCCATCCTTGGTTATGTTGATTTTGGTAGAATTTTGTCAGGTGCTAAGGTTTCTCCTCTGCAAACCCCCTATCCCATTCCCCCTACCCCTGCCTGCTTCTATGAGAGAGCTCCCCATCCACCCATCCTTTCCTGCCTCACCACCTACATTCTCCTACATTTGGACATTGAGTTTCCACAGTACCAAGGGACTCCCAACCCACTGATGCCAGATAAAGCATTACTCTGCTATATAATCAACGGAGGCATGGGTCCCTCCATGTGCCCCCTTTGTTGGTGGTTTAGTCATTGGGAGCTCTGGGAGGGGGTCTTGTTGATTGATAATGTTGTTCTTCCTATGGGGTTCCAACCCTTCAGCTTCTTCAGTTCTTCACCTAACTTTTCCATTTGGGATCTGGTGCTCAGTCTGATGGTTGGCTCCAAGCATTCACATCTGTATTGGTCAGGTCCTGGCAGTCTTTCAGGGGACAGCCATACCAGGCTCCTATCAGCAAGCACTTCTTGGAATTAACAATAGTGTCTGGGTTTGGTGACTGCAGATGGGATGGTTCCCTAGGTGGGGCAGTCTCTGGATGGCCTTTCCTTCAGTTTGTACTGTCCCTGTATTTCCTTTAGACAGGACCAATTCTGTGTTAATATTTTTGAGATGTGTTGGTGGCTCCATCCCTCAATTGGGCGACATGCCTTACCTCTGGATATGGTATCTACAGATTTTCTCTACCCTTTTTGCGTATTTCAGAAAATGACATTCCTGATGGATCCTGAGAGCCTCTTACTTGCCTGCATCTGGGACTTCAGGTGGCTACCACCAGTTCCCCATTCCCCACTACAACACACCTCCTTTCAATTTCCTGACTGTCAGTACTTCTCCCCCATCCCCTCCCACACTGATCCTTTCCCCCTTTTCCCTCCCCCTCCATCTCCTTTCCAGGTCCCTCCCTCCTTCTACCTCCTGGGATTATTTTGTTTCCTCTTTTAAGTAGGATTGAAGCATCTACACTTTGGTCTTCCTTCTTCTTGACATTCATATGGTCTGTGAGTTGTATCATGGGTATTAGGAGTTTTTGCCTAACATCCACTTATCAGCAGTACATACCATGAGTGTTCTGTTGTGCCTGGTTACCTCACTTGGGATGATATTTTCTAGTTCCATCCATTTGCCCATTGAATTTCATGAAGTCATTGTTTTTAATCATTGCTTAGGCTCTAAGATCAGCTATAGACAAATGGGATATTATAAAATTGAAAAGCTTTTACAAGGCTAAGGGACAACTGTCAACAGGACAAAATGGCAACCTACAGAATGAGAAAAGATCTTTACCAATGCTGCATCTGATAGAAGGCTAATATCCAATATATAAAAAGAATTCAAGAAGTTAGACTCCAGAAACCAAATAATCCTATTAAAATACCCTGTGCAGAGCTGAACAAAGATTCTCAACTGAGGAATCCTAAATGGCCGAGAGGCACCTAAACAAATGTTCAACATCCTCAGTCATCAGGGAAATACAAATCAAAATGGCCCTGAGATTCCACCTCACACCAGTCAGAATGGCTAAGATCAAAAACTCAGGTGACAGCAGATGCTGGCAATTATGTAGAGAAAGAGGAACACTACTCCATTGCTGGTGGGATTGCAAGGTGGCATAACCACTATGGAAAACAGTCTGGGGTTCCTCAAAAACTTGGACATAGTACTATCTGAGGACCCAGCTACACCAGTCCTGGGCATATACCCAAAAGATGCCCAACATATAACAAGGACACATGCTCCAATATGTTCATAGACTTATTTGTAATAGCCAGAGCTGGAAACAACCCAGATGTCCCTCAACAGAAGAATGAGTACAAAAAAAATGTGTATCTTTGTGTTTGCAAGTATACAGAGGCCAGAAGAAGGTATCAGATTTCCTGAAGTGGAATTACAGGCTATTTTAGCCACCAAATATGGGTTTTGGCAATTGTACTGGGGTTATCAGCAGGAGTGATATTCATGTTTCAAACCATCTGTCTAGCACTGCATCATGGATTTCCTAATTCACTTGCCAACTATTTGTCTTACTCCAACACACACATACACACACACAACAAATTAAAATTTCTTATAATCAGAAATGTGCTTCCGAATAAGTGCAATGTTTAACTACTTAATCATAAAATTAAAAGAATATTTCATTATTTTATTTTTCAGAATTCTAGAAAATATTTAGTGATTTAACAACTATATTTCATGAATTTATTAAAAGATGTGGTAGTATCTCAGGAAGAATAATGAATATGATGTTTGCTGTAAACCTGTAGTGTCTTTAAAACTCAAATGTCTACAGTCGCAAAGGGATCCAGCAGTAGGGTATCAATTAAAGCAACATAAAAGCAACATAATGATTATATATAATATTATATATTATATATGTGTGTGTGTGTGTGTGTGTGTGTTTGTGTGTGTATGTGTTAAGGCTACTGTTCAATACCATCCTGCTATGAAGTAAAATGGACATTCACAGATCGTTTTTTATTTTATATGACATTTAGCTCAATGAGAAAAAAACTGATTTTTCTTTTTTCTTTTACTTTTTTATGGCATTTAAATAATTTTGGAGAAATAAGACCATTGGTAAACAAACACCACCATAACAAAAACAATGCTAAAAATAATATTCAGAATAAAATATCCTTAAAAACTTAAAAACCTGCAAATATTCAGGTTTCAAAGGTCATACACATATCTTCATTAGGTTTTCATTGTTGCAATAAAACATATAACCAAAAGCAAGTTGGAGAGTAAAGGGTTTATTTCATATCATTATTCATTATCAAAGGAAGTTAGGACCAGAACTCAAACACAGCAGAAGTGGAACAGGACTTGATAAAAAGTACCTGGAGAAATGCTGCTTACTGCTTTCTCTCATGGCTCGCACAGCCTGCTTCTTGTAGAACACAGGACAGCACCCAGGGATGGCATCATCCACCAACAATAAGTTAGGTCTTCCCATTAATAACTAATTAAGAAAATGCCTCATAGCTGGATCTTATGAAGTCATTTTCTCAGTGAGGTTCCCTCATTTCAGATAACTCTAGCTTGTGCCAAGTTCACATGAGACTAGCCAACACAGCCATATTCCTTACAAATGACCAAGACTGGTAGGACCTCACTTTTTTCAAGAATTGAAGCACAATGGAATCAAAGAGAGAAGACTAAGCCTCATATAAAGTGGCAGGTGCAATTTAGGCGTTTCTCAAAATTCAGATTTTTTTATGTAGGTTTCAATATAGATGTTTACATAATGAAATGGCAGTGTGCAGGTTTCTACATGAATATGTCTCCTCTTGACAAAAGTATCGAGCCTTGTGTTTAGGCACTTAAGGCAATATTGACATATAACAGAGACACCAGTGACCACACTCTATAAACACTCATGAATCAACAATGGATCTGTGATGATTTGAATATTCTTGGCCCAGAGATTGTCACTATTAGGATACACAATTTTTCCAAGCATGTCCTGAAAGCACAAGCAAGTTACATAAAGAATTTGGCCAAATGCCTATGGCTTCTACTCCTTTTACAATGCTGTCTTCTGCCAAGCATACATATACAGCCTCATAGAGTCTTCCCTATGCCCAGTTGATTGAAGAAGCAAAGACTAGGCCCCTGGTTTACTAGTGGTTCTTCATGTTATACAGGTACCACCCAGGAGTAGATAGTTGCAGCATTACAACCCCTTTCGGGACAATCCTGAAAGATACTGGTGAAGGGAAATCTTCCTATTAAGCAAAACTTTGGTAAGTATACATGGTATTACAGTTTATTAGGAAGAAGAAACTTTTACACTGACTCACAAGTGAAACCAATGGATTGGCTGAATGGTCAGAGACTTGGAAAGATCAGGATTGAGAGATTGATGCGAAAGACATCAGGGGTGGGGGGGAAGAATTATGTGGATAGATCTCTCCAAATGGACAAAGGATGTGAATATATTTGTGCTCCGTGTTAAATGCTCATCAAAAAATGACTTTAATTGAAGAGAATTTAAATACTCAAGTGGATTTCCCAAGATATTAGAGATGTCAGATCCCTGGGATACCTGCAAGAGAAAGCTGCCATCAGGAAATGGAACTAGCTCAAGAGAACAAAGTTTGTTGCTGAATGTGAGATCTGCCAACAGCAGTCAACAAAGATGAAAGAAGTTGGATATCTAAGGAGTGTTTTGACTTCAGACATGGAGATTTGGAGTTTGACCAGCTAGTTTTTAGTCTTGTTTGTATTTCCTCACTATGATACTTTAAACAGGTAATATATATTCTGTGATGTTTAAGGTATGTGATATGCTTTTTGATATTGACTTTATAGGGGATTACAGTTGAGTAACAATGAATCTCAGTAAAGACTTTGAATGTTGGACTTTTACCATTGTTGAGATTACTATAGATTATGGGGACTTTACAAGTTGGATTAATGTATTTTGCATTATGCTATGTTTAGTTATGGCCCCATAGTCTCCAGGGAATGGAATGTGATAGTTTGAATATGCATGGCCTGGGGAGTGGCAGCATTAGAAGGTGGCTTTGTTGGAGTAGGTGTGGGTTTGTTTGAGGAAGTGTATTACTGTGGGGGTGGCCTTTAAGGTCCTCCTCCTAGCCACGTGGGAGACAGTCTTTTCCTAGTGGCTTTCAGATCAAGATATAGAACTCTCAGCTCCTCCAGCCTCCAGTTCAATGCTTGCCTGCTTGCTGGCCTAGATACTGTCATGTTCCTTCCTTAATGAAAATGGACTGAACCTCAGAACCACTAAGGCAGGATGGCCTTGTTGACATCAATGGGAGGAGAGGCCCTGGGTCCTGTGAAGGCTCGATGCCCAAGTGTAGGGGAATTCAAGGGCAGGGAGACAAGGAATGGGTGGTGGGAGGGTGATGGAACACCCTCATTGAAGCAGGGGAGGGAGGATAGAATAGGGGTTTCAGGAGGAACTGGGAAAGGGGATAACATTGGAAATGTAAATAAAAAATATCCAATAAATATAGAACAAATAAAAAGATGATACTAGATAGAAAAAAATTAAAATTCTAATGATGAGCTAAATTCAGTGTTTCTGTATTTTGTCATTTAAAATGTTCAGTTATCCACAAATGATGTAAAATAAACACACAATAAAGACCACAATGTGAGCAACACATGAAAAAAAAGAAAGTATCACCAGAATCAATTAGATCAATGAGGCTGGAGCACTCTAAAGGAAGTCAAATCTAAGAAAGCATTTTTATTATAAATGTGTATTAATTTAAGGGAATATTTTCTTTTGCCTATTTATAGAATTCTCAATATATAATTTACACATTGAAAGTAAGGGTGAATATTGGGTTTGTATCTCACGTTGCTCAAGTCATTATTAATTAACAAAAATGGGTAGTGTTATTTGAATAATGAATTAAACAACTATTTAGTAATTTAGTTAAGCAATAAAAATTAAATATTGGCTTTTCTGCAAAGGTGAATACTAGAAGTGCAATAGCAGTGTAAGTTGTAAGACTTCTAATTTGTAATAATACATAAATCAAACTTCAGCTGACACCAGTTGCTATCAGATTTTAATTATATTCCTTACAGTTTTATGTTCTTTGATGAAGAGGTAATCGATGAAGCAATTTTTAGAAAAATTGATTCTTTATAATAACTGTGTCAACATTAAATGAGATGCTTGGCAGTGCAGCTTGTCAAAAGCATCATATTTAAAACACTTCAAATAAACCCTTCACCAGGAATGGTGCTAAGGAGGAGCATGAATAAAAAGAGACAGCAATTTGTAGTTTGCCATGAAGATTCTTCAAGGCTTTTATTTGTATTTATCTTAGAATATTTAAAGAGATTTAACAATGCTAAGAACATTTGTATTTTACATTACCATAAAGCAATTATAAATTTATATATATATTATAAATGTTGGTATGGATATTATAAAATGCATGCATTTTAAAATATTGGTATGGATATCATTAAGTGTTAAATGGATATTTTGTGATTAGTCTTCATGCAATGTTGTTTGTTTTCACGCTAATCACTACTCAGCATCTGAATGAAACTGGAGTTCAGATAGAGCTGGTAAAGCAAGAACTGTACAAGGCAAAGCTGTGTTTGTGTAGATATTCTATAAAGGTCAGTTAGACACTGCAGTAAGGTGAATATCTCACTGTACTTCCCTTTCCGCATGATGCATATATATTCTCTAGATTCCTACAGCAGAGTAACCAGGGTAGGACCAAGGACTTAGTACTCTGCTTGACTTCTCTAATGATTCTTTAAGACTCTCTAGTTTTGTGGACAAAAGAGTTTTGAAGTAACAGAGATAAATTTTATGAACTAAAATGGATGACATTTGAGAAAGCTAATGAGACAGGAGAAAATATAATTCCTTTTAGCTTGGTTCTGTAGAAAGCTAATGAGAAGTTTACTGCTTCTTTCGTAGGACTTACTATTGATTAGACAGCTGTTGTTTACCACCCTCACCAGATCACCACTTTTGTACTTTTACAAATATCTTACAGTGTCAGTCATTGGGGTTCATGGGTGTCACAGCCACTTAGAATTGTTTCTTGTAGTGTTAGACTACAGAAAGAAGTTTTTAGGTTAAATCCAGCTCAAATCCTCCAAGTCTCATTTCCTCAGTGTAAGGCAGTATCTTCAGTAAATGAGATTTACCTTTAGGCAACCAAGGGCTACAACTAGTGTCTGTCTTGTTTTAGTTGTCACTTGTACTACTCAGATAAAGTGTTCTAAGGAAGACTTCTCATGTGTGATACTGGGGTTTTTATTAGGCTGTGGTTTTTGAGAGGGAGTATCAATGGCATAAATTCATTTAATCTATATATGTGCAGATTAATATGTATTATGTTTAAGTTTATGTGAATATAAAATAATGAAACTTAATCAAGCTTTATTAAAACTTCAGTGTAATTTAGCTTTCATTTCCCCTTTACTGTTTATACCTCCCTTCCCAATTGGGATTTTGTTCCCAGTTTTTCATTTCCTCTTTCAAGTCACATGTACCCGGTTGTGGATAGCCCAGCCTTGTATTTTGATGCTAATTCCACTTTCCCGGGAGGGACTGCAGAGGAGGAGTAAAACAGTACACAGCTGACTTCCTGTGAATCTTCTGTCCACCTTAATTTGTAAAATAAAGGCTAGAGCCAGTGATTGGGCAGTAAAAGAAGAGAGAGGGAGAGAGGGGGGGGAAGGTGACAGAAGAGGAAGTCAACGGGGAGGAAGGCGATGGAGGAGGAAGACAAGGGAGGAACAGGAGGTGGAAGGACAATGGAGGATCAGCACGTGGCCTGGAAAAACCGCAAGTTATAAGGGATCTCATAGCTGGGGAATAGAGTAATGTAATAGTAAATCTGCTCAATTTAGGAGTGCAGTTTATATCCATAATTATTGAGTTGTGTTTTCTTTGACTGGTCTTATTTGGGTTGGAGATTTACCACTACAGTATCCTGCTATTCCTCTCCAAATATTGGTACTTAATGTCACTCATACTTTATATTGTCCATAAAGAACAAGGTTAATTTTGATGACATTTTAACAAAGTCAAGAATGTGTTAGCTACAGCCTGTTAATGAAACCATGACATTTTTCTGACCCACAAAGTAAAGTAAAATTTTTTTTGCTGGAGTGGATGACATTAATATTACAAAAAATATTTTGAAAACATATTCACTTAATTTGATGATTGTTCATTATTATATCTGTTTTATTTTATTTGTTATTGGTATTTATTTATTATTGTGTTCTTTAATAGTATCTAACATATACATTAGACTTTAATATATCATAAGTATGTATACATAGTAAAATGGTATGTGGACTAAATATAGATCCCATAAGGTATTTGTATTATATGTATGTATGTTTATATGCATGCATACATGCATGCATTGCCTGCATGTGGTCAGCATTTTTAAAGATCCTTGGCAGCCTTGAGGTTTTGAAACATTTCTCTTCTATAAGAACAAACTACTAGCCGGGCAGTGGTGGCGCACGCCTTTAATCCCAGCACTTGGGAGGCAGAGACAGGCGGATTTCTGAGTTCGAGGCCAGTCTGGTCTCCGAGTGAGTTCCAGGACAGCCCGGGCTACGCAGAGAAACCTGTCTCGAAAAACCAAAAAAAAGAACAAACTACTGTGAGATTTGCTATGGAAACTATGCTACATATCTGCAGAGCAGAAGAATGCTATGTCTGTTCTCTGCAAGGGAAAGAACCAGGGAAACTGGTGGAATAATTTAGCACATACCCGAAATTGTGAGAGAAGTAGGAACCCACAGGTTTAAACCAGTGGAAGGTTAAATGACTGGAAACTGAGAGGTGACAGATGTGATTCCAGGAGTGTGAATAAAGAAAGACTATTCCCTGTCATCTCCCTTTTGGCTGCTTTCAGCACATTTTGCCTTCCCACCATATTCAGAAAAGGTCTTTTGTAGCAGTCTCCCAGTTCAAATACAGATCTCTTCTTGACACACCCTGATAGACACAGTCAAGCATAATGCTTTACTAGGTATTTGGCCATCCTCCAGCCTATTAAAATTGACATAAATTTAACAACAGGACAATAAGTACATAATACCAAGTACAGCTCTCTTAATTAACTTAGACTAAAATGAAGAGAAGAAAAATAGAATGGATTATTAAAAAATCAAATGATTAAATTAAGTATTAGTTGTGGCCATGTATGATGTAGGACAAATGGAAGATGAAAATAAAATTCTAGGAATATCAAAATAAGCCGGCCAGCGGTGGCGCACTAGCACCACTGTCATCGCCTCCTTGGACTCCAGCCTCTGCTGTGAGTCTGTCTCACACAGCCCGGAAAAAAAGAAACTTCTTTTAATCCCAGCACTTGTGAGACAGAGGCAGGTGGATTTCTGAGTTCAAAGCCAGCCTGGTCTACAGAGTGAGTTCCAGGACAGCCAGGGCTGCTCTTGAAAAAAACAAAAACAAACAAAAAAAAATCAAAATAATCAACATGAATCTCTTCATAGCAAGAACCCCTATTATTCTAAAATGCTCACATGGAAGGAGCTCTGTTTAGTCTTCTCAATGAACAAGTAAATTTTTGAAAGAAATTTTCTTAGGAAAAGAACAGAAGAAATATCATGGCATATAAACATATGCCATTGGTGTCTTGCCTTCTAAATTAGAGAAAGACAAGAGTGGTGCACGGTGAGAGTCAAGGAGTAAATATATGTAATGTGCCACAGAAATTTTGGTCAAATTGAAATACATGTTCAGTGGTGGCCAACAGATGATGCTAGTAACAGCATAAGAGCTTTTTAAAATTATTATTATTACTGTTATTATTATTTAAGTAGTCTATGTAACATTCAGATGACATAATTACCCAACAATATACTCTCAGTGTGTATTCCTATTCAATGGTTAAGTAACATATGACTATAAAAATGTACCATCTTATACCTATCAGAATGGCTAAAATCAAAAACTCAATCAATAGCTCATACTGGCAAGGAAGCATGGAAGGTAGACATTCTCTTATTGCTGGTGGGAGTGCAGATTCATACAGTCACTTTGAAATCAATTAGTGGTTTCCCAGATACTGGGTATAGTTCTACCTCAGATATATCACTTCCAGGTCTCTATTCAAAGGATTCTTCACCATACTAAGGTGAACTCAACTATGTTAATAGAAGCTTTATTCATAATAGCCAGAAACTCAAAACAACCCAGATGTGTCTCAGCTGAAGAATGAATAAAGAAAATGTGGCACATTTACACAATGGAGTATTACTCAGCCACTAATAGCAATGATACCATGAAATTTGCAAGCAAATGGATAGAACTAGAAAAGATCACCCTGAGTGAGGTAACTCAGACCCAGGAAGACAAACATGGTATGTACTCACTTATAAGTGGATATTAATTTTAAAGTAAACGATCACCATGCTACAAACCACAGACCCAAAGAAAGTATGTCACAAGGATTGTTCAAGGGGATACACATTAATCTCACAAGAAGGGGAATCAGATTAGACATCAAGTATGGACAGGAGTTAAGGTGACTAGATGGGATAATGGGGATGGGTAGGGATGAGAACAGGAGATTTCAGGTATAGGAAGATAGAGTGAGAATGTCCTGAGAAAGAAAACTGGATTTGGCAGGAGAGTAGGCATCTCTGGGACAGGCAAGAAACCTCGGACAATGGAGACTCCCAGAAAACTATAAGATTGACCTTAGCTAAGACTCATAGGAATAGAGATTATGGAACTTGGCTGTAACCAGGTAAGACTTTCAGTGGGAGGATTAGAAAACCAAACCAGTCACAAAACCTTTGACTGACAATTTGACCTGCCTACAAGATGTTCAGAGGTAATGATGGAGCAGAAATTGAGGGAGTGTCCAATCTATGACTGTTCCACCTTAAGACCCATGCTATGAGAGCGAAATGACTCTTGATACTATTAACTATGGATATTCTTCTACACTTGAAGACAGAAGCTTAATATAACCATCAGAGAGGATCAGGCAACAGAAGCAAAGACCAACAAGGAAGCATTAAGTGGAGCTTGGGGAATCTTTTTGGAAGAAGAGGAGGAAAAACTGTAGGAGCTTGCAGGTTCAAGGACACCACAAGAAAAACCTACAGAATCACAGGGACTTAGGGATACTAAACTATCAACCTACTTACCTAAGCCCTCTGCATATATGTAGAAGTTTTACAGCTTCATCTTCATGTGGGATTCCTAACAGTGGAAGCTGGGCCTGTCTCTGATTCTGTTGACTGCTTTTGGTATACTTTTCCCCTAGTGGGCTGCCTCTTCTAGCCTCAATAGGAGATGTGTCTATTCTAACTGCAGTTTAATATGCCAAAGATGGTGGATATCCAATGAGAGATCTCCTCTTTTCTGAATGAAAGAGAGTTGGCATGGATTGTGAAGTGGCAAGGACTGGGAGGAGAGAAAAAAAAGTGTTCCACAAGAAACCTTTGCAGTGAACAGAAGAGAAAGGAGGAAATTGTCAGTAAGTAAAATCAAGGAAAGCTAAAGAATGATTGGAAAAGGGAAGTGGAGAAATAATGGTAATTCAAAGATTCCAGATATACTTTTTAGATGATAATTTGAAACATTTGTGGGATGGTAATAATTATCTACATTTTAGGGACGGTGATACTGAATGATATTGAATGACATGAAGATAATATCAAATGATATCAAATAAAATGAAACTAATATTGAATGGTACTCAATGATGAAAGTATGTGGTTTTTGATACCTTGTAATTAAGAACACATAGATTGAGAATTAGATCAAAGCTTCTGTGTGAAATTCACAAAGATGTCAGGATAGTAATAGGCTACTATTTAATGGTAACACTGTAGCATTCCATTGCAATTCCAACTAACAAATTATTGACTTTTCTTATCTATGGATTCCACATTTCTCTCAAAAGAATTAACTATTTGTTTCCTCTCAGAAGTAGGATTTATTGAAACCAAAGACTGAAGTTTCAGAAAAATTGTTAGCAAAAAAATGCCATAATTACATAATAATGGAATTATTTGCTGAGATCTTATATGCAGTTTAAATCTTAAACATTATAAAGTATATCCTATTTTGATTTTCATTTTTGATATTAAGAAACTGAAGCCTACAAACTCTGTTTATGATTTGACTATATATTCCTTTTCTGTCCAGTGTTCAGGGGCTGATGCTATAATGGCAGACATTTGTAAGGGATCCAAGTTTTTAATAATAACAAGAGATGTGAGAAATATAAAAATGTAATAATCAAATTGGACCAATATTTTAGGTTATTAGTCAGAAGATTATCTAACGCAATGTCATTCAGTTAATTTGAACAAAATTTGAACTCATTCTCAGAGTACAGACTTTATTTCTCGTTCTCATTTTGACCTTGAGCATACCAGGTCCTTAATTAATATATATTGAGCACTCAAATATTGATTTCATAAACTGAGAAACAGCTAATATTTGTTGGCAAAATATCAGATACGATAGCTCATTTTCCGTAGTATTTTACTATCTGCAAGGCCAATGTTAATATTCTTATTTTAAAGACTATTAATTTGAAATGTCTAGCAGTAAACATATTATTCAAGGTATAACAATTTTGTGTAGAACTGAAGAATCCAATCCATAGACATAAAAGTTTAAAGGTAGGGATTTGTAGCATTTGTTTATTTAGAGTGAATCTTTTCATTCCCCATAATTTTGGAGAAAAGCCATGTGGATTTAGATGAGAAGATAAAGATAAAGACTAGGATCTGATCTGCCATTGTCCTACCAGTTATCAGGTATGAAGTATAGTTTTGAAAATGGCCTGTTTAAGCTGTTATGGCATTTTAAAATAATAAATAGATACTAAACCAAACCATTTGGGTAATGAAGATAGAAAGAAGTGGATTGAGTGTACAAATTATATCTTGTTTTTTGTATGAGAGCTTAAATTTCAAAATTTTTGTACTAAAATATACTATTATATGTACTCCTTTTAAACATCCCAATTTAGTATGTGGTTAGTATAAGAGGATGTCTAATTTTATTGAGATTTGGAAGTTTATGTTTGATATCTGAGCCATGATTGCTGTTGTACTGGCTGGCTAGACAAAGTTGGAGAACTCTTTAATTTAAAGCCTTTATCCAGGAAATTCACTGAAATACAAGCTTATGTTAATCTATCAGGTGACAAAATGCCTTTTGATCCTCATAATTGTGGGCTTTCTTTAATCATGTGCTTGCAAAGAAGAAATTACAGGTCAGGAAGGTAGAGATGGGTGAGTAGGCTTTTTCCATCAACTTTACCAAAATTTGATTCCTGCAAAGCATTCCTAGAGTTAATATATGAAAATACTTTCTTTATACTTAAAAATAAGATTCCTCTTCTCTTGTAACACAAAGAGTATATGTATTCTTCATATTTCAAAATGTTCCTAGGTCAGATATCTGTAAAAGTTTGTGCTGAATTTTTTTCTGATATTATAGAAGGTCTCTTTGCCCTGTAATTTACGTTTTACCCAATCTAGTAAGTTAAAAAGTGATTTAGTAGATACCATGTCAATTCATAGAAGTAACACATGCTGGGGATGGCCTCAGCGATGGAGTGATGAATAAATAATTATTTACTGTTAAAGAATAAGTTACTAACATACTAATTGTTGTTGAATTTACTTGTTAAATAAAATACATAGTAAAACTTATCTTCTTTGTCAGGGGCAGTCCTGCTTATACACTGAAGGCCTAAAATCAGCAATATGCCTGACATACACCAAGTCTTGGGTCTCTGAGGAAAAACACTGAAACAGATAGCTAAAAGCTATTGTAAACAAGCAGCTTTGGTGGAGGGCTGCCAAGACTGAGTAGTCATAGACCTTGTAGATAGGTAACCTTTGTGGATAGTACTAACTTAGATAAAGACACGTGAATCATAGAGTCATAGTAACATGTCCCCTGAACCTCTATCCCCCTGATACTCTGTTCTGGAAGATATCTGTACTCTCCCTGAATACCCACATTCCTGTATCATTCCCTTCCCCACGTCCTGCCCTTTTGGTTTATATAAGCCCTGTGTGAAACAGTAAAGATTACAATCTGATCAAACTAGACAGGTCGTGGTTCTTCGTGTCTTTGTCTGCTACTCCCCCCCTTTCAGGTGATCTCCCCGGACTCCTGTTTAATGTCCTGCTGGACAGGACATTGTGGCGCCCAGCGTTGAGAGGGCTTGAAGACGACGTTCCGCCCCCCAGCATACAGGAGCTAGAGATCACAGAAGAGGGTATGCCGACTCCCCCAAAGAAGGTAGGCCTACCAGGTTTTCGGGAGCATTGAGGGTGGCTGCCTGGAGTGCATGGAGGCACTCCCTCGGAGCACTTTTTAGAGTGACACTCCCAAAGGAGCACCCAGGTGAGACATTCCCCCCCCACTCCGGAGTTGCTTGAGAGCACTCCCAATTATAAGGATACCACAGTCCACCCAACTGAGGGATGATCCTTGGGAGGATCGGAGTGGCATCGGCCTTGAGGTAAAAGAACCCCTGGGACAGGCATCTCGTGACACTCAAGGAGTGAATCACCCCAGGAGCGATGAATTAGGTTTAAGAAAAAGAATTTAGGTTAAAAATAAGAATTCAGGTTAGCTATAACAGTTTAGATTAAGAAAAACAATTCAGGTTAGTTATAACAGTTTAGGTTAAGAAAGAACTAAGGTATGGTTGAAGAGGTTTTAACTGTAGACATGAGGGAGAGTAGAGAAAGAGGGTTCTGGAAGATTCCAGAACAGAGAGAAAAAATAGAGGACCATATGAATGAACTTAGCCATGAGAGGAGAAAGAGTAGGAGAGTAGAACAGGAAGAGACAGGGAGAAAAGGAGACCCAGAGAGAGGACCAAGAGAACAAAGAGGATCAATGACCTAAAGGATTATATAGGGTTATGTAGGGCTGAGAAGCTGGAGGATGAGATACCCATGACCTGGAGTTGAGGGTAGGAGGCAGAGTGAGAAGAGCAGAAAGGAACCACTATAACTCAATGAACTTGGAAACTAGTGTGTGCTTTGGTGTGTTAGTATGGCATTTGTCACCACAGTTAGCCACTGGTTGTGAGCTTCTTTTAGTCCAGATAATGAGGATCTTCTATGATTTCTCTGTTTCCTTTTCTCATAATTGTCAGATTTTTCCCATGGAATTCAAATTTTGGATCTCAAGCAGGACTACTGGATAAAAATATAACCTTAATGCCATTTTCCTTATGCCTTGCCAGTCACAAGAAGTTAAAAAAAAAATCACATACTTTTTTTAACCACTTTTTGCCACATTAGAATATAGTGAACAGCAGAGCCTCTGCATGTCTTTTTTAACTGTAATACCTCCTTTGCATAACAAATTTCCTTTGCCTTTCCTTTGTTATATTTGTTATCATCTATAGCAGAGACCTCCTAGTATATCTTGATTATTGTCCCAGAAACACTATATTTACTATAGACATTTGTTCTCTAGTTTTTCTAATTTATCAGCCATTTTGAGGGTGTCCATGTACTTGGCTTGTAGGCTCTTCTTAGTCAAGAAAATGTGTCACTCCAGGGAATGTGTACTTCCTGAATCTCCACCTACACTCAGTTTTAAGTTGCATTAGTCTTGTAACTCCCATAGCAGAGATCATATAAGTAGTATTATAAGACTTATCACATACCCTACAAGGAAGGGCAGCCATATTGATACTGGCTCTGCACATC
The DNA here is from genome assembly GCA_021653895.1 of Mastomys natalensis. Lineage (NCBI taxonomy): Eukaryota > Metazoa > Chordata > Mammalia > Rodentia > Muridae > Mastomys > Mastomys natalensis. The sequence goes on along the minus strand of JAJTUV010000543.1, from coordinate 1,137,333 downwards.
TATCAGATGCCTCAAATCTAGTTACACCATAACCAAATTCAATATTAATAACTATCTTTTTTGTTTTCAGGCACCAAGTAGGAAGTAATGTTTCTTGGTTAGCCTACTACACATACAAGTGATAAACAAAGAAAAATGAAACAATTCTACTGAAGCCCAGTCCCTTAGTGGTTGAGTCTAAGAGAGGGTTTCTTGTAGCAGCATAGATGATGAGTTACTTCTGGGAGCATATTAAGCAAAACAAAAATAAGATAGACTGAAAAAGACAGATATTTTATGTTATAACCTGTAAAGTCAAAAAATAGGACTGAACGAAACAGGAGAGTGATTATTGCAAGGAGGTTAGAATGAAAGAATTTGAGAAAAGTGAATGTAAGTTTCAAGGATATGAGGCATGAGTTCTGAAGTTCTAACGAACAGCACAGTGAATGTTGTTAATGAAATCAATATCCTAAAATTTCCAGTAAAATTATAGTGTGCTAGGGCAACACATATGGTATGTTCCCCATAGGATACTGGGAGTAATAGAACTGTTTACTATTTTGATTGTGGTATTCACTGAATAATACACAGGCACACCAAATCTTCATATATGATAATCACATACAAAATTATATATATTTATCTTTTGAAAGAATATTTAACATTTTTTCTTTTAAAAATTATTTTATTCATTTGCATTCCAAATGTTACCTCCCCCTCTTCCAGTCCCGCTTCCAGATTTCTTCACCCCATTCCCTATCCTCTTTGCCTCTGACAAGGTGTTTCCCAACCTATCCACTAACCTCACCCACCCAGAGACAAACAAAAAAATTCATTCATGGAAGAATATATTTATAGAGAAATCTGCTACATTATAGAGATGGTGTATAAGATAGTCCACAGAAATAAGGCATGCAGTAGTGTATTTGTCCCATGAAAGGAAAACATATCAACTGAGGCAGTACACACATTTAATCCCAGCACTGTAGAGAAAGAGTCAGGCAAATATTTGTGACTTTGAAGTGTCAGCCTGGTCTACATGCCAAGCAGAGTTACACAGTGAAAATTTCATAGAAGAGGGGTAAGGGAGAGAGGAAGGCAGAGACAGTGAGACAAGGAGTCAGAGACAGAGACAGGATTGTGAAAGACACACAGAGAAAAGGAGAGATGAAAAAAGGAACAGAGGTGGTAGAGGAGGAAGAAGAGGACAGAATAGCACCCCAGTTCATTGAAAACAAAAAGTCAAATGCTAACTCCTGTGTCATGTGCTGAACATTTAAGTGTTTCTTTATTACTTTTCATCTTTCTGAAATACAACATGTTAAAGTTCTATAGAAAATTCTGTTCCAGTACTCATTTCAAAACTACAATTTTAAAAATAACTAGTAATTATAATTAAGAGCCTTTATTTTATTAAATCAGTTACATGGCTATAATCTTTTCTCAATTTAAAAAGTTGTCCTAATTTGTTATGTTATTTGTTAAGAAAAATAACATGCAATTACTATTTGCTAGTTAAATGCTATTTGGATTGTGTGTAGAGGACTGCGGAAGAACTAATATGGAGTACTCTACTGGTCAAGATGTTTCAGTCAACAAAGAGCCACTTTTAGGATGCTGATCTCATGTACTGCGCTCTGCAACATGAACAGCAGCTTCCTATACATCCCGTTTCATCCTGTTTATTGTTTATGCCGTTTTCCTCTTGTGCTTGATATAATATTATGCTGTTTTTGAGCATGATTGCTATAAGACCAATGGGTTATACTATTTATATATTCAAACACACATTATTTAGTTTTGTGTTATATAACTTACAGGGTTTATTTTTTGAAATATAACATATAAAATTGTGCAAAAATGCATTTCTTAAATGAACCTCTATAGATATGATATATGATACAGTAATTTTAACACAAAATTTCACGATTAATCTTGTTTTGCTCCTACAGAACTTTTGCTTATTATAGCTTTATTAAAAGTGTCAAACCAAAATCATTTCTTATTATTTACACTGTTTTTAGACCTATGACCAACTTAGTTTTAGTCAAGAGAATACAAGGTAACAAATCAATTGGTGCTAAAAATATTTACCTAGATATTCAAAATGCATTATATATTTGATTCCAATTTTTTATTTCATAATTTAAGTCACATTTCTGTTTGAAATATTCATTCAGTATTTTGTACTTTAGTAGTTTTCCATGACAAGAGTTATGACTGAGATTGAACAGGAGAAATCTGAACTTGAAATAAGCAACTTAAAAGTGTAAAAGGTTTGTGAAAGTTTTTAATCAAAAGAGTTTTGAGTGGGAGCTAATTCATTTCAAGACTTCTTTTAACTACAGTTCTGTGAAGAGGCTTGCCATTATTTCTTTCATCCAAACTTATATATAAGTCCTTTGTGGAAAGAATCTTAACTTTTAATGAGAGATCTAAAGGAGAACTGGAGACAGAAACACATGTATAAAATGATGATTAAATATGAAGTAACTTGGAAAGCCTTTTATTTGGAACTAGGATGGCTAGATTGGAGCTATTATTTCTATGTTACAAAGAATAGTGCTCTTCATTATGAACTAAAAAAAATCACAATATAATCTATTTGTGAAAGAATAATATTTAAAGCTGAAACTGGCTTCATTAAATTACTTCATGTATGTGTGTCATTAAACATGTCTATTATTACTTAAGGCATTAGTATTATCATAGAAGAGCCCTTCATGAATCTATATTATTTAAAACTTTCACCTTCTTCATACATATGCTAACAGGTAGTCTACAAAACCATGTAAGCTTAAGTAACATAGTATCTTAGTTTCCAGCAATGTTCTATTGATGGGAAGATACACCATAACCATAGATATTTTTATAAAGGAATGTATTTACTTGGAACTTGCTTTCTCCATTATTTGCATGATAGAAAGCATGAAGTCACACAGACAGACATGGTGCTAGAGAATGAACCAAAGAGTTCTACATTTGGATATGCAGGCAACAGGAAGAAAAAGCTAACTGGCCTGGCTCACACTTTTTAAATCTGAAAGCCTGCTCCCAATGACACCTTTCTCCAACAAGACCATACCTTTTAATCCTTTCAAACAATGCCTTTCCCTAAGCATTTTAATAAATGAACGTATGAGAGTTGTTCTTATTCAAACTATCACCGATAGTCTCAAAAATATAATGTTTAACTTACAATGTCCTTAATTACTATCAGATTTTAAACAATCCATTATTTAAAGGTCAGTCAAATGTCTGAAATATAGTTATATTTTAAAGCATGACTTTCTAGAATTTATTACATTATTATAGTTTTACATCAGTGTTCTTCAACTACATGTATTGATATGGGAATGACCTAATTGATTAAAGTGACAAGGACTTGTATAAGAGTCACGTTGCATAATCATTCATAATTGTGGAAAGGTAAGTTGTGATCTTCAATCTCATTGCCATTAAGACAATAATATGAGGTTTAAAAGCTGAGCTTTGATATTATTGCCATAATGTTCTATTAAATCTTTTCAAATTAAGAAAGCATGTATAAGCCTACTTTATCATGTCAGTAATTATGAGGCCACCAATTATGCTTTATGTGATAAGAAGTTCAATATATATTAGAGAAAAAAATACCTCTGAAAATAGTTACCTATTCAGCATACATACATGAAATTTTCCAAATGCAGATTTTCATCAGCCTAACATATAAGCAGATTGGAGAATTAGGCTTTTATGATCTGAATTTCGGTAAGTACTGACTACATAGTTATAATAATAATCAATATCTTCATTGCCCTGTACTATGAAATGACTCACAGTGATAAATGAGAGGCTGATTTACAAAGAGTTCCCAGATGTGAAATAAGTATATATATATATTTGCTTTTCATCATGTTTAGAAATTAAATGACTTGTATAATATTGCATTTGTATAAACTTATTATGAAAACCATTAAAATATTTTTTTCATACAAAATATTTACAAGTTTGGTTTGGTTGTTTCTAGTTGAGAATTTCATACATGTCTATTAAATTTACTCCTCATTCTCTCCCCTTCAGTTCTTCCTATATAAACCCATCATCTTTTATTCTGAACTTTATGTTCTCTCTCTCTCTCTCTCTCTCTCTCTCTCTCTCTCTCTCTCTCTCTCTCTCTCTCTCTCTTATTTTAATCCATCTACCCCTGGAGCATGGAGAGCCTTTTAGCTGTCACATATGTGAATTGCATGACTCCCTCTTTCCCACAGATTGCCAAAAGTCTCTCAGCTTGGGACAGGACATTCTGAGCCTTTTTCTTGTCCATGTCATGATTAAGGCTGGCTTGATCTTGTTCAAGTCTTACAGTTGAAATTACTACCACTGTGGAACCATGGATTTGTCAAGTCCAATAGATAATGATTTATTTCAAACAAACATTACTTCTGGCTTTTATTTTTTTGATAGTTTTTAGAACTTTATTTCAATGTAACTATATGCATAAGAAATACACTCATGTTGGTTAATAGAATGCAATTATGCTTAACACAGCCTTGACCAGAAACTTGGTACATAGTTTACAATAAAAAAAAATTGTAACAAAAAACAAATTGCAATCTGTTTCATCTCTAAAATTTTGTGTTCCCCTTCCATTGTGATCACTGAGCCTTGGGAAAAGGACTGTCATATATATGTCCCACAAGATCTGAGTACTCCAGTCTCTTATTCTATGCACAATGTTCTTTTTGGGTCTCTATTAATTGCTTGTACTACCAAAAGAAAATTCTCTTATAAGTGTTAAGAAATGCTCAAATCATTGTGTATAAAATTGAAACTTAGGGGTTTTATATTCTGTTAATTTAACAGAATAACAGAAATAGGTTCTGTCTGAGGCCCTATAACCAGTCCAGCTGTAGGTTCTTTATCTAATAATTGTGTCAAGAATGGATTTCATCTTGAAGGGTAAACTTTGAATTCAATCAGAAATTTTATTATTATTCCTTTAATATATGTGATATTATTGTATGAGTAGACATATCTTTCCAGGTCAGTCATTGTTTTAGCTCACAATTAGATACAAGTTTTATATCTTAAATATAAATTACAGGCATTTCTTAACATCTGAGGTAGAATGTTGAGTGTAGTGAACACTTATTCTAAATTATCATAATGAAATTATTTATCAACTAATAACAGTCCTACAATTTTTAAAAATCTGAGAAGAAATAAATTGCTTATATTTGTACATTCTAAATTTGTCAAAGTAAAAATCAAACTTAGGATGGAAACCTAATATTTGATCAGCTAGCTAAGTGCTTGGTATACACCCTGTCATCTATACATGGTATATTTTATCCTTTTCTTCCCATGTTTGAGATTTTCTGATTTTTCAAGAAATATAAATTTTTCAGAGGTAATATAAAATTTGAATACAAATGTTTCTGATTAAGTTCAATGTATGTTTGTTATACTACTTATCTAAATACATTCATTACACATGGACATAATGCTATTTAGTTATACACATTAATTGACAAGGAGCAACTTTAAACCCACAAAATGTCAGGTTCAAAAATTACTTACAGGATTTTGATGTTTTGTCAGGAGACATCAATATTGATGATGGTTTATATAAGTAAGTATGCATAATATTTTATAACTCTATTTCACTGCCCATCTTTTATGTATGTCTATATTCAGTTTGTATTCTATTACAAATAGTTTATATATTTTTAAAGGTTTATTTATTTGTATGCATGAGTACACTGTCACTGTCTTCAAGAATAGCAGAAAAGGGCATTGAATCCCATTAGAGATGGTTGTGAGCCATCATGTGGTTGCTGGGAATTGAACTCAGGGACTCTGGAAGAGCAGTCAGTGTTCTTAACTGCTGAGCCATCTCTCCAGCTTCAATATTTTATTTGTTTATAATATATTTGTGTAAAGCATTCTTACATATGATTATTATCATATGTGAGTATATAACCTAAAATTTTTATATGATGTCTTATTCTCTCAAATTCTAAGATCAAGTCTAATGTGAGATAAAAGGCCTACGTCCAGTTGAAAGTCACCGTGTATGCCTTTATGGAATTGTAAGCCTCTTTCTCTTCTTCATTTCAAAAAAGTGAAATTTAATGGTGGAGCTTAATCTTCCATATGTTTTAACTCTAGGTAAAGTTCCAGAATTATATTATTTACAAGACTGACAACATACACAAAACGATTAAATTTTTGTGTAAAGAATAAGGCCTATCAGAAGAATAGTTGTAATATTAAATAACACATGGAATATACCAAGTTTCTGCTTTTGGTAATGATTTTCTACTCACTAGGAGAACTATATAGGGAAAGATGATGCTGAGAAAGCTAATGAGCTCAAGTTAGATTGCACTGAAAGATGTATCTGGGTGAATGATACGTGCATGACCAGAAAATAGGTTCCTAATTTAATATGGAAATTAATCTGTAGATTCATTAAATTATGATTGTCTAAGAGAAAATATAGTATAGAATGTACATGAGAATTGATAAGAAATTAAATTCATTTCAGAGAAGAAGAAAAGAGAGGCAAGCTGTGTAGAGAGGAATAGGAGAGAGAGGGATGTAGACATTTTGACAGGTCTGTTCCTCTGTAAGTATTGGAGCATACCATACATGTGCAGTGCAGCTTTCTCCATTCAAATGTTTCTTAATACCAGAAATTGCAACTATAGTACCTTACCTGAGAAAAGACTTGAAATATATAATTACTGTTATAGATCTTATGATAGAGATTGTTATGTGTTATCAACATAGATAGACCTGACAGGTAGTTCAGCAGGTTTGGGGGACTGTGAGACAAGCTTATTCACTGGAGTTTGATCACTAAAACCCACATAAAGATCTAAAGATAATGAACTCCATAAAATTGTTTTCTGTGTCCACATATATGTCATGGCATACGACTCTAATGTAGAAGTTAGGCCTTGTTCTGCCTCCCAGAAATAAGATTCAGACTCAAAACATATTTACAAATACCTTGGCTATATAGCTAGGCTCTCTTCTAACTAGCTCATAATGAAAGATAACTCATTTATTTTAATCTACATTCTGCCACATGGATAGTTACCTGTGCTCAGGTACTATGTTTCTGTCTCCGCACATGGTAAATTCCCGAGTGAGTGACCAATTGATATCCCAATAGGACTCCTTACTGAGTCCCCACTACCTCTTAGCACTGCTGCATTAGATAGGGTTACTATTGCTCTGATAGAACAGCATGACTAAAGCAAGTTGGTAGAGAGACGCCTTCTTTGACTTACACTTCCATATCACTGTTAATTACCAAGAAAGTACCAGAGGCTGATGTAATGTCCATGGAGAGGTGCTGCTTCCTGGGTTACTCTACATGCCTTTCTCAGCCTGCTTTCTTATTGAAACCAAGGATCACTTACAAGACCCAGCTGACTACATCAACAAAGCATGTACATCACATCTAGTACACTAATAAGAAGAGCCCTTCACTAACAGTATTATCTATGGGCATTTTAGTTGCATCCTCTCCTCTATTGATTTATACTTGGAGGACATAAACTCCTCCCCAACTGAATTTTAATACCCTGATCCAGCACTTAAGATGTCCTCAAACTATATTTAACTCAACACATAGTGATTCACCTACATCTAAAACAGCACACAAAACGCCGCAAATGAAAATGCAAAGTAAGCACCAATCTACATGCATTTTATTTTAAATTTACTTGTAGCTTACTGTTTTAAAAGTAAACCTAGGAGTCAATGCAGGTGACCTTAGCCTAGATGTCTAACAGTGGGGATAAGGATTGTGAAGAGGCCACCTCCTACAGCCAAAGAGGACCCCCAGTGGAGGCATAAAGACACCAACCTATCTTCAAAACTTTTGACCCAAATTTGTACTGTCTGAAAGAAATTCAAGAACAAAGATGGAACAGAGACTGAAGGATGGCCAACCAAGAACTGCCCAAATTGAAACCTAGCCTATGGGCAAGCACCAATCCCTGACATTATTAATGATAATCTGTTATACCTGCAGATAGAAGTTAGCATAACTGTCCTATAACAGGCTTTATCTAGCAGTTGACTGAAAAGCCACAGTTAAGTACAGATACCCCTATGGAAGAGTTGGAGGAAGCATCAAAGGTCCTGAAGAGAATGGGAACACTACAAGTGTGCCAACAGAATCAAATAACCTAGACCTCTAGGAGCTCTCAAAGCTCTCTTAACCACTAGCCAAAGAACACACCTGGACTGGAATGAGGCTCCGTGTATATATGTAGCACATGAGTAGCTCAGTCTCTATGTTGGCCCCTAAAACTGAAATGAAGGCTTTCCCTAAAGCTGTAACCTGACTGTTGTGTCAGTTCCCCAACAGGGCTACCTTGACTATACTCAGGTGGGAGGATATTCAAGTGGGCCCAACCCTCTCAAAAGAGAAATGTAGGGACTATGGAGGATGGTCTCTGTGAGGGGGGCACCAGGAGGGTTGCATTGTTTGAGATATAAATAAATAAATAAATAAAATAAAATAAATAATAATATTTATATATATATATAAACTAAGTATATATTTATATATATTCAGACGCTCAAGTGTTATATTTACCATTTAACAGAATCGTATATTATTATTAATATTTTAAAATATTAATGGGCATAAACAATTGGTTACTAAAAACCTTCAAATTTTATTTTGCTTCATTTCATTTTCAAAATGAAAACATTTTGGATTCAAAGTTGAAAGTAAATATGTTTTACATATATACAAAAGGAAATTTGAAGACAGAAAACTGATTTTGCTTTGCCACTAGTGGGGAAATGTTTAGTGGAAGTAATTCCCAGGGAATCTAAATAATTGTCTACTTATCCCAGATAGGGACTGAATAGAGACCAACTCAATGATGGCACCAGAGCATGACTTGATGAAGCAATGAGTCCATCAGGGTTACTAGAAGGAATAAAAATGAGAGGAAAGGGAGTGACCCCAATGCAGCTACATCACCCAAATTCCAACCCAGTGTGGCTAATGGCCCCAGATGGAATGCTGGAGCTCTAGACAACACCCCCTTCAGACAAAGTGGTAGCTTCACAGCAGTCCTTACTGCTCATGTGACTTCATGAAAAGAAGGATCTTATGCAACTCTGAAACTTAAGGAAGTGATTTCTTGAAACTTTTGAGTTGTTTATTATGAGAATTTTAAGGAGAATCATTTTAGAATTTCCTGAGTTTGAATGAGCTTCCTCCATAATGGAATATTTTAACTTGGGATAATTCCCTAAGAACATGGGCATCTTCATTAACATCATACTGTTGTTATCTTTCATTTTTTTAAAATTGGATTCTTTTTCATTCCAATTAAAAGTCAGACATAATAACACAATGGAATTTAAGCCAATAGTTCTTATATTAAACATATATATATATATATATATATATATATATATATATATATATAATTTATTTTTAATTAATATTTTTTTTGGCACAATATATTCTAATTATACTTTCCCATGCCTCAACTTTTCCAAGGTCCACCCAACTCCTACCCCATCCCACCCCATACCCCCTGCTGTCATTAGAAAACAGGCATTTAAATAGTATTAATGAAATGAGATAAACTATAGCAAACATATGAACAGAATAATAACAGTCAAAGCAAAATCACAAGAAACAAAAGCACATAAAGACACAAACACAGACAACAGACAGATAGTGAAAGGACCTCACAAGGGGAGTCCCTCATGCTGATCTGGGAATAAGCTCACCACCCAAGGACACAGAGAGACTGGTCTTGATGCAATTAGCAAAAAGGCAGTTTAATAGGGAGGGGCCCCTTGATTCGAAACATGTCCCACGCAGGGGACAGAGGATTCGAACAAAGACCCCAGAAAGTTTTGAACTTTTATAGGTAGGGGTGGAAAGAGCGGGGAAATTTGGTGCGGTTACACATGATTGGATATTTTAAACATCAGCAATTTGCATAGACTAGTTATTTTTGACCGTGAATCCTCAGAGTCGAGAGTACCAGATGACTCATTACTCATTTGCTTGTTTAGACTTGTATCCCTTTGTGTCCTTGCTTCTTTTTTGTTTTTGGTCACTCTGCCAGTGAACAGGCTCAAAATGATTATTATTATGGCTAATTTTAACAAGTTGTTGGTGGTCTCTGCTGACCATGAATTCCCTTGCTCTATGTCTCAAGATGTTTTTAATTTTTTATTCTCACAATAGACACCACACATACATCGACATACACACACACACACACACACACACACACACACATATACACGCACATAAACAGACAAACAAACACATTCATACACACAGAAATCTCATAAAAATACAAAACTGGAAATGATAATGCATATGCAAATAACATATAAAGTTAAAAATATTGTCCTTACCAAGGGCTATGAGACAAAGGATCTCCAAAGATTTTATTTGGTTTCATTTTGTGTTAGAATATGAGAGCTCCAGAAGAAGGGACTTTATACAGACACCCTATTTAGGACTGAGTGCACCAAGATTTTTTTTTTTAGTCTGGCTGAGGGTCACTGTACGTGGTCCTATCAACTGCAGAAGGGTGTTTCTTTGATGATGACTGGTCTAAGACTACAGTAAAATGTTCTTTGGAAGTCATTTTATAGCTACATTCATTTAGCAAAACAGTATTATCTGATTTTCTCATAGGTCTATGGTCTAACTAGTCTCAGGTTTTTGGCCACAGAGCAATGTTAGGAATGGGTTTCCATCTCCTGGAGTAGGTTGTAAATTCAATCCGATATTAGTTTTGTGCCACTATTGCACTAAGTCATAAGGTTTGTGACACTAACTAGTTCATCTTGCAGGCAAGTCATCATTGAAAAGCCAAGCTGGCTTAATGTTTATCTTTCTCCTTTGGTAGTTTGCATAGTACCTTCTAGAAAAATAAAGAATAATCTGTAGGTGTAAAGGCTCTACACGAGCATCAGCTTGACTTCTCTGTGTTCAATGAGTTGTGTAGTTTCTATCTTTAGCAATAGAGCCTTACAGTCAGTTTGTAGAGAGCAGCTAATAGGCTTGCAGTAGTCTGGATTTTTGAGGCATTCTTTGGACAATAACTGGATTAGATGTAAGTTATTTCTGGCACTGAAAGCTTCATTTGGTATGAAAAATTTCTGATCAGGGCTCCAAATCCCTCATTATTTATTCATTTTATCTAGATTCATTTAATATATGCATACATTTTATTATAACATAAATTTTATGTATACATTTACTATATAACAATTGCATAAGACCTCTCATTCGGAACTTTAGTTTTAGCTCCCTTTCTGTATTCCCTCCTCCATCACTTTTCTCTCCTCAATGCTTATTAATTCTCTAATTCTGCTACTAACAGGTCTATCCATAACTATTTATTCAATTTCTCTTACCTAGGAGATCCAGCCCCTTTTGTTATACTGAACCTCTGTGGTTATATGGATTGTAGCCTTTTTACAGAAGTTTTACAGTTAACATCCAAATATGTATAATATCAGCCTTCTTGAGTCTAAGGTACCTTACTCAGTATGACTTTTTCTAGCTCTAACCATTTGCATGCAAATTTCATGATTCCATTTTCTACTGGTGGCATAATATTCCATTGTATAAATGAACTACATGTATTTTATTCATTCATCCATATTGGATATCTAGACTGTTTCCAAATTCCATCTCCTCTGAAAAGAGCATCAACCAATATAGTTGAGCAAAGGTCTCTGTAGTACAATGAAACATCTATTGGATATATGCCCAAGAGTTAAGTGTAGCAGGATTTTGAGGTAGATCTATTCCCAGCTTCCTGAGGAACACCCACACTCATTTCCTTAGTGGGTACACAAGTTTGCAGGCTCATCAGCAATGGATGAGTGTTTCTCTTACTCTACGTTCTCCTCAGTATGAGCTGTCATTTGCTATAATGATTTTGTCCATACTGACTGACGTCATCACCAGAGTGATCATGGGACTTTGTTTATTGCCTTGCTTGTTCCTTGACTAATTGCATTTATTTTATTGCTAGTTCCTCAACCTAGAACTGTCCTAAATACTTGCATGTAATTACAATGGTTAAAAACAAATGGGAAAAAAATAATCCTGCTTCAGCCTTCAGCCTCAGAACTGGATGGGGTCATGCTACAATATTGTCTGTCTTTTTTCTTTTAATCCTCACTTCTGTGCTGGAGAACTTGTTGACTGACTGAGCTGGCTTGGTCATAACATCCAGTAATATGGGTGAAGGGTTAATCAAAGGAGCATAAATGACTCAAAGGCAGATGTATCACCAAACTCTGTCACATTATGGGTGAAAGCTTAAAACATGGAACATACAGCTTATAAGCAACTGAACTACCTTGAGAGTGTCCTTTCCAAGTTGCTCAGTTGGTATGAGTATCCTCCAGTAAGTCTTATTGGTCTATGATTCTTCTCTGAATGTTACCTGGTCTCTGTTTCTGATAGACTGCTAGGCCTGTCTTTTTTCATCTTGGTTTGCCTTATTTATTCTAAGCTCTGGGCTTATCTGAAAGTGACTCTTAGCAGCCTTTATTCTTTGAAACTTTTGGGGATGGAAGAGCCTAATGAATCTGGTCAGGCTCAGGAACTTCCTAAAGCTACTTGGAGTTGGTAATTTTAAGTCGTCATTTTCCATCAGTAGGGAATATTTCAATCTGGATAGAACTACTATAGAGCACCATATCAGAAAGGATCATCAGGAAAATATGCATAAATAGCACCTAATTCTTAGTGTTGTCTTAAACTGAATTATCAAAGTAAATGTGATGGCAAATGATGATATGAGTTTTGTTTTGTGCTAAAGACTTCCCTGATATACATCAATTGAGGGGAGGGAGAGAGACAGAGACAGAGACAGAGAGACAGAGTAGAAAAGCAAGCTTTGGACTGCTAGAACCGCAGCCTATATTGTGACAAGGTGTCTTTAATTAAAATAACACATCCTTCAAAGCAGCATTTCACTTCCTTGTCAAGGTTCTACTGTAGTCCAGTATAATACAAAGCCAATGAAACATAGGGATAATCTGAACAAATATACAATTCAAGTATCACTTGGGACTGTGCTTATTCACACTAGTGTAGGTATTGTCTCCTAAAGTAGCAGCAGAATAAGAGACCATCAAATCTGTTGTGATAGCTAATAAAATTGTTTCCCTTTCTAAGACATTTGAGGGTGTTTTTTCATGAACAAGCTGACACCTAAAGGAGCAAAAATTCTGGCATCTACAAGATTTTTTGCTCATCTAATAGAATGTTTAATGATATGTACATGCTTGTAAATGTGGCATACTTTTCTACGCCAAACACTTATACCCACAAGTATAAAACCAAGTTGTGTAGAGTGTTCAGTGCCTAGTCTGTTGTGCTGTCATTATGTCTATTCTTTTTTTTATTTTTTATTTTTTATTTCTTTTTCATTATGTCTATTCTAAGGAAAGGAAACAGTCTGTGCCAGGAACCAAGACATGCCAATAAATTATTAGGCAACAGTAAAACAAGTGAACAGCAAAGTGAATATTCCTATGTGACATTTTAAAATAATTTCTGAAGTCTACTTTCCTCTTCAGGAAGAGGAAGACTGCTAAGTTCTCTTGGTATATATAGTGTGATGGTAGTCTTAGGACACAAACAGATCCTGAAATCTGTCAAAATATTGGTTTTATTTATTTTATCCAAAGTACTTGTACACTGTACGTATACATACAACATCAGATCTTTATACTGCATTCTGTGGGGGTCCCCGGTTCTGGAGGGTGTCCCACGATGATCTCCCGGCTGAGGACAGAGTGAGAGCAGGGAGGGTCCTCTACCCACGTCTCTGCTGTCTGTTGGTCTTCACCCAGCCTGGTGTGAGGGGTCTGGGCCAAAAGGGTGCGAGTACAAGCAGGGAGGAGAGATTGCCTTCCTCCGCTGCTGCCTCTGCTCGAGTCTCCGCTCACTCCCAGGTGCTGCACCTGCCTCTCCACTCTGAGCCGCCCGGGCTGGGCCGATAGAAGCCGGCTAGCAGGCAAGGAAGCAGCTTGGTGCCCCAGGAAGGTTCCGGGAGAGCGGATCTCTCCCCAAGTGTTACAGCTCTTGAGACAAAGACTCCAGGACACTCAAAGATGATTCTCGAACACACACACCTTTACTTCTCCCGAATAGAGCCTTTATATACAGTTTCAGGGTGGGTTAGGGTCTGACAGCAGATAATGCTTATTGGCTTGGTCGGAGAGCTTAGAGATACCTCATCTACATGTGGGAGGGCCTGAGGCACTGTTCCTCGTGACTGATAGACCTCCCTTTGGGAGAGGCTGTGGAGGGCCAAAGCTGAATGAAAAGAACCAGGGCCTGGGGGCAGCGCCGAACACCTGCCGTCCTGGTAAAGGTCCGGGGTTCAAGGCTTGCTCAACCAGACACCCAGCTGCTTCCCACAGCCCACCACCCCACAGCATTCCATCTTATTTACCTTTGCTAGAAAGATAAATAAGGTAAGCTGAAACATTCACATTAATGAAACTGAACCCAAATGACAAGTTGGTGCTGTCAAAGAAATGTGAAGCAATCTCAAGGGATATTGAAAGACCAATTGTCACTTCAGAAAGTCTTGAAAAAAAATGTTCAGAATTAAAGCCAAAATGGATTGAATATGGAAGTTAGTTCTTATACTTTACAGCAAATCTTACTTTGGAAAATTTAAACTCTAATTTATAAAACTTTACCTCTTATGTAGGATTAAAAAGTTTATGCTCTTTGATGTCTCTACCACAAGTGAGTTTTGTAAATAAGTGAAGAAAACGCATCAACTCACCTCCTTACCAGAACATCAATATAAGAGAATATAAGACAAGGAAGAAGCCATGTCATATGTCCTGAAAAGAGAAGAAGACTCTCTGAAGAGAGCTGGCTGCACATATGAATGAAGCATTGCAAGTCCTATCTGCAGGTATCAGATTGAAACTATTTAATAATGTCACCTTTATAACAAAGCAACATCTGCCATGTAGAATCTAGGCAATCAAGTTATAGCCCAACTGTAACCTATAGGTATTAAAATTATAGGATACTTCCATAAGGATATGACATTATCTATGTAACTTAATCTAGAACTTAAGTTGAGGAAGTTACCAAAGAGAAGACAGAGTGTATAGTTTCTGTATTCTCAAATCTTATAGTAAGACAAGAGGCTCTTGTTTCTGCTGTTCCTTCACAGTGAGGAAACAGCTATGAGAAATTA
This sequence comes from Mastomys natalensis, assembly GCA_021653895.1. Taxonomy (NCBI): domain Eukaryota; kingdom Metazoa; phylum Chordata; class Mammalia; order Rodentia; family Muridae; genus Mastomys; species Mastomys natalensis. The sequence continues at coordinate 1,122,103 of JAJTUV010000543.1, read as the reverse complement.
TTCTTCTAGTGAGTGCAGCAAAAGCAAGGAATGTGAAGAGCCACTTATTCAAGCTTAATAAACCCAATGCCAGAGCCAAATGGCTTAATGCTTTCCATTAACTTGAAAAAATTACAGACAGATTTCTTCCTTACATTAGTCCTCTGCTCATTTCCTAAGTCATTTATTAGAAAAAAAGTAAGGATAAAATCTCTTGCCAGTTTTAAAACCCAGGATTGTCTTATTAAGGACAAGAACACTGTGCCTTAAAAAAAAATAATCTTTAAGTAAGGAAGACCTGAGACTCCATAGTAGAGTATATACTTCTTTAACATGTAAAATCATTCCTTAAAAGAAACAGGAATACATTCAGACATAAATCAGTGAAGGCATTTAGACAGCACAGCACACTTGATAATTTTTATAGGCCAACATTTATCTGGAATTTGGCCATGTGTGCAGAAATTCAACAAATGTTGGGTTTACGAATCTTCAAGCATGGTACTGTAAGAAGTGTTTCAGAGTTAACCATCACTAGAGTCACTATCACTAAAGAACAGTTTGTAAAAGGAAACTTGGAAAGCTTCACTGAAGAACATGGAAGTAGTGATTTACATTCTAAGACCATGTAGTGGTCTGAATTCTTGACAGAAAAGGGCCTGTTTCCCTGGAAATTATAGAATATAGAATAAATTCTGTATCTTGAACCAATCAATTACTTTTACCTCACAATTTGCAGCACATGTTTTCTTTTATACACATATAAGTCAACATCTCTCAGGTTTGTTAAAAATGTACTGGACTATAATTTTGTTATAAATAACCTTTCTCAAAAGCTAATGATTGTTTCCTCAGGCATTTTGGATTTAACTCCTTATAATAATTTCAAACTTAATAATAGAAATTTAATTCATATAACTTCAAATTTAAGCATACCAGAAAAATCATAGTGGATTTCCCTGCATTACATATGTTTGTTATCGATTGTTGAACAGCAGATTACCATATACATAGTTGCTTAAAATGGCCTAGAACATAACTTCCTCAGTTAGGAATCATTTAGAGCAGGAGTGATAATGTATGGCTGTAAAAATTCCAACCCAGAGGACTCTGAGATAAGAAGATCATGAGGGCACTCTGACCTACATATCTAACCATTTCAAAAACAACAAACACTAAAGAACAATTTAGTATAAATCCTGGGTAGATCAGCAACTTCATATGTCTTCATAAGTGTTGGAATCGTCATTTAGAGAGAATGATGATCTGTGGAGGAGAAAATCGTTACCCTGGTCACATGGTTGTTGACAACATTATAGTTCCTTTTCAGTCACTTAGGGACATTTTGTTCTGTATCAACAGAGGTCACAATGTATGCAGGCTTGTGGTGAACCTGTTATTTCCTGTTTTGTCGACCTCTCCATATGTTTACTGATCCATCAATAAGAGCAGTTACTGTGTTACTTGCACAATGGACACCATATCACTATATTAAAAATAGATATAGCATCTCCTTAAATGTTACTGTTTATAGAAGGATTAACTGAACAAGTAGAATCCAGGAGACAAGGACATTTGTAAAAAGTTCTGGGCTAGTTGTTGTAAGAACCCACAGGAGGGGCTTTAACACTGGAGAGTTCCTTTCAAAGTTGAATATAATCCATTCTATAGTCTCATTATATCTATCAATCTAATGTGCAACTAAAGAATAAACTCTAATATGCCAATGATAAAACATGTCTTGTCAGACAGAGGATATTGGAGATAGTAGTATAATACCAGACCATAATTAGTTAAATCAAAATGATTCCACCACAGGAAGGAGCAGGTAAGCCATTCATTCCTGCTATTACTGGAACAATAGATCAATTATAATCTTTTGAATAGAATTGATTAGAGTTATCTTAATTTTTAGAAAATAATGAACAGAGAAGAACATCAGGTTTACAGGTTTCAAAATAATGATAGTGTTTCTTAAAAATATCTTTAATATACTAATTTTTTAGTACTTACTTTTCTTAAGAGCATAATTTTGATAATGTTTCCTAACTCATTTGATAGGAAGAAGGAAAAGATGAAGCAAAAATAAAATTGTAAAAATGCTACGTGAATTACAATGCAGTAAGAACATTAACATGTTCAAAATACTGAAGACACTAGATTTGTGCATTGTTACCATATTTTAGCCATATTTTTCTGAAATTATCTGCTTTAGATTAAAAGATATTAATAAATACTGTTGAATTGGTTTGCAAGTCTTTTCTAGCCTTATTCTTCATGGTTTTCTGTTTTGTGGGTCAGTATTAAGGTGATAAAATAATAGAGAGGGTTTGTTCTCAGCTGAGCAGAAGAGCACAGTGGTTTAATCTATGAGAGTCCAGATATTTTGGTTTGAATGGTTGTTTCACCACTTAAAATTACCCTGTGATTATCCCTGAAAGCTAGTGTCCCTGATTTTGTAATGGAGATAATAATAGTTCTTATGTGACATGTGTTTCAACATTAAGTACTAGAGTGCATAGAATGATTATCCCTAAGGTCTGCACAGAGTGACTAACCATAAGGTCCAGTACATAGACTCTGTGTCATAGAGAGTACAAATGAATACAAATTACTATCATTATTTACACTATTAATAATATTTTAATTTCTAAGATCTAGCACTTTAATTTAGACATTGTTTACTTATTTCTCCTCAACTTGACACAACAAATCTAATTTGGTACAGAGGAGTTTACTGTGACAATGAAAACATATAACAAAATAAAAGATTGATATAAATAGGAATATTTTTCAAGAAAAAGAAAGATGAGAACTAGAGAAAGAAAAGATGCTGCTAAGAAATAAATGTGGAAGACCACTTGGTTTCAACTTGCCCTGTCTACACAACATTCACATCTCACAGCTCTGCCACTGGTCCTCTGGGACTCCAAGCTCTGCCTCCAGATCACTTTTGTTTAACTCCCAATTACTATGTGAGTTCCCCATACTCCAGCCCTCTTTCTGGGACTCAAACTTAGTGCAAGGAAAGATCAGAACACATCATTATCTCAATGTCTCTAATTATTTGATCAATATAACACTAAACACATGTTTAAGGCAGGAGATGTTATATAATGCTGAAGCTTTCTCTTCTACACATAGGTTAAAGGGCTCATTTTCAAAATGAAATTATGATATAATTAGATAATTTCCTCATTCTGATTCCTCCATTCAAACTCTGGTCTGTATTCTTCCCTCTCTTTCTCATTCTCAGTTCATGACTCTTTTACTTAATTATTATTGCATATATATGCATGCATATAATATACATACAAACACATATATGTATGTATTATACCACACACATATATGTATATATATAATAAGCATATTTGCTTATATATTATTCACATTATATATCATTATATATGTATATTATACATACATATATATATGTATGTATAATATAATTACATCTTTAAAAATGTTTTTGCATGTGTTTTTTGTATTTGCTAGTGGGTTCAATAGACCTGGTCTAGGCATTGATTTTTCCTTTCTAAAAAAATTTCTATGCTCTGAGTGAGTGTGCTGCCAGTGATCGAAGCTTCCAGAATGCCAGGAGCATTGTTCATCAACTTGCCTCTTTGTTACTGAAAAAACAATTAAACAGGTTCAGACTTTATTTTTCGCCACTCTATTGAGGAGAAATTTGGTAACTTGGTACTGGTACATTTTGTTATTGTGTCTCCCTGACCCTACCCTTTGGCCAACTCATTTAAAACACATCACCACTTAAACACACATTTACACTGATGAAAACTCTTTGCCTCTCTCCTGTGATTTCTTTTATATTTTCCCTTTCCTCTCCCAGCCCCAAAGCCACATCTTCATTCAGGCTGTGTTGTGAATAAGGAATGTGTTTGGAGGAAGAGAAAAACTGTGACCACCTGCAGGCTAGACTTTTCACCTGCTGCTCTTCTGATTATGTGCACCAGGACGAGGCAGCTCTCCAAAAGATCTAAGATTAAGGCTGCTCAGAGGGAAGTGAACTGGATATCAGGGGAACACAGGAGACAATCGATGAATTACTGACTGTACTTACCTCACCTAGGCAGCAAATTTAGAAACTCCAGTCTTTCTAAAATTATTGGAGGTGGCAAACTTCACTCCACATAAATATAAGTAGAATGAAAAGACAACTGAGATTTTTGAGACAAGAGATAGTGTTTGTTTCATTCATTTTTCATAATTTATTTGTTGACAACCTCTTATGGATCAACTTTCTTTCACTCTAAAGGATTTCCTTTTTGGTTAAGATCGAAGATTATGAATTAGGAAAAGAAAAGAAAAAAGGAAAAAGAAAACTACTTTTATGAAAATGGAAAAACCCCTCATTGTTTAGGATGAATCTGTGGAGTTAGGAATGTAAATACTAGGCAGATTTGTACTTGAAGAACAGAAAAACAGAGATGGGCAGCAGGTAGATTTGAGATTTTAGACATTATGAAGACAGTCCATTCTTCTGCCACTAAAGCACTGAGAAATGAATTATAAATTAAATTATAATTGCCTCTCTCTGCATATCACAAAATGTGTCTTTTCTCTTTTTAGTTTTTTATCTATTTTTTATTGGATATTTCATTTATTTACATTTCAGATATGATCCACTTTCCCAATTTCTGCTCCCCCCCCCAGAAGCTCCCTGTCCTACTGCTCCCTCCTCTTTTTTGCTTTTATACCATTTTAATTATATGCAAATATTGTCAGTTCTAGTTTGAGTTACTAGCAATACAATAGATGCAAATAGTCAAGAAATAAGCAAGATAATGAACACAAATAGTTAAAGAACAAGCAAGGCAATAAATAAAGTTCCTCATTCACTCCAGTGATCATTGTTTCTAAGGACTTATCAGGATGACCAAAATATCTGAGCCTACTTCCCTGTCCTAGCATAAAGTCATTTTCATGTCTGAAGCCTACTTCTTTGTTCTAGCCTAATATTAGATTCCTGCCTGAAATTACTTTTTTGATCTAGTCTAAGATTTAGATTCCTGCTTGAAATTACTTCTTTGTTCTAGCCTAATGTGAGGTTCCTGCCTGAAGCCCACTTCCTTTTTCTTGGTCAATGTCATCTTCCTGCCAGGCAGCCCATTTCCCTGTCCTAAAGTAATTTAGAAGTTTTCCCTTTCCCTTTCGTGTTTGTGTGTGTGTGTGTGGTGTGTGTGTGTGTGTATGTCACAGGATAATGGCCCAATATTTTTTGTCATTTTATAAGTTAAGACATTGAATTTGAAAGTTACAGATTCAGTTACAGTTGGTAGCCAGTGAGCTCAAGGGATACCTGTTCTTCCTTTTCCTCAAATCTTCAGATACAGGTGCACATATTCATGGTAACTTTTCAAGTGGATTCTGAGATTGGAATTCAGATCAGGCATTTTACCAAAAAGAGCCTCATTCCTATTTCCATTCTTATCCTTGTAAAGTTTATCCTCTTCTGAAGCTCTATTCTGTATTTACCACAGAGCTCAGCTCCTGCTCAATAATGCTATGTCCTTCCTACTTCCTTTATTTTTATGTAGACTGCACATTGATCTCCCTAATTATAGTTTAGGTCCTAGCATGTGCTATGTATTATTCAATATGTTACATCATCTAATAACCTATCTGAACTCCAGTTCCTTGCCAGTACCCTGACTTTAAACTACAGCTTCAAATCTTTCTTCATTCTCTGACTGTTTCCTTCATCTGCATCACCTTCCCCCAACCCTGCCTATAGGCCAGATCCTCTTGCCCCCCTTCCCCACTTTTCCCCCTTTCCTTCCCCTGTACTTTTCTTGCTAGCTTTATCTAATTTGTTTCAAGCCATGAGATGTATTATACCAGTTTTCACATAATATTTTATTTAGACCACATGATATTAATTTTTGTCATTTCAAGAACATTTATTTTATTATAATTTTACATTATCTTCTTCTCTCATACATTACATCCTGACAAAAATTTCCCCTCCCTCCACTCCTTCCAGCCCCTTCCTCTCACCTCCACTTTCCTCCAGGTCAACTTCTTTGTTTCTTTTTTAAAAATAAAAATACCAGGCCTCCCATGGCCTAATAAAATACAAGAATATTGGGCAAAACCCCTCATATTGTATTTAGACTTGACAACTCAGTAGCAAGTCAAATGTTGCAAGCTCAGGCAAAAAAGTAAGAAACACCACACACTGCCATTGTAGGGAGTCCCACAAGAACATTCAGCTATAAAGCCAAAAGTCATATGTAGAGGACTCAGGTCAGACCCATACCGAGCCCATATTTGTTGATTCAGTTTCTGTGAGTCCCACTTACTAGATTCTGTAGTTATTGCTCTTGTGGTGTTCCCAATCTCCTATAATCCTTTCTTCCCAAATTCTACAGGGTTCCCTGGCCATACCTCTTGTTTAGCTTTGGGTCTCTGCATCTGTTCCCCTCAATTGCTGTATTAAACCTCTCTGATTATGATCATGCAAAGTTCTGGTCTATGAGTATTACAGATTATTATTAGGAATCATTTCATTAACTTTTTCTTTGGCTAGTCTTGTTTGGGTCTCTCCCGGGTCACTGGACCCCCCCCCCCCCAGATTGCTCTAATTGCAGTCATCTGTCCCAGCACTCTCTCCTTCAATTTTCATACATCCTCCACCCTGGTCTGATCCCTTCTGTTACCAACCCTACCTAATATGTTCTTCAACATAACTGTAAATGTTTAAACTGGGTTTTAGATTAGTTATTTATATTTTCAGTTACAACTTATTTATTCATGTTTTATTTTTTAAATTTGTGATGAGAGTATATAGTGCAGAGGTTTTCAACTTGTGGATTATAACCCCTTTGCAGATCAAATGACTGCTACATGGGAGATGCGTATTAGATACCTTGAGTATTAGATATTTATATCATGACTCATATCAGTAGTAATATTACAGTGCAACATGAAGAACTGTATTAAGGGATCACAGCATTAGGAAGGTTGAAAACCAGTGGTATAGATCAATTGGTAGATGGCTTGCTTAGTATGATGTACAAACTCCCAGATACTTATCACTACATGAAATAAGCATGATAGCACACATCTGTAATTCTTTCACTTGGGATATGAAGTTAAGATCATGCATTCTATATTATCCTTATCTACAAGACTCCAAGGCCATATTTGGATATGTGAGATCTTTGTATTATTTTTAACTGATACAAAAAACAAAAACAAAAACATGTTTTAGCTCTTATAATCTTTCTTCTCCCTTTCAAATAAAGAGTCCTTATCCTTGCAGGGAAATATTTGATGTGGTTTCAGATTTAGTACTCAGCAACCTACAATCCTTTGTTCTCTGAATGTTGATCAGTTCTGGGATGTGCTTGGGTGGGTTTTGTTAATTGCAAATTGTTGCAAAAAGGAACTTTTATGGGAAGTATTGAGAGATATTCTGGTCTATGCATTCAGCAACAAGTCATCAATAATCATCTCAATGTTATGTCCACTTGACAGAATAATAGTACTGGGTTTTCCCTTTGGGACTATGCTCTATCTAGACACAGATTCTTGGCACTTGTGACAAGTATGTGGCATGTATGATCTAAGTTCATGGAGTGGAGTTTGATCCCACCTGAAAGTTGTTGATTACGCCGATAAGATTGCACTAATGATATATTTTGTCAGGATAGTCATTATTGTAGAAAAATGTCAAGGGAAGAATGTTTGCCAGACATAATAGGGCAGAGGAACTTATGAATACACAGCAATTGTAATAGTGTCCATAAGAACATTATAAGTTTTAGCTAGACAGAAATCTCAGCATAAAGGAACATATAACCATGCTGGCAGCTGAGGTGCTTAGTTGATTTAAATTTTATTTATTACTTTTAAAATTTTTTGTCAAACTGATAGGAGCTATTTATCCTGGAGGATGTACCTCAATTGAAAGAATGCCTCCAGCAGGTTGCTTATAGGAAACTTTGTAGATCATTTTCTTGATTAATGATTGAGGTGAGATGTCACAGCCCAGTGGGTTGGTGCTACCCATGGCCTGGTGCTTCTCAACTATATAAGTAATTAAGTATCCATGGTTAGAAAACCAGTAAATGTGTTTCTCTGTGTACTCTTCTTCAGTTCATTCTTCGAGGTTCCTACTTTGAGATCCTGGCATGACTTATATTCACAATAGATGACAATTGAGACAAGTAAGTCAAATAATTTTTTTCCTATTGAAAATTCTTTTGGCCATAGTATTTTATTATCACAATAGAAACTATCCTATGAGTAGTGTTATTGTCATTTGTTAGCTACTGAGAAAAGAGTCGGTTACTTATAGAGATAGCATGACCATACACCAGAGCAGTACCCATATCCACATCTAACTAGGAAACACATAGAGGAAATAATCTTAAGAGTTGTGTTGAAAAGCAATTGGAAGACAGTGAGGGTAGTAAATGGGGAAATCGCAGGTGAATACACTCAAAATTAAAATCTCAAAGAATTAAAAAACAATATTAAAAAAAACAAACAAAGAAAGATTTAATGAGACATACTATGGAAACCCTAATAATTTGGTACATGTTTGTGCTGATATATGTACAAACATATATAGATAGATTATGATAGATCTGATAGATTGTGAGGATAAATAGATCTTCTCACTAGATTTTCTTTCTTATAAAAAGAAAATATTTCCTACTAGAATATAGATATATGTTTGATAGATATATAGATAGGTGATAGATAGATAGATAGATAGATAGATAGATAGATAGATAGATGATAGATAGATACTTTTGCCTGCATTCTTTATAATAATGAGCTCAGTTGTCCATATATCTGAGGGAACAGTCTCTGCTCAGATATTATCTCTAAGAGACAAAGAACATGAGAAGCACAAACAACTTCTGTGGCTGCTCAAGCAGACCTGAGAGTCTAATATACTAGATGACATATAATGGGGACCCAGTGTACTGGATACCCACAAAATGACAGCAAGTCCAGGTCATTGTCTGCTTCTTGCTTTTTATTCTCAGATACTGCCGGGATATATTGTTCAATATGGACACCCTCATTTGATACAGATTCTACCATTTTGTTTCATTGGAAGATAGTTTGATGTGTCCTTACATGATTGGATGATGCATGCATATATGCCAGTGAACTGCATTAAACTAGATGTGCACTCTGATGCTGGTATCAGGAGTCTACTTCCCTGGTAACTCATTGTAACTTACCTCCCTCAACCACCACCCAAACCTCCAGAACAATGTCCTACATATATCCAAATACTGATGGCAAGTAGTTGAATATGTTTTTTTTTTTTTCATTTCAGTAGGAAATATTTGGGTAATAGATAAAATCTTAGGAGGAGCCACAGGGCAGAAAAGAATCACTTATGAATTACCACAGAGAGACAACCGAGAGGATAAATTCAGAAAGAGAATTGGGCTCATGTCAGGAGGCTGGTTTTATGCCATAAACATTATTGCAACATACCAAAGATATTTACTTTCCTAAAATCTAAGCTAAGAAAAATAACACACTGCAATTGGGAAAAGGATCAGCTCTTAGCTCTTCTACTATGTGAGGTTTAATTATTTATTTTCAAATTCAGAAATTCATATTTTAATTACATAAAGTGGAGAAGATATTTATACCTAAGCAATATTTGAAATTTTATATATTCCTATTAAAAATATGTAAAGTACTTCTTATATTTACTAATACACTTACTTCTAAGTTCTTCAGAATGAAATTTTGTTGGTAGCAATAGATTTCTTGTACTGTTGAGCATTATATGTGTTTAGGAATAGGTAAGCAATGAACAATAACCACGATTTATTACATATTTATTTACTTTTCTCTTATATAATACATCCTAACTCCATCTTTCTCATCCTCTACTCTTCTCAGTTTCCCTCCATCTTTGCTTTCTCCCAGATTCAGTGTTCCTATTTTTCCCTTTAGAAAAGAATCGGTCTCCAAGTGATATCAACCATACAGCATAACAAGATACAGTAAGAGTAAGCTCAAAATCCTCATATCCAAGGCTGGATGAAGCAGTCAAGTAGGAGGAAAAGGGTTTTGAGGACAACAACAATAAAAGAGTCATAGATATCCTACCCCAATGGTTAGGAGTCTCACAAAAGCTCCTAACTTTTGTTGTAAGCTAAACAACTATTGCACGTATATAGAGGAACTATTACAGACCATGTGGGCCCATTGATGCTGCTTCAGTCTTTGTGAACTCTATGAGCCCTGCTTAGTTGAGTCTGTGAGCCATGTTCTGCTGGTATCATCAAGGTTCTGGATCCTATAGTCATTTCTCCTGAGCTCTGCCTAGTGTTTGGGTATGGGTCCCATCAGAGGAAGCCTCTCTGATAATGTTTGTTCTAGGCAGCAGTACAACAGAATATCATTGGAAATCATTTCACTGACTTTTATTTTGGCCAGTTGTGTTTGGTTCTACCTTATGTCTCTAAGTCATGCAGCCCAGCCATCCACACAGAGGTGAGAGTTTGCTTTATCTCTTGGCTTGGGCTTCAAGTTAGACCAGTCATAGGCTTCCCACAAGCCCTGAGCTACCATTGATTTAGCACATTTTGCAGGAAGGACAGTTTGTTGGTCAAAGATTTTTGTGGCTTGGTGTCCCAGTCCCACCACTGGGAACCTTGTGTGGTTACAGAAGATCGACAGTCTGTATTCTTTGTTGCTAGGAGTCCTTGTTAAGATCATCTTCATAAGATTCTAGAAAGTTTCCAATGTACTAGAGTTCCAGATTTCCCGCTAAATGTCTGCCTTATTTTTCTTATCCTTTCCTGTTCTTCCTCCTCCATTTCTCTTATCCCCACCAAATCCCTCTTGTTCTGTTTCAACCTGCTCCGAATCTAGCCTCAAAATTTAATCTATTTCTTTTTCCCTTGAATATCCAGATGTTCCCACTAGAGCTTTCCTTGTTATTTAGCCTCACTAGGTCTGTAGATTATAGTGTGATTTTCCTTTCTTTAACAGCTAATATCACTCATAAGTGAGTATCATGTTTGTCTTTCTGGGTCTGAGTTGTTTCACTTAGGATGATTTTTTCTAGTTTTGTTCATTCCTCTACAATTATGATGTTGTTTTCCTAACTGCAGATTAATATTCTATTGTGTAAATATACCAGATTTTCTTTATTTCTTCTTCAATTGAGGAATATCTAGGCTGTTTTCAGCATCTTGCTATTATAAATTAAGTTGCAAGGAACAGAATATAGCAAAGTGTAGTGGTAGGATGGAGTATCCTTGGGTTTATGCCTGGGAATGGTATAGCATGAGATAGATTGATTCCCAAATTTGTGAGAAACAACCATATTGATTTTCAAAGCGATGTAGAAGTTTGCACCCCTAACAACAATGGAGGAGCATTTTCTTGCTTCACAACCTTGCTTGCTAGAGCTATCCCTTTTGTTTTGATATTAGCCATTCTGGTAAGTGTAAGATGTATCTCAGAGTTGTCTTAATTTGTATTTTGCTGATAGCTAAGAATGTTGAACTTTTTCTTTAAGTGATTCTTGGCCACTTGAGTTTCCTCTGTTGAAAACTCTCTATTTAGACCTGTACCAATTTTTAAATTGGATTATTTGCTTTGTTGATGTCTAGTTTCTTGAGTTCTTTATATATTTTGGAAACTAGCCCTCTGTAGATATAGAATTGGTAGAAATATTTTCCTATTCTGTAAGCTACCACTTGTCCTATTATCGGTGTCTTTACCTTAAAGAAACTTTTCAGTTTCATAAGGTCCCCCATAGTAATTGTTGATCTTAGTGTTTGTGATATTGGTGTTTTGTTCAGGAAGTAGTCTCCTCTGCCAATGCATTCAAGGCTATTCCCCATGTCCTTTTCTATTGGGATCAGTGTATCTGATTTTATGCTTAGTTCTTTGATCTTCTTGTACTTGTATTTGTGCCAGGTAGTAGATATAACTCTATTTGTAATTTTTTGCATGCTCACATCCAGTTGAATTACCACCATTTATTGAAGATGCTTTCTTTTATTGCAGTGTATAATTCTGGCGTTTTATAAAATTAAGGTGGATATAGGTGAGTGGATTTACATCTGAATCTTCCAATCAATCCACTGGTCAAGCTGTCTGTTTTAATGGCAATATTATGTAGTTTTAATTACTATAGTTATGTACTAGAATTTTAACTCATAATGTTTATACCTTCACATGTTGTTTCATTATACAGAATTGTTTTAGCTAACCTGGGTTTTTGTTGTTTCTATATGAAGTTGAGTATGGTTTTTTTAAGACCCATGAAGAATTGTAATGAATTTTGAAGGAAATTACATTGAATTTGTATACGCTTTTGTTAAGAAGGTCAGTTTTACTTTGTTAATCCCAGGAATCTATGGGAGATCATGGGAGATCTCTCCATCTTCTGATATATTCTTCAATCTCTTTCTTTAAAGACATTAAGTTCTTGTCACACAGTGAATTCACTTGCTTAGATAGAGTTACCCCAATATATTTCTGTTGTTTAGGGATATTGTAAAGTATGTTCCCTTAATGTTTTTCTCAGCTCATTTATTATTTGTGTATAGGAGAGCTACTGAGGGTTTTTTTAAATTAATCTTCTATCCAGCCAATTTGCTGAAGGTGTTTATTAACTTTTATTAACTAAAGGATTTCTCTAGAATTGGTATTTCTTTGGGGGTCTCTTATGAATACTCTTATATTATCTCATACAAATAGCAACACTTTGTCTTCTTACCTTAATGATCTTTATTTCTTTGATCTTCTCTGGCTGTCTTGTTGCTCTTGCTAGAACTTCAAGTACTATACTGAATAGATATGGAGAGAGTGGACAGCATGTTTCGCTCCAGATTTTAGGGGATTTGCTTTGAGTTTCTTTCCATTTAATTTGATGGTGGTCACTGGCTTGCTATATATTGCCTTATTATATTTAAGTACGTGCCTCATATCTCTGATCTCTTCAAGACCTTTTATCATAAAGGGATGTTGGATTGTTTATATGGTGTATTACATTGATATATTTTTGTATGTTGAAAAACCATCACTGTGTTTTGGGGATGAGGCTTACTTGATCATTATGGATGGTATTTTTTTATGTGTTCTTAGATTAGTTTGCAAGTTTTTTATTGAGTATTTTTGTATCAATGTTCATGAGGGAAAATAGTCTGTAATTTTCTTTCATTGTTGAGCATTTGTGTGGTTTGGATATTTTGAGACTGTGGTCTCATTAAAATGAATTCAGTAATGTATCCTTTGTTTCTGTTTTGTGGAATAATTTCAGTAGTATTGGTAATGGCTCTTTGTTGGAAGTATTGTAGAATTCTACACTAAATTTATTTGGTCTTGGACTTTCTTGGGGGTTGGGGAAGACTTTTGATGACTGCTTCTATTTTCTAGGGATCACAGTTCTCTTTAAATCATTTCTTTAAATTTTTCATCTGATATTGATTTCACTTTGGTAAGAGGTTTCTATCAAGAAAATTGTTCTTTTATATTTTAGATGTGGATTGTCGAGTATAGGTTTTTTTAGTCTGACTTATTCTTTTAATTTCCTTCATGTCTGTGTTATATTCCTTTTCATTTTTAATTTTGATAATTTGGGTATTCTCTCTCTGCCTTTTAATTGGTTTAGATAAAGTTTTGTCTATCTTGATGATTTGCTCAAAGAACCAACTGTGTGTTTCATTGATTTTTCAGAGCTTATAATCCACTTTAGTGTATTTGCTTCTTTCTGGGTGTTTGTTTTTTGTTTTTGTTTGTTTGTTTGTTTTAATGCTTTCTGGTGTGCTCTTAAGTTGCCAGAATAAGATTTCTTTAAATTCTTTATGAAGGAATATGTTGCTATGAACTTTTCTCTTAACACTGCTTTCATTGTGTACCATAATTTTGGGCTTGTTGTGCATTTAGTTTCATTGAAATCTAGAAAGTTTTCCCTTTTTTTTTTAAATTTCTACTTTTACCCAGTAATCATTTAGTAGAGAGTTGTTAAGCCTCCATGAGTTTGTAGAGTACCTGTTGTATCTGCTGTAGTTAAAATTATCTTTAGTCTATGGAGTTCTGATAGGACACAGGAGGTTATTTCAATTTTTATTATTTCTGGTAATACCTACTTTGTTACCAAAATATGTGGTCAATTATGAAGAATATTCAGTACTGAAAAAATTATATTCTTTTGTGTTTGGATGAAATGTTCTATACATATTGCATAGGTAAATTTGAGTTATGTCTTTTAGTTACGTTAGTATCCATGTATTTGGGACATAGATGATTAGAATTGAGATGTCATCTGGTGTAACTTTCCTTTGATGAGTTTTAAGTGCCCTTTCCTATCTTTTAGTTTTGATGGTGTAAGATCATTTATTTCCTATATTATCATGGGGAATAATTAGCCTCCTTGAAATGGAGTTTTCCTTCTACTACCTTCTGTAGTACAGTAGTATTGGATAGATACTGTTTAAATTTGATATTGTCATGAAATATCTTATTTTATCTATCTATGGTGATTTAAAATTTTGTTGTATATAACAATCTAGGCTGGTATCTGAGGTCTCTTTGAATCTATTAGACATGTCTATAAGACATGTCCATGCTCTTCTCACTTTTAGAAATGATATTGTTTAGTAAGATATAATTCTAATAGGTCTGCCTTCCTATATTAATTCTTCTTTTTCCTTGTAGCTTTTAACACTCTTGTTTCTGTATATATAGTGTTTTGATTATTATGTGGTGGTAGAAACTTTCTTTTCTGATTCAAACTATTTGGTGTTCTGTAAGATTCTTGTACATTTATAGACATGTCATTATTAAGATTATCAACATTTTCTTCTATAATAGTTAAAAATATTGTCTATGTTTTTGAACTGGGATTCATCTCATTCTTCTATTGTTACTTTTGGGATTGGTCTTTTTATAGTGTTCCAGATACCTTGGATATTTTGGGTCAAGAATTTTTTAGATTTAACATTATTTTAACTGGTATATCATGTACTCTTAACATATTTTCTACAATAAAATCTATTTGTAGTTCATCACTGCTTGCATAGATTTTTCATCCCAGGATTTCCTCACTTTATGTTTTCTATATTGCTTCTATTTCTATTTTCATGTCTTGAATGATTTTATTCATTTCATTCCTCTGTTTGTTGTTCTCTTTGCTTTCTTGAGTTTCATTAAGGATTTATTCATTTCCTGCAATTTTTTGTTTGCCTTTTCCTTGAATTTTTTAAAGCTTTATTTACTTCTTCTTTAAGGGTTTCTATCATCTTCAGAATGTTGTTTTTAATGCTCCCTTTCTTGAGCTTAATCTGTGTTTGAATATTCAGGAGGATAGCTTGTCTTGAATGGAGACATATTGCCCTTGCTGTTGTTGATGTTAGTTTTATACTGGTGTCTAGGCATTGGGATAATTATATGACTAGTGCTGATTTCTAAGTTTGTCTTTGTTTGATGGATAGATGGTGTTTTTTGCTTAGTTTCTGTTTCCTTTCTTTTCTTCTGGCCTATGTGGTGTGTGGTTGCTAAGGGTGTCTCCATCTGATTTTGGGACTGGTATTTTGATAGAAAGTATGGTGTCTTGTCTAGCAGAGAGTCTTTACCTGAGTTGGAGACTTGTGGCCTATGTGGCCTCTGGACACCATGGAGTTTTTCCCTGGAGTTAAAGTTTGGTCTTCTCAGGCAGGTATGAACTGTGTTTGTGCAGAGGATATCTACTGGAATTAGAGCCTGGGACACAGTAAGGAAGAGGGGAGTAACAACTAAGGATTGGGACTGTTGGAAGCTGTACTTCAGGCAAGAGCATGGGGTTTTGGTTGAGCAGTGGGTATTTGGCCTAGAGAAAAGAGAAAATGTAGGAGGTTTGTGTGTGGTTCCACTCCTTCTGTTTTATCAGGTATAGCCTTTGTTTAGGCAGGAAGTGTTTCCTAAAGAGAACAGAGAGAGTGGAGAAGTCCATAAATTGCTGGCCTACTTGGTCTGCTGGCAGGCTTGACCTATGTTGGAGGTGGGCAAGGTATTTTCCTGTGAGAACCTAGAGAGTAGAGAAAGTCTTCAAAAATCCATTTATTAAATATTTTATAATATAGTGACTGGGTCATTAATATAGATTCATTTTAAGTGTGAAACTTTCTTTTACTGAAAGAAATATAATTTAATTCTGTGTAAATATTGAATGCTTTTTTTCATAAGTCTATGATTTGAATACTTTTGTCTGTATGTATATGCAAATAAATATGTATATGTCTATTTATCTATCCATACATGAGGAAAATGACATTTTATAAAACTCTTTACCTTGTAATGAATGCCACTGTATGTTTTGTTTTTCAGGATTCTTTCAATGTAATTTCATGAGATAAAATTAACATTATATTTTTCTGGAGTATGCATACCATTTTTTATGTCCCATATATGAAAATCTACTGGATTTCAAAGTTGATATACATTTTGCTCTTCCTTTTCTATATCAATTATATTATTTAGTTAGTGATCTGGTTTTTGTCCCTGAAAGAGTGATTTCCAGTGCTGGCTAACATATTGATAACACACATTTAATTTATTTTATTATGTTTAATTATATAATTGATATATACCACCATGTCTGGCACCAGACAAATAATTTAACGTCTAAATATTTCTTTTGTACTCTTTTTAATTTTCAATGTGTGCTACTAATGTGTTTACAGTTTGTGATTTTTTTTTAATTTGAAAGCATTTTCACTTCAAGGATATTTTTAGTGGAAAATATGATGGAAGTCATTTTCTTTAATGATTCTCACTGGTCTCACTTTCCTAAAACACAATCTCTATACAATTGATGAGAGAAAGTACCTTAGTTTTCTTGAGATGATTTTGAGTTTGTTTCATTACCCAGTACTTACGTAAATGATCCATATTCTCTACATAAAGTTCCAGGAAATTTTATCATATTCCCATGTAGGCAAGAATATGATCAATGAGTGTCCAGAGATTCCTAAGCGTTTTTAAAGGAAACATCCTTAACTAGACCATGTTATCGAATAGTAAGAAACAAGGAATTTAGCTCATATAATTCCAATGCAGCTTTTTTTTAAAAGTGAGTATTCTATTCTTTCCCGTATATAATTTTTCATGTAAAATTCATGACTAAGAAGGTTAGGAAGCCAATGTGAAATGGAGAATGTCAGGAATCTAGAGGGAACAGCTAGGAATACTTTTGCCAAGTTCTGTTTCCCGTGGATGAATCAGAAAGAGGAAAATGCAACTTAGGATATTTTCCAGAATATCTGAGAAACAGAGCAGTAATTGTATCCAACATATAAGGATTTTAAACTGCTTATCATGGTAGGCACTGTGTTTCACAGGAAAAGAATAAACAGAACATTGTTAGATGTGCATGTTCACTCTATAATAGCTACAATTTCCTCAAACTAGTTGTCAAAACTTAAAGGTGAATTTAAGTAGACTACAGAAATTATGACATGGTCTTACTGATCAAGATAAAACAAACTTTAGTTGTAATATATAGAAAATGATAGATTGAACTGGCATGAAGGCTCCTTTCATGGGAATTCTGTGAACTTCAATATTATCCTGCCAGGCAAGGTATGTCCACTTGGACAATCATGCCATGACTGTTGATTGGTGTAACCAACTATGATTAGATTTGCGACTTTCTGTATAGGAGATATGCTATGCATGATAATGAAAACTACTTTAAAAAGTCAAATGGTTAAAAGATATAAGTCATAGGTCTCAGAGAGAAACTTATTATTGCTATTTAGCTAAATTGGCATAAGCTTTATAAACATCTATAATTGTATCAATAGGCAAAGACCATGATACCCTTCATGAGCTAAACTTCTTGGCAATGAACAGCAGTAAATGGAAAGACCTAAGGTGCTTAAGTTAAGGAATCACCCTAAAGCAAATAATTATATCACCCTGTTTGGTTCAGGGAACTTCAAAATAAAGCGGTTGAAAGAACATAAGAGTTTATGTGTCCTAGATGTCAGGCAACTAGTGAAGTTCTGTAAGGGAATCTTAGGTGAGTGGACTAAAATGAATGTGGCATGAAGGGGAAAGGTGGAATAATAGAAGAGTACAGCCGACTACTTGTGTTGGAAGATGGGAGAACAGGATAGAGGAGAAATTATGTGGAGAGATAACTTACATGAAAGATTTTGAAAATGACATATGGAAACCTACTACTGTAGAAGAATGTGTAC
Organism: Mastomys natalensis; assembly: GCA_021653895.1. Lineage (NCBI taxonomy): Eukaryota > Metazoa > Chordata > Mammalia > Rodentia > Muridae > Mastomys > Mastomys natalensis. Next base: position 1,103,915 of record JAJTUV010000543.1, on the reverse strand, counting down.
ACACACAAGAGAGAGAGAGAGAGAGAGAGAGCTTAAAAGGATAAAAGAATTTACTTGAAACTGGGAAAAGGATTATATCAACCACTATAGTTATCAGACAAAAAGACCTGGAATGGGTTGCTTTTTAAAAAATTGTTGGTCAGTGGGATGCCATTGACAATTCCAAACCTTATAAGCTTTAACTTTGTTCTTGGTTACCCTTCAGAAGTTGACAAAAAAGATCCATTGCTGAAGACAACACATATTGGAGTCATGGAGCAGTGCAGAAATAAAGCTGGTACAAGGCTAGAAGCTTTACTTCATACTGAAATTATACAGTTCTGTTATGGGTGTAACCAACAAATTTATTGTTAGATGTAGGGCCTTATTTACAAAATAGAACTCATGCATTATACTGTTAATTGGAGAAAGAACACATGACTGGATATGTCAAAGTATCCAGAGAGTAACCTGCTACTATTTTACATTAAAGACATCATATTAAACTGCCATCTGAGGATTAGCTGATAAAACTTGCAACTATTTTAGTTGAATTATTTTAAATAATACCTTACACTAGGTTTTAATCTTCTTTGGAGTGCAAATGAGTTTTAATTTTTAAAAGAATTACTAGGAGTCTTAGAGGCAAACACAATATAAAATTTTATCTCATAAATGAATTTTATGTATACACTATGCAAAATACACTACTTATATTTTCTTCTTTAATTAATAGCCACTTTACTTATCAAACACCTTTATTACTCTGATATGACAATACCATGTAACAGAAAATAAAATGAATATGATGAGTATTCCTACCTATTGAAAACTAACTAGAGGGCATAAGATTCAAACTTATTAACTTTAATTCAAACCATTTTCCTGTACATAATATTTTGCTGAAGTCTAATCTATATATTTAATTTGTATACATATTAATAAAGGGAAGAGGTTTGTGTAGACTATATAAAGGTTAGATTTTTTCAAAATCTACTTTAATAAGGATTATTAAGCACTTTAACCTCCCTTCTAGCCCACCATCCACCAGAGGCAGTGGAAAGGAAAGGTTAATAAGGCAAAGGAGGATATGGACATATTTAGAAATAGTTCTTTGGGGAAATTCAATCTTCATTGTTAGGATATCAGCAGTTCAGTTCACACAAACCAGCAGTGGTAGCTTCATCATTTTTCAAATATTATTCACTTATTAGCAACAGCAGTTTGATCTAGAAGAAACTGCAAGACTCTGTTAATCCGAGTCAGTGGAAGTGGCAAGAAGCCAAGGCAAGGTCGTGAGAAGTTCTTTGGTGTGTTTCTCTCTACAAAGTCACTACAAAAGATAATCAGTGAAGAAAGCAAGGCAAAACAATGTGACAGGTCATCAGGGAAGACTAGTTTCAACAAAGCCCAACAAAGACCAGTGCCAAGTGTGCCAAGGCAAAGCAATGCTGCAGTATGATCTAGTGAGTTATACAAATACCTTTTCCAAACATCACATGTTCTCTCAAACATCTGCTCCAGCAAAACATTACATGTTTTTATATCCAGGCAGGTTCCAGAAAAATACCACATGTCTGTTCCCAGCAAAACATTATGTTATAAGAGTTTCCAGAGAAACACCACATGACATAACTGAGTCTCCAAAGACGCTAGAAATTTTCAGTTCAGGCTTGAATTAATATTACTATTGAATTAGTATTAATATCAAATAAGAGCTTTGATCATAACTTATGCTGACATTTCTGTGTTATTTTACTTAATCTGAATGACAATCTTGTAGTACACTTATGTTCTTTATGTTTTAAGGACAAGAAAATATTTGCAAAATTATATTATGGTGATTCACATGTAAAGTTAAAAAAAAATCAAAACAGGATTTAAGACTGGCCTAGGAGTTTCAAATAGTTTTCAAAGAGCTTATTCAAGGTACTTGGTTATTTGAATGATTACAATTTAGAATTATAGCCATGTCAATTACCATCATGGAAAGATATGAAAAGGAATAAGAACTCCAGTCACATGTCAGTGGTAATCAACAGTTGTCTAATTGAACTTAAGACTTATTCAACAGGAGGGAAATAATGCAGGTAGCAGAAACATGGCAAGCTTGTGAGGTCATGGAAAGTAGTGGGAAATATCTACTACTGGTACTTTTGTAGGCCAGCATAATTCTTTACTACATTGTATATCTTATCCTTATACCAACAGATTAGTATAGCTACTACCTTTCATCAAAGCAGGATCTCTTTATAGCAAATAGAAACCGGCACATAAAACTGGAAGTGAAAACTGTCTAGTGATCAGATCATAGGGATCCCAGCTAGAAAAGATATATCTACATCACAGATCCTGCATCTATGGCTCAGGGAACATGACCAAAGAAGAAACAGAAGGAATGTAAGAGCCACAACATCAGGAAGTCTACTTTAAGACATTCTTTCCTGAACAAGACAAGAGCAATACAATATTGATGAATGGATGTGTTAATATGGAAGGGGAAATTTTGCACTGTCCTACCCTTACATGAAGAACAATAGGAAATTATTGACTGCAGGGAGAAGGAAAATGACGTTTTCCCAGGTATGAGTTTCCTTATTTTTTATCAAATGGAGTGTAGCCAGCTTTGAAATCACATAGACAAAATCAGCAAAATGAGATTTTGAAGGCTTTGTGCATGATGGTGTGTGTGTGTGTGTGTGTGTGTGTGTGTGTGTGTGTGTTTGTGTGTATTTGTGCATACAGACATATATTTAACAATAATAATCAAATAAAAATACTCTATTAAGAGATGTGAGACATAGAAGGTGTATGAACGAGGGCCTTGAGTGAAGAAGCCAAGGTAAAAAAGTGAGTTGATTCTATTTCAATTAAAACATATTATAAAAATTTAAGTTTATTTTAAAAATCAATGATAAAATAAATAATCTAAACATTTACATCATTTTTAATGGTCCACACTGTGCTCATATTTTGGAAGTGTTTATTTAGTCTTTTATTTACAGTGTCCTAGTTTGAGTCAGCGTAAGAAAAACAATCAAATAAGAATATAACTATATATATGGTTTTAGAAATCAACTAAAGTACTTCAAGCATTTAAACGATTTTCATTGTTAGCTCATTCTTTTTCTGAAATGTTCTTCCCTGGTGATCTCTTGCAATTCAGGCATTTGTTGGAAGCTACTTCCTTTCAAAAGTTTTCTAAGCATTCAATGTAAAACTTACATATCTAATATTCTATGAATTCTATTTTCAACTTTATCTTCTTTTCACAACATTTATACTTGTCAGAAATTACTTTTCTCTCTGCTGTATGTTTGTTTTCATTTCTGCTTTCAGTATAAATTTCATCTTTAGTTTGCGGAACAATGAACAGATTGTTCAACAGATGTTCAGATAAATAGGTAGAATTTTTTTTTTACAGAAACTGTAATTTTGAAGCATCTAAAGCCATTTTTTCATATATTTTAAAATTAATGAGGAGAATATAGTTATATTTCATAGTCTAGTTTTATAAAGAAGCAATAGCAAATTCATTATAATCATCATATTTCTTTTATGTGTGTATTTCTTCATTTTCTGTATGCCTTATTATCTTGCTAAATTTCCTCATATTTTCTTCTCACGTCTTTTATTTCTGTACAGATATACGATTTCTCCAAGTGCTGCTTATAACATTTATTTTGGTTCTAAAGTCTAACATTTAGTGGACTTTGCAAAAGAGAAAATTAAAATAGCAAGCTCAGTAGTTCAAGGTCAGATATTAATGTTCACCTATATGAGTCGATACTAGAGATACAAATGATGATATTGGGTTTTGGGGAGGATCTGAATGAGGTTTTATTACTGCTTATTAGGAAGATAAGTCATTGAGCATATCAACTTAAACATTGCATCCAGTTTAATGACTCTCTTTATTGTTGCCCAGAACTGTGCATCAGCATAGATTATAAGCTACTGCTTTTGTTTTTTAATCTTCCATTCAGGAAATGAATATCCCTCCATGAAATATTAATACTCTCAGCTTTCAGCTTCTAAGATATAACCTATTTTTAGCAGTCATTCTTCCTGAGTATAATAATAAAAGGTCTGTTTATTAAAATAAAAATGTCACATACGCATGAGTTTGCTAGTGATTATTAATTTCCTGTAGCTGAATTTGACATTGTTTTGACTGGTGGAGAAGACAAAAACAGGATAATGAAACAGAATAAAGACAAAACAAAAATTCTTTATGTATACCAAGATAAGTCATGTTAAGAGAAAACCTGTACAAGCTAATTGCATATTTAGAGTGATTGCTAGATACTGAATAGTTTTGAGTACATGCATTCCTAATTTAAAACAAAACATTATATGTCCACATAAATATATTTTCACAAAATTTTTTCAGTTATGTATATTTATTTCATTTCAATTTATGCAACTATAATAAAATATGTCAGGGTAGATAATTTATAAAGACCAAAAATTATTTGTTCACAATTTTAGATTTTGTGAGTCACCAATCTATAAGAATATTTGTTACCTAATATTAATGCAAAAATACATATGTGATAGTGAGGGTAGCAAATAAATTTTTTTGTGATTCCATTTCCATGGTGAGCATATGCCCCAGTTAATGAGATTAACCTAGTTTCTAGCACAGGGTATAACAACTTAAACAAGTCTTATTGTATTTTTATTTTTATGTTTTTAAAATTAATTTTAACAATTTATTTTTATTTGGTGTGTGTGTGTGTGTGTGTGTGTGTGTGTGTGTGTGTTTGTTTACTGCTTGACAAGGAATATATGTGGAGGTCAGAGAACACTTTTGAGTCTGTTCTTGTTATCTGCCATGTGAGTTCCAGATTTCAAAATGAAGACCTCAGACATTGAGTCATACGCCTGTATCTTCTGAGCCTTCTATCTGGACAAACTTTTACCTCTTACCATTGCTGCATTAGAGTTTAATATTCCAAAATAAGAATTCAGTGAGATACATTTAAAGCATTGCCCTACTAATAGCAAAATTATCAATATTATGAGGGCTATTTCTGCTCATAACTAAAATCATTTTACAGATATCTGTTGAAAGTTACAAGCTGTTTTGAAGTAGCTACTCAAGAAAATAAACCTAGTGAGGTAAATGATAAAAGTAAAATTGAAGAAATACATGCTGTTCCAAAACTACAACAGCTTCACAAAAATGGGAATATGGTGGGAATGTCAGATTTTGTGTGACTGAGTTCTCATAAAATTATGTTACAGAAGTGAGTTTTAAAATATGATTAGACCTATACAGAACAGGAAGAAAACAGAGAAGAATGAGAAAGAAACAGCTTCTAGAGAATATAAAAGTAAGTCAAATGGTATGTATTTTACCATAATACGGGTCATGTACACATATACTAAAATGCATAACTACATAAGATACATTAATAAGAAATGAAAGTAGCAATATAAATAATAATAAAATTATCTTGAATATTAGAGAATGTTCATCAAATATTGCAATGTAGTATAATTCTTAAACCACATTCTAAATTTTTTCACATGAGGTTGTTTTATCCAGTGTTCTATTGCTGTAAAAACACATAAAAACCATAACAGCTAAAATAAAAGAAAGCATTTAATTGAGACTTGCTTATAGTTTCAGAGACTTAGTCAATTATCACAGTGGGTAACAAGGCAGCCTGGTAACAGACTTGGTACTTGAGAAGTAGCTGAGACATCTACTTCTGGGTCCACAGCAAAAAATGAAACCTCAGGGCTTCTGAAACCACAGGTTCCCCTTAGTGATTCACTTCCTCCAACAAAACCACACCTACTAATCCCTCTAAGTAGTGCCAATCAAAGTTACCAAGTGTTGCAGTAAATCTCTGACCCAAATAAGACTGGTCAATGAAAACACAACTCAATAATTATGGATATAAACTGCATGCCTAGATTGGGCAGATTTACCATTACACTACTCTGTTTCCCAGCTATAAGATCCCTTATAACTTGCAGTTTTTCCAGGCCACGTGCTTCTCCTCCACTGTCCTTCCATGACAGCAACTCTTAAAAAATAGTGATTGGGGCTGGTTCATAGTTTCAGAGGTTTAGTCTATTATCATCATGGCAGGAAGTATGGCAGCATGCAGGCAGACATGGTGCTGAAGAAAGAGCTGAGAGTTATATATTAGTAGGGAGCAGGGAAACTGAGAGCCAAGCTTCCTTTAACAATGCCATATCCACTTAAGCAGGCCACACCTCTTAATAGTGCCAATGCCTATGGACCTGTGGGGACTATATTTATTCAAACAACCATATTCCATTCCCTGGCCCCCATAGGCTTTTAACCATATCATAATGGAAAATGCATTTAGTTCAACTCTAAAAGTCCTCCCAGTTTTTTTTTTTTTTAATTTTTATTTTCAGCAAATCAAAAAAATTTAAAAAGCATTCAAACAGAATAAAATGAAAAGAAACAAACAAGCAAAATACCGAGTGTCAGATATACTTATACAACAATTCTATAGAGCCTTCAAACAAGCAATATTTTTTGAGTTATGTTTAAAAAAATTCAGAACCACAATAAGCTCCTTCACAAAGCAAATAATATTGAAATAGTGAAATCAAGTATAAACCCAACAAAAAAATATAAGTTATAGTCCAGTATCCCTCATGAATATACATACAAAAATTCTCAATGAAGTAGTTGCAAACTGAATACAAGAGATATAAAAAAATAATTTTCCATGAACAACTGAATAACTTTTTTTTAGAAGACCATACTCCATATACAGGCTGCATGTTTTGGGATAGCCCCCACTCCAGATGTTTGAGACCTACATGAAAACCAAGCTGTACATTTACAACATATGTGCAGGGAGGTCTAGGTTCAGCCCATGGAGCTAGATCTGTGTAGACTAGATATGCTCCACGGTTGGTGATTCAGTCTCTGAGAGCTCCAAGGGTTCAGGTTGGTTTACTCTGTTGATCTTCCTGTGCAGTTCCTATCTCCTTAGGGCCCACAATCCTTCCAGCTGTCCTCTGAGAGGCTCTAACCAGCAGCTGACTCAGACAGATACAGACATCCAGAGCCAAACAGTGGATGGAGCTTGAGTCCTCCCAGTTTTTTAAGTCTCAAACTTGTTTGAAAGTCCAAAGCTCAAAGTCTCTTCTAAGAATCATGGAATTTCTTAAGTGTAATCCCCTGTAAAATCAAAATGCAAACCATATCACCTACTTCCAAGATACAGTGGCATAGGATACAATCCCAAAAAGGAGAACAGTGAGGTAATACTAGACAGAGCAAGACCAAAACCCAGTTGGGCAAACTCCAAACTTGGATTCTCTATGTCTGATGTAAAGCACTCCTCAGATCTGCAACTGTATTCAGCTTTATTGACTGCAACACACTTTTCTCACTTGGTCTGGTTTTCATTTCCTGTTACCAGCATTTCTCAGCAGGTATTGCATGGCTCTGACATTTCTAACATTTGGGGTCTCCAAAGCAATTCAGTATTTAAACAGCTTTACCAAAGGTCCTCTGCCACAGCCCTAGTATAGTGGTGTTTCTAAGTTGCAGAGGGAGATTCCATAGCCCCTTTTATCTATCCTTGACTCTAAACCCAGAATCCAGTGCTTGAAGCTCTCAAGTTCTCCTGCTTAGTGGGACTGGAACACGGCCCCCTCATTCAATTACATCTTCACCAGCTTTTTATTTTCCATGGTTTCCCTCATTGCCTATGTTTGGTTGTCCTGGTACTTGTTTTGTAGTCCAGGCTGTTCTTGACATCAAGATCCTATTGCCTTTGTCTCCTGAGTGCTGATATTAAGGATGTGTGATACCACACCTGGACCTAAACTGTTCTTTTTAAAAAGTTTTTCTTTTTTCTTTTTCACACATCGGGAGCTCAGTGGGTTCTTGCTCTTAGGGCACCACTCTATTTATGCCATTATCATTAAGTTTTTCAAAAGACTGGGTTATCTCCTTTAATACAAGATTTAGCTCTATTCCACTTCCTGGTGTCTGTTTGCTCCTCAAATCATACATTTTATGTTTTTTCTTGCTGGGCTTGCACCTATTTCATTATAGATCTGCATAAGAGTGACCACTAATAACCATAAGACAGAGTCAATACTAGGTTGTTTTGAGATTTATTCTCTTAATGCAATTAATCCAAAAGCTCTTCAATTCAAGCCTAAGGTAAACTTTTTGAACAAGGACAAAAGGCTCCAAGTTCTTTGCCAAAATGTCAAAAGAATGGTGTCTAGGCCACATACTAATATTCTTCTCTGAATATCTTGAGCCAGGCACCATTGGCTTCCATATTCCCCACTATTAGAGTTCATTCAATTTGTGTTAAAGCATCCATTTGCTGTTTAATCCAAAGTTCCAAAGTCCACATTTCTCCAAGCAAAAGCATGATCAGGTCTATCAACACCCCTAGCAATATGCCAGTCTCTGGTACCAACCTCTGTCTTAACTAGGAGTAGTTATTGCTGTGAAGAGATACCATGACCACAGCAACTCTTATAAAGGAAAACATTTAATTGAGGCTGTCTCACAGTTTCAGAGATTTAGTCCACTATTGTCATGACAGGAAGCATAGCAGCATGGAAGCAAACATTATGCAGGAGATGGAGCTGAGAGGTCTACTTCTGAATCAGCAGGCAACAGGAAGTTAACTGAGATCCATACTTCCTCCTGTGACATAGCTATTCCAACAAGGTCACATCTTCTAATAGTGTCACTTCCCATTGGCCTATGGGGACTATTTTTATTGAAACCACCACACCTAGAAATCAAAGTTAAAAGTCTCTTCTGAGACTCTAACTCATTGTGAAATGAATATTCAGAAACAGATCAGATACTTTCAATATATCATAGCACATAATATACATTACCATATAAAAAGGGAATGAAGGGAGCGTAGTGATGAAATACTTGGACCAAAGCAAATCTTTTTTTACTTGTTTTTTATTTTTGTTTTTATTTTTTGATTTTTTTGTTGGGTATTTTGTTTATTTACAATACAGATTTTTAAAAATGTATTGACATCCCAACATCAAAGTAATGTCACTTCTGCCAGATCATTATGTAAAAAATTTCAAATCTCAAGAGAACTGATTTACTTTTTGTAATTAAGAAATTATTTTTAGACATTTATTTTTTATTAAAAAATTGAGTTAAAGTCAAATATCTTTTCTCAAAATTGTTTATCTTATCTCTAAGATAAGAACAGTAAAGAAACCAGTATGTGATTGAGAATATAAATAAAAGTATTTCTAAACAAGGATAAAAATTCAAAATAATTATTATTGCATAAAGTCCTGTGGAGAACTTTGTTTGTATTTAAGTTAAGAATAAAAGGAGCCACCTATGACCTAATGAAATCATGATATCATTTTTCCCTAGAAAAATGAAAAAATAGCCGGGTGGTAAGGGCGCACACCTTTAATTCCAGCACTTGGGAAGCAGAGGCAGGTGGATTTCTGAGTTCGAGGCCAGCCTGCTTTACAGAGTGAGTTCCAGGACAGCCCGGGCTACACAGAGAAACCCTGTCTCGAAAAAACAAAAAAAAAAAAAAAAAAAAAAAAAAAAAAAAGAAAAAGAAAAAGAAAAATGATAAAAATAATGGTACAAATTCATAAAATATAAAGACAGTGGCAGGAGAAGTAAAAACACTTGTTCTCACACAGGATCCTGGCTTTGTCCCCAGAATTCACAAAGTGTCTAACAGGAATCCATATCTCCAATTCTAGGGATCTGACTCCCCCCTTTAACATCTGACGAGTCCACACAGATAAACAATAACATATGGTTCATCAAATTGACTAAGTTTTAAGTAATAGTGCTCTAAAATATAATAAATCATTCATAATTATATTGAAAAATATAGACTTATGACTACTACTCAAAGGGAAATGAATTTCATTTTTTACTTTATTATTGTCAGTAAGTAGCTGAAGAATTCAAATAAGAATTTTCATTTTGAATGAGGGACTTTGCTGTGGAAAATAACATGGCATAATGACATAGGAATCAGAAGCTATGCTGGGCTCATAGATATAAATTGTACCTTAAAATTTCCTACACTATTAAATATTTGTGTTTTTATAAAAGGAATATAACTTCCATATTACTTCTGGCTAGGAAAGAAGGGTATACTCATGTTTACAGAATAAATGGAAATATAAAAAGTAGATAAGAGATATTAAATCCATTTATTGCTAGTAGCACATTACTATATATTCATTTTCTATTATTAAATTTATTACATTGGCTGGAAATCCAAGGCAAATTGTGAAAAGTGGAATCTACTATACAGCACATAACACACATTCTTCAAACAGAATTATTGTCTCGTCAGGTATGGTGGCACATGAATTGCAATATTTACAATTCTGAAACTGTACTTGTTAGTTATACTGATCCTTCTTATAAACTTGGATACAAACAAACATCAAAGTATTCCAAACGTGGATATTATGCTGTCTTGTTAAATTTGCTTGTTAAATTACTTTTAGATTTAGCTTCATTCAAAACCTCAGGACATAAATAAAATATAGACAAGTTCTTTTTCATGTTGTAATATGAATAATATGTGGTTCAATTCATCCAACAGACCTCATTTTTCTTTTAACACTTCATCATATACATTATTGATAGTATTTTTCTACCAGAATCATGAAATACCATCCTCTCGGAGCTTTACCTAACATCACTCTCCAACTTCTCTAAATATCTCTCAAATGCTGAAGGTGCTTGTCTAATAATAAAGCCATGGTTGGTCAAGGCAATAACTTTACTCTTTGTACCAAACTTTTATATTCGGTACTTTTCTCCTGGCTCTGATAAAATGTTTGAAATTAGTTAAGGAGTGACATATTTATTCTGGATTATATTTTTAGAAGGCTCAATCCATGAACATTTGGGCCCTTCTTGTAGTTTGGACAAACATAGTGATGTTAAGAACACATGGTGAAGTACTTAACCTCATGGATGGCAAGACATGTGAGCACAGATAGAGATACTATCTAGGTTCAAGGGCATTTCCTTTTCTTAACTTTATCTCTTCTGGTCTGTAGGATGTAAATGGTAGTATGACATTCAGTCTCAGCATCTACCTTTAGTCAATTAGTCTCTGGAAATGCCTTCATGGACAAATCATGTGCTTCCTTAATCTAGTCGTGTCTGAATATAATCAACTTGACACTACGTAATACTTACCAAAATAGCTTTGGTATTTCTTGTTTGTGAGCCATAAATAAGACAAAAGCATCCCAAGTTAATTGTACTGTGAATGTGTTTAGAAAGTTCACATAAAGCACAATGTCTCAATGGGAGTTGGGGATGTCTTTCAGTTCAGTCATTGAAAATATTTTCCTTACCTATAGAAAAGAATCGTCCTAATACTACTAATAATGATTATGTCATTAATAGTAAATAAGGCTTTAGCCTTTATGCATATTTTCTTTATTTTTCTACAAATAAAAATGAATACTTATAGGTATTTATACATATTAATGATTCTCTCATATTTCACACATCTTAAGAAATAGATTTTAATGCATTTTAACATAATATATGCATTAAAATATGCTACACAAATCATTACTTATTATTAAAATAAAATTTCTTGAAATACTAAAATAAAAATAATACCAGAGCAATAATTTATTTTTTTAATAATCAGGTTACTTTAATAGTACACATAAATGGATTTAACTGTAGTAGTTATACAAATATACATCTTATGAAAAGATTATGTCAAACTTCAATTTTTTAAACTTTGGACTATTTACTTTTTTATTGGATATTTTATTTACATTTCAGATGCTATTCCCTTTCCTCATTTCCTCCCCACCCAGAAACCCCTATCCCAAATCCCCTCCTCCTGCTTCTATGACAATGTGCCCAACCCATCCACTCCCACCTCCCTGCCCTCGAATTCCCACACATTAAGACATCCAGCCTTCACAGGACTAAGGACCTCCTCTCCCATCTATGCCCAACAAGGCCATCCTCCCCTACGTATACAGCTAAAGCCATGGTTCCCTCCCTATGTGCTCCCAGTATAGTAGTTGAGACCCTGGGAACTCTGGTTGGTTGGTATTGTTGCTTTCCTCATGCAGCTGCTAATCCTTTCAGGTCCTTCAGGCTTCTCTCTAACTCCTCCATTGGGAACCCCATGATCAGTTCAATTGTTAGTTCTGGGCATTCACCTCTGTATATGTCGGGCTCTGGCAAACGCCTAAGATGACAGCTATATCAGGTTCCTGTCAGCATGCAGTTCCTGGCATCCACATCAGAGTCAGACTTTGGTGACTGCATATGGGATGGATACCCAGGTGGAGCAGTCTCTGGACTTACCCTCCTTCAGTTTCTGTCCCACACTTTGACTCTATTTTTGTTCACATGAGTATTTTGTTATACCTTATAAGAAGAACCAAAGCACCCATACTTTGGTCTTCTTCATGAGCTTCATGTCGTCTGTGAGATGTATCTTGGGTATTGCGAGCTTTTGAGCTAATATCCACTTATCAGTGAGTGCATACCATGTGTGTTCTTTGTGATTGGGTAACCTCACTCAGAATAATATTTTCTAGCTCAATTCATTTGCCTAAGAGTTTCATGAAATCATTGATTTTAATAGCTGAGTAATACTGCATTGTGTAAATATATCACATTTTCTGTATCCATTCCTCTGTTGAAGGACATCTGGGTTCTTTCCAGCTACTGGCTATTACAAATAAGGCTGCTATGAACATAGTGAAGCATCTGTTCATGTTATATGTTGGATCATGTTCTGGGTATATGCCCAGGAGTGGTATAGCTGGGTCCTCAGGTAATGCTGTCTGAGGAACCACTAGACTGATTTCCAGAGTGGTGGTACCAGCTTGAAATCCCACCAACAATGGAGGAGTTTTCCTCTTTCTCCACATCCTCACCAGCATCTGCTATCTGAGTTTTTGATCTTAGCCATTCTGACTGTTGTGAGGTGGAATCTCAGGGTTGTTTTGATTTTCATTTCCCTGATGACTAAGAACGTTGAACATTTCTTCAGGTGTTTCTTGGCCATTTGAGTTTCCTTAGTTGAGAATTCTTTGTGTTGTTCTGTACCTCATTTTTAATAAAGTTATTTGGTTGTCTGGAGTCAAATTTCTTGAGTTCATTGTATATATTGGATATTAGCCCACTATCATATGTAGAATCGATAAAGATCTTCTCCCAATTTGTTGGTTGCCTTTTTTTCCTATTGACAGTGTCCTTTGTCTTACAGAAACTTTGCAATTTTATGAGGTTTCTTTTGTCAATTCTTGATCTTAGAGCATAAGCCATTGGTGTTCTGTTCAGGAACTTTTTCCCTGTGCCCAAGTATTCGAGGCTCTTCCCCATCATCTTTTCTAATACTTTCAATGTTTCTGGTTTTATATGAAGTCACTTGGAGATAAGAATGGATGATTTGCATTCTTCTTCATACTGACCTCCAGTGGAGCCAGCAACATTTGTTGAAAATGCTGTCAAAGATTACGTGACCATAGGTTTGCAGGTTCATTTCTGGGTCTTCAATTCTATTCCATTGATTTTCCTGCTTGTCTCTGTACAAATATCATGCAGTTTTTTTCACTATTGCTCTATAGTACAGTTTGAGGTCAGGGATGGCGATTCCACCACAACTTCCTTTATTGTTGAGAATAGTTCTTCCTATCCTGGGTTTTTTTTTGTTTTTTGTTTTTTTTCTATTCCAAATAAATTTGAGAATTGCTCTTTCTATCTCTGTGAAGAATTGAGTTGGATTTATGATGGAGATTGTACGGAATCTGTAGATTGATTTCAGCAAGATGGCCATTTTTACTATATTAATCCTGTCAATCCATAAACATGGGAGATGTTTCCATCTTCTGAGATCTTCTTCGATTGCTTTCTTCAGAGACTTGAAGTTCCTGTCATACAGATCTTTCACTTCCTTGGTTAGATTCATACCAAGGTAGTTTATATTAGTTGTGACTTTTGTGTAAGGGTGTCATTTCCCTAATTTCTTTTTCAGCCTGTTGATTCTTTGAGTAGATGAAGACTACTAACTTCTTTGAATTAATTGTATTTCCACCCACTTTGCTGAAGTTTTTTTTTTTTTTTTTTTTTTTTTTAATATCAGGTTTAGGAGTTCTCTGGTGGAAATTTTGATGTCACTTAAGTATACTCTCATATCATCTGCAAATAGTGAAATTTTGACGTCTTCCTTTCCTATTTGTTATCACTTTGATTTCCTTTGTTGTATAATTGCTCTGGCTACGAAGTCCAAAACTATATTGAATAGATAGGAGAGAGTGGGCAGCCTTGTCTAGTCCCTGATTTTAGTGGGATTGCTTCAAGTTTCTCTCTATTTAGTTTGATGTTGGCTACTGGCTTGCAGTATATTACTTTTTCTATGTTTCGTTATGGGACTTGAATTCTTGATCTCTCCAAGAGTTTTACCATGAAGGATTGGTGAATTTTTTCAAATGCTTTCTCAGTGTCTAGTGATATAATCATGTGGTTGTTTCCTTTGAATTTGTTTATACAGTAGATTACATTGATGGATTTCTGTATATTGAACCATCCTGCATTCCTGGGATAAAGCCTACTTGGTCATGATGGATGATTGTTTTGATGTGTTCTTTGATGTGGTTTGAGAGAATTTTCTTGAGTATTTTTACATCGATATTCAAAAAGAAGATTGGTCTGAAGTTCTCTTTCTTTGTTGTGTCTTGATGTTGTTTAGGTATGATCATATTTGTGGCTTCATAGAACGAAAATGGTAGTGTTCCTTCTGTTTCTATTTTGTGGAATAGTTTGAAGAGAACTAGTATTAGGTCTTCCTTGAAGGTCCAATAGAATTCTGCACTAAAACAATCTGGTCCTGGGCTTTTTTGGTGGGGAGATGTGGGACTGCATAAGGGTATCCTGGTTCTTGGCTGGGCATGGGCCTAGAACCCCGAGACTCCAAGGGAGAAACGGCAGGAGTTCGGCTACGTCCCCAGAACTCAGGCTCCTAACAAGCAGTCTAATCTCCATAGACCTACGTTGTTCAGTCACGAAGGCCATTACAGCCCCTCCCAAAGTGCACAGGTAGAGGGTGTAACTACAGGCCTCAGGCCCTAGGGATTTACATACTAATGAAGGTCAGAGGGCGGAGCCAATTAAGCAGACCCTTCCTACTTCTCCCTCCCTACTTAACCCAGGCCTGCCCTGAGTTTGGGGGGGGGTACTTCCAGATCCATCTACCATCCGCCATGACAATAAACCCTTTTGGAACCAAGGACTTCCTCGTATCATTGGGGCCTGCTGGGCCTGCCGCCGCCAAAGCCTCCAGCCCATGGAACCTGGGACCTTTCTCCAGTATGTGACACAGGCTGCCTGGAAGCCTCCAGGCAGCCTCCACCTCACAGGCCCCGGGCTGCTGCCTGGGCCTGGGGCCTGCTGCCGCGTGGGCCCGGGACTCCACCGCTGCCCGCCAGTTTTTTCCCACCGGGAGACATTTAATGACTGCTGCTATTTCTTTTGGGGTTATAGAATAGGCCTGGTTTAGACCAATTATATGGTCTAATTCTAAGAAGATAACACAAGGTGCTGAGAAATAGGTATGTTCTTTTGTTTTAGGATGAAATGTTCTATAGGTCTCTGTTAAATCCATTTGGTTTATAACTTGTTAGTTTCACTGTATCTCTGTTTAGTTTTTGTTCACATGATTTGTCCATTACTGACAGTTGAGTGTTGAAATCCCCCCTATTATTGTGTGATGTGGAATGTATGCTTTGCTCTTTAATAAAGTTTCTTTTATGAATGTGGGTGCCCTTGAATTTTAAGCATAGATGTTCAGAATTGAGACTTCATCTTGGTAGATTTTTCCTTTGATGAGTATGAAGTATCCTTGCTTATCTTTTTTGATTATTTTTGGTTGAAAGTTGATTTTATTTGACATTAGAATGGCTACTCCAGCTTGTTTCTTGGAACCATTTGCTTGGAAAATTATTTTCCAGCCTTTTACTCTGAGATAGTGTTTGTCTTTGTCACTCAGGTGCATTTCCTGAGTGCAGCTAAATTCTGGATCCTCTTTATGTATCCAGTTGTTTAGTTTACATTTTTTTGTTGGAGAATTGAGTCCATTGATGTTAAGAGATACTAAGGAAAAATGATTGTTGCTTCATGTTATATTTGTTATTAGAGTTAGAATTATATTTATGTGGCTATCTTCTTTTGGGGTTGTTGTAAGATTACTTTCTTGCTTTATCTAAGGTTTAGTTTCCCTCCTTGTGTTGTAGTTTTCCATCTATTATCCTTTGTAGTGCTGGATTTGTAGGAAGATATTGTGTAAATTTAATCTTGGTCATGGAGTATCTTGGTTTCTCCATCTATAGTGATTGAGAGTTTTGCTGGGAATAGTAGTCTGGGCTGTAATTCTGATAGTTCTGTCTTTATATGTTACTTTACCTTTTTCCCTTACTGCTTTTAGTATTTTTTCTTTGCTTTGTGCAGTTGATGCTTTGATTATTATGTGATGGGAGAAATATTTTTTCTGGTCTAGTCTTTTTGGAGTTCTGTAGGCTTCTCGTATTTTCATGGGCATCTTCTTCTTTAGGTTAGGATAGTTTTCCTCTATAGTTTTTTTGAAGATGTTTACTGGCCATTTATGTTGGGAATCCTCACTCTCAACTATACCTACTATACTTAGGTTTGGTCTTCTCATTGTGTTCTTGATTTCCTGGATGTTTTGGATTAGGAACTTTTTGTATTTTGCATTTTGTTCAACAGTTGTATCAATGTTTTCCATGGTATTTTCTGCACATTAGAATCTCTCTTCTATCTCTTGTATTCTGTTGGTGATACTTGCTTCTATGACTCCTGATTTCTTTCCTAGGTTTTCTATCTCCATGGTAGTCTCCCTTTGAGATTTCTTTATTGTTTCTACTTCCATTTTTAGAACCTGGATTTTTTTTTAAAATTCCTTCACCTGTTTGGTTGTGTTTCATTGCAATTCTTTAAGTGATTTTTTGTGTTTTCTCTTTAAGGGTTTCTACCCTTTTACCTGTGTTCTCCTGTATTTCTTTAAGGGATTTATTTATGTCCTTAAAGTACTCTATCTTCATCTTGAGATTTTAATCTTCACCTTGAGATTCATTTTAAATCTGAATCCTGCTTTTCTGGTGTGATGGGGTGTCTAGGACTTGCTATAGTGGGAGAACTGGGTTTAACCTAGGTTTCTGTTGCTTATGTTCTTATGCTTGCCACTCACCATCTGGTTATCTCTACTGCTACCTGCACTCACTGTATCTGACTAGAGCCTTTCTTTCCAGTTATCTTGCTTGTGTCAGAACTCCTCAGAGTCCAGCTGTCTTTCTGATTCTGTGATCCTGAGCTTCTGGGTTGAAGAGCTCCTGGGAATCAGGCTACCTCTAGAATCCTGAAATCCTGCTGCCCTGAGTGCAGTGGCTACTCTAGGATGGGTCAGGATATAGTGTCTTCCTGGGAGCAGACAAGCTAGGAGTCTTCCCCAGCCAAAAGGACCAAGTGAGGGGCAGAAGAGGAGTGGTATTCTGAAAGGCAGTCTTTGGGTGGGTGATGGGTCTGTAGTGTCCCAGGCTCCCAGATGCAGCTCTGGGACATAGGGTTGTGGAGTAGAGATCTTACTAAGTGCTCTGAGTGCAGTGGTTCCTCTAGGATGGGTCAGGATATGGAGTCTTCTTGGGAGCATACCAGCTAGGAGTCTGCTCCAGCCAAAAGCACCAAGAGAGGGGATTTCAAACTTCTCTATTACCCTTTCCTTTTCATCAGGCTTCCTACTTCATCCTCATATGTATTCTCTATAAAGACATAAAAATAAAGCATTGTTGTTTTGTTTTTGTTATTGTAGCTGTTTATTTGTTAATGCATATGAGATGATTTACCTAAAGTCCATTAAGCTGGCCTGTTTTCATATTGTCAAAATGACACATGGGAGAGTCATTTCAGCAGAGGGAACTTCAATTGTGAAAAGGCCCTTATCCACAAACCCCTTATCCTTTCCCCCCAACCTGATTCGAAAGAGGACATTTGAAATATCAATAAATAAAATAATTAATTGCAAAAAAGACTATGCAACAGATTAAAAAAAGTTTTACAACTAAAAGAAGTCTAGCACTAGATATTTTTAGTATAGAATTCTAACAGAAAATCAAGGAAGAATTAACTTCATTTCTGCTTAAATTGTTCAACAAAATAGAAGCAGAAGAAACATTAGCTAATTATTTTTATGGGAACATAACTTTATTATTCTGTCTTAGATGTCTGTTTTTTTCCTAAGAAACGAAACAAGGTTATGGATTTAGATGGGAAGGGAGATGAAGAAGGTCATGCATGAAGGTCCAGGAGGGAAACTGTATGAAAAAAATGTATTTTCAATAAAAGTAAAATAAAAAATATACAAAAAGAGAACAAAAAGGCCCCTTTTAGATTGACCTTTAGGCAAATCTATGAGGCATTGTTTCTGATTAACTATTGCCATGGGAAAGTCTGGGTGATGAAATCCCTGGGTTGTATAAAAGACATGCAAGTTAAGCTAAGAAGAGAGGGTAAGCAGTCCTCCAAGCTTTATGCTTCTTTCCCTGTCTCCAGGTTTTTACTCCTGTAGTTCCTCTGTTATCTTTACTCCATGATGGTATGTTTAGGAAATGTAAACTAAGTAAATCCTCTTCACACCAAGGTACCTTTGCTCCCATCAACCTATAGCTAACTAGGAAATATATCTTTCTACTCCTCGATTATTGTACCAAGCATTTTAACCTGGAGTTTCATTCATTTTTGATAATAATGTCATATCTTATGGCTCACACAAAAAGCATGAATTTTCAAATCCACACACTAATTGATGAATACGAGTGTTGATTTTGTTACTTGACTATTCTGAAGCATCCCTCTAAACATGGCTGTCATTTATCATAATATATCATTTATTAATGAACTTTATTTTTTCAGTTCTATACATATAGAAGATGTGTTGCTTAGACATATCACAAAATTTTAAAGACACAATGGTTTATTTAAAAATGAAGAAAGAAGAAGGAAGGAAGGAAGGAAGGAAGGAAGGAAGGAAGGAAGGAAAGAAGGAAAGAAGGAAGAGTCTTCTGATTATATTTCCACTAGCAGGGCATAAGGAAGACATCCCTTTTCTCCATATCCTCAACTGCATTTAAAATTTTCATTTAATAATATCCACTCAGATATACTTAGCTGGAATCTCAATGTAGTTTTGATTTGCATTTTTCAACAGATAAAGATATCTCCTCCTTAAAAGTAATAATAATTTCCAATATTTACCAGATAATTTTTTCTTTTTTTGAGAAATTTCTGCATAGGCCTTTTCTCCATTAGTTGAGTATATTCCTTGTTCTGTTCATTGTTAACCTTTTAAAGATTCTTATGTAAATTATGTGTTAATACTATGTCCAATAAGAAATGGTTAACATTTTCTGAACCATGTAAGCTATATTAACTCATTCATTGTTTTTATTGCTATATAGAATTTTTTAAATTTTATACATGTTCTCTGTATATATTCTTGTTCTCATTCCTTGATTCATATTCAGAAATCAGGTATGTGTTTGTCTTACATTAAGTATAGTGATTTCCAGTTTTAGGTACAAACTTACATACACACACACATACATACACAAACACACTCACATATACACATTTGAATTGATTTTTATACAAGGTGATGTAGTTTATTCTTTATATGTTCTTATTCTGTTTTCTCAGCACCATTTGTTAAAGTGGTGATTTCTCTGTAACATAAAATTTGCCTCGACTTCTGGTTTGGGCCCAGGCACGGAGCAGATCCCGGGCGGCAGCTCTGCACTGAACGTCGGGAAACCCAGCAGAAGTGGGGCACCCAGGAGCTCTGACCCGGGCAGTATCTCAGTTAGGGAGACAGCAGCACCCACCCCAAACAGGGAGTAACTGGGACCCACTGGGACCCAGGGATTTCACTCCGGGCCCGGAGCACCGGTTCCTTCCGGTTGGGGCCCAAGTGCTCAGCATATCTCCTCGGCAGCTCTACACCCAGTCTCACAGAACCCAGGGGAAGCAGGGCTCCAAGGAGCTCTAACCAAAGCAGCCTGTTAAGCAAGGAGGCAGCAACACTTGCCCCAAACAGGAAGTAACACGGACCTACAGGGATCCAGGAACTCACTCCTGGCCCAGAGCACTGGTTCCTTCTGGTCTGGACCCAAGCACTGAGCAGATCTTGGGCCCTAGTGCTAACCTTCAGCAGCAACACCCAACCTAAACAGTTCTGACACAACCAAGAGAATAGGAAAGACAGGTTCCAGTCAGAGACAGCACAGGTAGCACCAAGGAGAACCAGATGGCAAAAGGCAAGCACAAGAATACAAGGGCCAGCAACCCAGAGTACATGACATCATCAGAACCTAGTTCTCCCACATTAAGTCCTGAACTCCCCATATCACCAGGAAAGCAAGAGTCAGATCTAAAATCACTTCTAATGATGATGATGGAGGACTTTAAGAAGGACATAATAACACTCTCAAAGAATTCAAGGAGAACACAGGTAAACAGGTAAAAGCCCTTAAAGAATCACAAGAGAACACAACCAAACAGGTGAAGGATTTGAACAAAACCATCCAGGACATAAAAATGGAAATAGAAACAATAAAGAAATCATAAAGGGAGACTACCCTGGAGATAGACAACCTAAGAAAGAAATCAGGAGTCACAGATGCAAGCATCACCAACAGAATACCAGAGATAGAAGAGAGAATCTCAGGTGCAGAAGATACCATAGAAAATATTGACACAACTGTCAAGGAAAACACAAAATGCAAAAAACTCTTAACACAAAACATCCAGGAAATCCAGGACACAATGAGAAGACTAAACCTAAGGATAATAGGTATAGAAGAGAGTGAAGATCCCCAAATTTAAAGGGCCAGTAAATATCTTCAACAAAATCGTAGAAGAAAACTTGCCTAACCTAAGGAACGAGATGCCCATAATCATACAAGAAGCCTACAGAACACCAAATAGACTAGACCAGAAAAGAAATACCTCCCGTCACATAATAATCAAAACACAAAATGCACAATACAAAGAAAGAATTTTAAAAGCAGTTAGGGAAAAATGCCAAGTAACATATAAAGGCAAACCTATCAAAATTACACCAGAATTCTCACCAGAGACAAAAAAGCCAGAAGATCCTGGACAGATGTCATGCAGACCTAAGAGAACACAAATGCCAGCCTAGGCTACTGTATCCAGCAAAACTCTCAATTACCATAGATGGAGAAACCAAGATATTCCACGACAAAACCAAATTTACACAGTATCTTTCCACAAACCCAGCACTACAAAGGATAATAGCAGGAAAGCCCCAATACAAGGAGAGCAATCATACTCTAGAAAGAGCAAGAAAGTAATCCTCCTCCAACAAACCCAAAAGAAGATAGCCACACAAACAATACCTCCACTTTTAGCAAAAATAACAGGAAGCAACAGTCTCCTCTCCTAAATATCTCTTAATGTCAATGGACTCAATTCCCCAATAAAAAGACATAGACTAACAGACTGGATACGCAAACAGGATCCAACATTTTGCTGTATACAGGAAACCCACCTCAGTGACAAGGACAGACACTACCTTAGAGTAAAAGGCTGGAAAACAATTTTTCAAGTAAATGGTCCCAAGAAACAAGCTGGAGTGGCCATTCTAATATCGAATAATTTTGACTTTCAACTTAAAGATATCAAAAAGGATAAGGAAGGTC
Organism: Mastomys natalensis; assembly: GCA_021653895.1. NCBI lineage: Eukaryota > Metazoa > Chordata > Mammalia > Rodentia > Muridae > Mastomys > Mastomys natalensis. The sequence goes on along the minus strand of JAJTUV010000543.1, from coordinate 1,082,162 downwards.
ATTTCATATTTCTCAAAGGAAAAGTCAACCAACATGAACTCTCAATTCTGAACATTTATGCACCAAATGCAAGAGCACCCACTTTCATAAAAGAAACCTTACTAAAGCTCAAAGCACACATTGCACCTCACACAATAATAGTGGGAGACTTCAACACCCCACTCTCAGCACTGGACAGATCATGGAAACAGAAACTAGACAGAGGTACAGTGAAACTAACAGAAGTCATGAACCAAATGGACTTAACAGATATCTATAGAACATTTCTCCCAAAAACAAAAGAATATACCTTTTTTTCAGCACCTCATGGTACCTTCTCCAAAATAGACAATATAATTGGTCACAAGACAGGCCTCAACAGATAAAAAAAAATCAAAATAATCCCATGCAAACTATCAGATCACCATGGTCTAAAGCTGGTCTTCAATAACAACAAAGACAATGGAAAATCCACATTCACATGGAAACTGAACAATACTTTACTCGTTGATAATGGGGTCAGGGAAGAAATAAAGAAAGAAATTAAAGACGTTTTAGAATTTAATGAAAATGAAGACACACCTTACCAAAACCTATGGGACACAAAGAAAGCAGTGCTAAGAGGAAAACTCATAGCTCTAAGTGCATACAAAAAAGAAACTGGAGAGAGAACACACTAGCAGCTTGACAACACACCTGAAAGCTCTAGAACAAAAAGAAGCAAATACACCCAAGAGGAGTACACAGCAGGAAATAATTAAACTCAGGGCTGAAATCAACCAAATAGAAACAAAGAGAACTATACAAAGAATCAATAAAACCAGGAGATGCTTCTTTGAGAAAATCAACAAAATAGATAAACCCTTAGCCAGACTAATCAGAGGGCAGAGAGACAGTATCCAAATCAATAAAATCCAAAATGAAAAGGGTGACATAACAACAGAAACCGAGGAAATTCAACAAATCATCAGATCCTACTACAAAAGCCTATACTCAATAAAATTGGAAAATCTGGATGAAATGGACAATTTTCTAGACAAGTACCAGTTACCAATGTTAAATCGGGAGCAGATAAGCCATTTTAACAGTCCCATATCCATGAAAGAAATAGAAGCAGTCATTAGAAGTCTCCACACCAAAAAAAGCCCAGGTCCAGATGGTTTTAGTGCAGAATTCTATCAAACCTTCAAGGAAGATCTAATACGAATTATCTTCAAACTATTCCACAAAATAGAAACAGAAGGAACACTACCCAATTCATTTTATGAAGCCACAATTACGCTCATACCTAAACCACACAAAGACCCAACAAGAAAAGAGAACTTCAGACCAATCTCCCTTATGAATATCGATGCAAAAATATTGAATAAAATTTTCTCGAATCGAATCCAAGAACATATCAAAACACTTATCAATCATGATCAAGTAGGTGTTATCCCAGGAATGCAGGGTTGGTTCAATATACAGAAATTCATCAACGTAATCCACTATATAAATAAACTCAAAGGAAAAAAAACCAAAAGATCATATCTCTAGATGCTGAGAAAGCATTTGACAAAATTCAACACCCCTTCATGATAAAAGTCTTGGAAAGATCAGAAATTCAAGACTCATACTTAGACATAGTAAACGCAATATACAGCAAGCCAGTAGCCAACATTAAACTAAATGGAGACAAACTTGAAGCAATCCCATTAAAATCAGGGACTAGACAAGGCTGCCCACTCTCCCCCTACCTATTCAATATAGTACTGGAAGTCCTAGCCAGAGAAATTAGGCAACAAAAGGAGATCAAAGGGATACAATTTGGAAAGGAAGAAGTCAAAGTTTCACTATTTGCAGATGATATGATAGTATACTTAAGTGACCCCAAAACTTCCACCAGAGAACTCCTAAACCTGATAAACAACTTTAGCAAAGTGGCTGGGTATAAAATTAACTCAAACAAATCAGTAGCATTCCTCTACACAAAGGATAAACTGGCTGAGAAAGAAATTATGGAAATGACACCATTCACAATAGTCACAAATAATATAAAATACCTTGGTGTGAATCTTACCAAGCAAGTAAAAGACCTGTATGACAAGAATTTCAAGCCCCTGAAGAAAGAAATTAAAGGAGATCTCAGAAGATGGAAAGATCTCCTATGCTCATGGATTGGAAGGATTAATATAGTAAAAATGGCTATCTTGCCGAAAGCAATCTACAGATTTAATGCAATCCCCATCAAAATTCCCACTCAGTTCTTTACAGAGATAGAAAGAGCAATCTTAAAATTCATTTGGAATAACAAAAAACCCAGGATAGCAAAAACTACTCTCAACAATAAAAGAACTGGGGGAATTACCATCTCTGATTTCAAGCTGTACTACAAAGCAATAGTGATAAAAACGGCATGGTATTGGAACAAAGACAGGCAGGAGGATCAATGGAATAGAATAGAAGACCCAGAAATGAACCCCCATATCTATGGTCACTTGATCAAACCATCCAGTGGAAAAAAGACAGCATTTTCAACAAATGGTGCTGGTCCAACTGGAGGTTAACATGTAGAAGAATGCAAATTGATCCATACTTATCTCCTTGTACAAAGCTCAATTCCAAGTGGTCAAGGACCTCCACATAAAACCAGCTACACTGAAACTAATAGAAGAGAAAATCGGGAAAAGCCTTGATCACATGTGCACAGGGGAAAAGTTCCTGAACAAAACACCAATGGTTTATGCCCTAAGATCAAGAATTGACAAATGGGATCTCATAAAACTGCAAAGCTTCTGTAAAGCAAAGGACACTGTCAATAGGACAAAGCAGGAACCAACAGATTGGGAAAAGATCTTCACCAACCTTACATCTGATAGAGGGCTAATATCCAAGGTATACAAAGAACTGAAGAAACTAGATTCCAGACAATCAAAAAACCCTATTAAAAATGGGGTATGGAGCTGAACAAAGAACTCTCAACTGAGGAAACTTGAATGGTTGAGAAGCATCTAAAGAAGTGTTCAGCATCCCTAGTCCTCAGGGAAATGCAAATGAAAACAACACTGAGATTCCACCTCACACCAGTCATAATGGCTAAGAGATCCAAAACACAGGTGACAGCAGATGTTGGCAAGGATGTGGAGAAAAAGGAACACTCCTCCATTGTTGGTGGGATTGTAAGCTGGTACAACCACTATGGAAAGCAGTCTGGAGGTACCTCAGAAAATTGAACATAGTGTTACCTGAGGACCCAGCTATACCACTCCTGGGCATATACCCAGAAGATATTTCAACATACAACAAGGCCACATGCTCCACTATGTTCTTAGTGGCTTTATTTATAATAGCCAGAAGCTGGAAAGAACCCAGATGTCCTTCAACAGAAGAATGGATACAGAAAATGTGGTACATTTACACAGTGGAGTACTACTCAGCTATTAAAAACAATGAGTTCATGAAATTCTTAAACAAATGGATGGAGCTAGAAAATATCATCCTGAGTGAGATGACTCAATCACAAAAGAACAGACATAGTATGCACTCACTGATAAGCGGATATTAACCCAAAAGCACACAATACCTAAGACGCAATGCATAGACCTCATGAAACTCAAGTAGAAGGAGGAAGACCAAAGTGTGGGTGCTTTTGTCCTTTTTAGAATGAGTATCAAAAGATTCAACCAGAGCTCCCAGGGTCTAAACCTCCAGCCTGAGAACAGGTAAAAATGAAACACCCTTGATGTCTGCTGGTAGAAGCTCTAATCCTGATGCTGGCCTCCAGACTTATACTACTCAGACCTTTGATGGGCCATTGACAAGAACACCAAACAGCTAAAGATTGACATTAATCTGAAGAAATCCCTCGTTTCAATGTCTGAATTGATCTCCAAAAATTGCAAAAGACTTTATTGAACTTGATTTACTCTTCTACAATAGAAAAGACTGTGTACAACTCTTGACTGTGTACAGCCCTTAAAGAAGAATGTTAGACAAGACAGGGATGTTTAAAGAGAACATGGAAAAGGGTCAGAGAAGGCCCAGAGAAATGACAGAGAAAGAAAGAGAAAGAGAAAGGTGAGAGCTGGTACAAGGACTGGTTTTCAACCTCTCCATGGTTGTCAACTCCACTTCCTCCCATCTTGGGACCATTAACTGGGCTATTTTTGCTGATTTCTTTTAGTCCCGGGCCTTAAATAGGCTGACTAAGTTTGTGATACAACAGATAGATAATTCTGTAGCAAAACCTATTCAGATACATTATCATAAGTTAGCTATGGAGGACCACGAGATTCAAGATGAGGTTGTTACTTTATACAGGGTATTCCTCAAACCCATCTCCACCCAACCTAAAAGAGGAGACTTCCACCCCTAGACCAAGCAGAGAGGGGCTACCCAGAACCCTCTCTGTCTGGCGATCTGAATTCTTGCTTAGGCTGCGAAGCTAAGCACTGCAAGGGAATATAAATAAAACTTTAAAATATCTATCTGGATTCCCTGAGGGACAAGTCTGACTGCATAGGGGTTGATGTCAAAAGTATCCCTCTCCAGGAAAAAGACATAGGGATGGGTATGGCCCTCATGCCTCACTGGACAACGACAGGAGGACCTGAGCCATTACAAGGTCCCCTTCAATTATTGGAGGTCAGGTGTCTATCCCAACCTTCGCAAGAATAGAATCGCCAAGGCCCTTCAATACTTAGAGAAGGGAGGAGATGTCAGGAGCAGCCCTACATATACACTAAAGGCCTAAAATCAGCCATAGGCCTAAAGTCAGCAATAGTCCTGACATACATGCATGCTAACACCAAGTCTTGGGTCTCTGTGGAAAAGCACTGAAACAGCAGGCTATAAGCTATTGTAAACAGGAGGCTTCTGTGGAAATTTACTAGCCCAAGTAGTCATAGGTCTTATAAATAGGCAGCCTTGGTGGACAGTACCAACTTAGATAAGGACAAGTGAATCATAGGCAGAGTCATAGTGACCTGTCCCCTGAACCTACACCCAGCTGATACCCTGTTCTGAAAGGTATCTGTACTCCCCCTGAACACCTATGCTCTGGTACCATTCCCTTCCCCACATCCTGCCTTTTTGTGTTTATAACCCCTGTGTAAATAAGTAAATTATGATGTGATTTAAATAACTAACTAAATAAAAAAATATTGCCAACATGTAGAGTATAAGAAGAGTGTAGCTGTGTCAGTTTATTGTTAGATTACATATTCTGTTTCATTCTGTATATTAAATAATTAATTCTATGTGTTTGTTTTTATGTCATCTTCATACAATTAATGTATGAATAATCTGATGTCTATTTTGCGATCAGGTATTTTGATGACTTTAATGCTGTTTTTCCTTATGATTGTGTTGGCTACAGTAATCTTTGGTGCAGTTTGAGAGTATTATAGACAGAGCTATGAAAGGAAAGTCATCATTATCAGATTTCATTGGTCTACAGAAATGATTGTGCTTATTGCAAGTAAAAACAAATGGTAATAAAGTATGCCAATTTTTTAATACAAATTGTTCATTCATTCATTCATTTATTCACCCATTCATTCTTATGCCAGGGCATTTTCAAATGGTCAGAAAGGGACTAGGAAACATCTGAGTATAATTTTAGCAATACAAATAATAGTAAATTGGTTTTCAATCTGAAGCAGAGGAGAGAGACAGAGAGAGAAAGAGACAGAGAGATAGAGAGACAGAGAGATAGAGAGACAGAGATTTTAATAAATGTTTTTAATAGAATGGATTTAGGATTAAAATAAGCAAACTAAGAGAGCTTAGTTTGCAGAATCATAATGTTGGCATTCTGGAGGAAACATTGAGGTCAATATCAATATTGCTAGTTCTGATAAAGCAATTTTTATATAAGATTTTAATCACTTAGTAATGTTTTTTATTCTTTGAAAAATTACATGGAGAAGCAATTTCATTTTAAAGGTGAATTGATAATATGTAACTATTGCAGAGCTAAAATACCAATATTTAATTACTGTAAAGCAAACAACCCAAAGGGAATTAATTTAGTACTCTGTTCTATAGGCTTTTGAGCAAATTACCACTGAATAAACATGAGTTTCTAACTATAATAAAACAACAAAGGCTTTAGTATGCAGGCTACATTTTAACTTCTTTTCTCATTCCATTGTTTCAATACACAATGTAAGACTTGTATATATGGTATACACATAATGAGAAAATTTTATATTTCAAAGTTCATGGTATTCTATATGAAAAATTCTTAACAGATATTTAATTTATGCTTAAGGATATAAACAAATATAAACAATTCTTAAATTGTATTTATTTAATAGGAAATGCTGCCGAATAATAGTGAATTGCATTCTGAATGTGAGGACATGTTAGCAAAATTTGACAAATTAGTAGTATCTAAAAATAGAATGAAGAAAAAGTTAGATAGTGAAAATATTCAAATTGTGATATGTTTCTAGAAGAAGATTAGCAGGTTGGATGTTATCTTGTATCATTTTTTTAATGTACTAAAATAGATCTGTGGTAGGTTAAATTTGAATGTGTACATGAGGCGCTTCTGCCTCGGAAACACATTTTATTACTTAAGGTACTCCAGAAGGACAAAAACAAAGACGGAAGATCCCTGCAGAGTAACTATTGGTGTAATTTCCTATTTAAATAATGAAGAATCTAGATTCTGGTGTTCATGAGTGGTAGTTGCCATAAAAACAAAACAAAAAATACCAAACAAACCTTCATTCTAGAATTGTGCTTCATGAATAATTAATTTTGTTTTGTTTTGTTTCGATTTGATTTGTTACATTTAGTTTCCCTATGTACTTGATGGTGCACTCCATTTACATGATGTAATTTACACTTCAGTGCATTGTTCTACTTCCTAATTGTCCATGCAATTACCCTCATGCAGGTTACCACAAATGGCACTAGTTTCATAGGAATCCAGGAGTCCAAGTTGACAAGCACCATTTTCTAATCTGATACTTTAAATCCTGCGTTTTATTCTTGTTGTTGTCGTTAGTTTTATTGATTGTTTTGTTCTTGATTGTTTTGTTTGCTTTCTATTTGTTGTTGTTGTTTTCATCATGACAATATTCCAGCACAGAACTTGAAAGCTATATACTGGTTTCATTTGTGGTTTCAGTCCATTGTCAACTGGATACTTTATAACTGTACTGTGGTGAAGCAGTGAGCAATGAAAAAAGAATATGTTGGAGCAGAGTGGTTCAACTAAGGAAAGACAACAGAGGATTAACAGATATCATCAAGGATCAGGACACAAGATATGTCCTTCTTAACTTAGATAATAGTTTCTTCTTTCAAATAACCCCTGCCTATTGAACACTAATTTGTCAGTGGATTATTGTTACATATAATGAGTCATATGATCCAATCACTGTCTCTTTTTGAGTGGTTACTGTAGGTCAGAAAATATTTGCAATAATGTTATCTTTTAAAAAGTCTAAGTGCAAGAATCAAAAGTCAGAGCTTTCCTTTGTCTTTTATTGTAAAAGTTAGTGGTATTAAAATGAGATAAAAGTCAGTAATAATTAAATCTATTATGCAGTATATAGTACTTACATCTTCATCTATTTTACTTGTAATTATTTATTTGTATGATTCAATTAGTCATACTGGATTTCCATAATCATTGTGTTTTAATAATTAATATTATTCTAAATTATCTACAATAGATTTGTTGAGAGAAAATTCATACTTTTATAAACACTGTGGACAAATAAGGTGTTCATTAGAATATTACGAATATCAATGAGTTCAGTGATTTTAAAGTTTTTTTTACAGGTTCAGAGGTTCAGTCCATTATCATCAAGGGAGGAACATGGCAGTATCCAGGCAGGCATTATACAGGGGGAGCTGAGAGATCTACATCTTCATCTGAAGGCTGCTAGCAGAATACTGGCTTCCATGTAGCTAGGACTAGGATGTAAAACCCCATGCCCACAGTGACATCCCTAATTCAACAAAGCCACACCTCCAAATAATGCCATTGCCATTCCCTGGGCCAAGTATATTTAAACCATGACAGATGGGTTATAATGTGACAGAAAAGATGTAGTTATTGTCGGCTGGACAAAATGAAACAAAGAGGAGAAAGTGTCAGCTACAAATGGGACAAGTGTTAGTGTACTGAAGTTTTGTTTGTTTTCAGATATCCTTTCAGGTTAAGATGAGAAGAATTACTCTTAATATTTATACACAAATTCAGATTTCATATTGCATATGAGATCATTTTGACAGAATGTTTGATTCCCAACCTTACAATTAAGAGGTGTTGCTAAGCTGTGGGAATAAAATTGACCACCACTGACATAGTGCTTATGTCCATGAAGTAATGTGATAAGGTACCTAAGGGAATGAGAGGATTTTGACTACAACAGCAGCAAGGAATGCTTTTACCATCATAGCCACATAGTTATTTCAGGAAATTCTGGTAATATAAGAAAGAAAACAAGAGAAAGGAAGGTCCACAAGAGAGGTCTTACCTTGCATGAGGAAAAAATGGAGTTATCTTTAATGACAGCTGTTCTTGTTATTAATCTATATTCTTAAAAGCCTCAAAAATATACACATTTATTTATGAAGTGAGGCTCAAGAGAGACACAGAAAGTGGAAACCTGTTTTTAAGAGAAAAGAGTTTTCCAGAGGGCAAAGGCAGAAGCTATCGAAAAGAAAGGATCACAAGAACAGCAGCAAAGTGATAAGAAACAGTATTGAGTCCAGACCACCATGGGGTTTAAAGAATGGTGTTTCGCAAGTGACAACTGTAAGGCTGTAGATACTATCTACTATGAAGAAAAGAGCTATCTGTACCCCAAGTATTTTCTGTTGACAGAGAGAGGGGAGGAGGGAGAGGGATGGGGAGAGGGAGAGAGAGAGAGAGAGCTCTTTTTTTTTTTTATTGGAAATTTTATTTACATTTCAGATGTTCTCTCCTTACCCCATTTCCCCCCCTCCCTCCCAGGAACTCACTATCCCTTCCCCCCTCCTCCTGCCTCCACGTTGGTGTACCCTCACCCACCCCCCCTCACCTCCCCCGTATCTCACCTCCCCACCCTCGAAAATCCCCCCCCCCACGACGCCCAGCCTTCATGGGACCAAGGATCTCTTCTCCCACTTATATATAGCTCCCTTGCATATATAGCTGGAGCCATGGGTCTCTCCCTAAGCGCTCCCAGGCTGGTGGTTTAGACCCTGGGGGCTCTGGTTGGTTGGTATTGTTGATTTCCTCATGGTGTGAGAGAGAGCTCTTAAAAGAAAGATAAGTGGACACAGGTGAGAGTTATTGAATGTATTGAGATACAGCAGAAAAACAAATAGATATCTCCTAAGATTGTAGATTCTGAAATTATAAGGCCAAGAATACAGACTTTATATATAAAAGGATCATGAGTAGGTAAGAATAAATATCAAAGTAGATTAATTTATATTTCTCTGATGGATAAGGAGTTAAACATTTTTTAAATGTCTCTCATTTGTATTTCATCTTTCTAGACTTCACCTTTTAGTTTTACGCTCCATTTTTTATTTTTCTTGGTATTTATTTGTTATTTTTAGTTTGTATGTATTCCATGTATTAACCTTCTATAAAATAAATAGGTGGTAATATTTTTCCCATTCTCTGAGCTATCTGTTTACTGTGTAAAATTTCTAAATTTTTAATTTTGAGGAAAGTAATTCAAAGGTTAAAATTCAGAATATAAAGAAATTGAAAGTGAGAGGGGTTTGAAAGTAAATTGCAGATATTGAGAAGCTCTAAAGTAGACACAGATGAGGAATGCACTGAGGTGATTTAACATGATTTTCATGATAGGATCCAAAAAGAAAAATATGAATTTTAAAAAATGATGCATTTGTACTGCAAGGACAAATTGCAGGTCAAACACAAACTATTTCAAAACTAATCCAATCATTCTGAACCTTCCGAAATAAAAGATTTGCTTAAATGTGAAGAAAAGGAAGGACAAAGTCTTATGTGGACAAAATTTCAAGTATATCGACAAGAGACCTCTAACAACAATCACAACATAAACCGGCCTGCGGTGGTGCATCGCTATAGTGATTGTGCTCTGTCTGTCAGGAGTTCGAATCCACTGTCCTTGGGGGGGGGGAGTAGCTGGGCGGTGGTGGCACACGCCTTTAATCCCAGCACTTGGGAGCAGAGGCAGGCAGATTTCTGAGTTTGAGGCCAGCCTGGTCTACAGAGTGAGTTCCAGGACAGCCTGGGCTACACAGAGAAACCCTGTCTCGAAAAACCAAAAAAAAAAAAAAAAAAAAAAAACCCAAAAACAACAACAACAACAAAAAAAAATACAATCACAACATAAAGCTAAAGGTAATGGAATGTTTTCAGAGGCTTGAGAATAGTCCCTTGATTGTCCAGTTATGTGGGTCTCCATCAGTTGGCAAATGGATGGAACTAGAAAATATCACCCTGAATGAGGAAATTCAGACCTAAAAGGACATGCTTGGTGCATACTCACTAATAAGTGAATATTAGCCAAAAAAGTACCAAATACCCAGGATACAATACAAAGAACTCAAGAAGGTTAACAAACCGAAGGGCCCAAGTGAGGATGTTTCAATCCTACTTGTGAGAGAGAGGAAAACAATAACGGGGGGGGCACAAGGAGGGAGAGACCTGGGTGGAAGAAGGGACAGGGAGTGGAAAAGGAGAACATGATCAGGTATTTAGGGGTTGGGAAAAACAGGAGTGAAGACCTGAGGGCCAGCAGAATGAATGGAAACAGGCAACCTTGGGAGGTGAGAGGTGAGGGAACCCTTTAGAATATACCAGAGACTTGGGAGGTGAGAAACTCTCGGGGATCACAAATGAAATGCCCAACAGTGGGGAGAGGGAACCTGTAGAGTTTACCTACAGTAGAAAGACAGAGCATCAAGTCAAGTGATGAGTTGGCCATCCCATAGTCAAAAACTCTGACCCAAAATTGTTCCTGTCTAAAAGAACTGCGGGGACAAAAATGGAGAAGAGCCTGAGGGAAAGGAGTTCCAGTGACAGGCCTAATTGAGATCCAGATCAAGGGGAGGCTCCAAGGCTTGACACTATTACTAATGCTATCGATGGTGTGCTTACAGACACGAACCTAGCATGGCTGCCCTCTGAGCGGCCCAAAAGCAGCTAACCGAGACAGACACAGATAATTAGGAAAAGGCTGGAAGAAGTTGTGGAAGAGGGTGTCCCCATAGGAAGACCAGCAGTCTCAACTGACCTGGACCTCTGAGATCTCTCAGACATGAGCCACCAACCAGGCACTAGCTGGTATGAAGCCCCCAACACATGTACAGCAAATGACTGCCTGGTCTGGTCTCAGTGAGAGAAGATGCACCTGACCCTCCAGAGACTTGAGGCCCCAGGGAGTGGGGATATCTGACAGGGTAGGATGGTGGGAACATCCTCTTGGATACAGGGAGTAGTAATTGGGCCAGAAGCAGGTAACAACTGGACTCTAAAAAAAAATAGAGTAATGAAAAGAATAATTTTTAAAAGTGCATAAAATATGTACAGATAAAAAATTATTTAAAAATATTGAGGACCAAAATGATGGCTTAGTAGTCAAAGAATGCCAAGCATGATAACCTAGGTTTCATCTCTGTGGCACACATGGTAGCAGGAAAGAGCTGACTCCTGAAAATGCCCTTTGATCTCCACACATATGCTGTGACACACACACACACACACACACACACATGCACACACATATAAATAAATAAGTCAATTAATTAGAAATGGTGAAAAAGTTAATATGCCAAGAGTGCTCCATTACAGAATGACTTATTTTGAAGAATATTTATTATTTCAGATCTTCTCCATAATGAAGAATAATTGATAAGTAGAAAGTAAAATAGGTGCCTCATAGGAAAGCAGAATGTAAATGGATACAGCACCACCATGGATTTGATATAAAATGGGATATAATTTTTCATTTCTGTTTTATTTATTTTTTTCAAATCATAAAGTATATTTTGTTCATATTTTTTCTCTGAAAATCTTACCAGACACTTTCCATCTCCCTAAGCACTCAACTTCAAGTTATTTTTCACTCTTTAAAACACACACATGGGGAAAGAGACATGAATCAGTGGTTAAGAGCACTGGCTGCTCTTCTGGAGGTCCTGAGCTCAATTTCCAGTGACCACTTGGTGGCTCACAACCATGTGTAATAGGGCCATATACCCTCTACTAACTTTTAGGTGTACATGAAGAAAGACCATTTGTACAAATAAATAGATCTTTAAAAACACACACTCCATTCCTGAATGAGGTAACCCAATCACAAAAGAACACACATGGTATGCACTCACTGATAATTGAATATTAGCCCAAAAGCTCACAATACACAAGATACAACTCACAGACCACATGAATCTTATGAAGAAGGAAGACCAAAGTGTGGGTGTTTCGGTACTTCTTAGAAGGTTTAACAAAATACTCATGAGAGCAAATATGGAGACAAAGTTTGGGACAGAAACTGAAGGAGGGGTCGTCCGGAGACTGCTCCACATGTTTAGTCACCAAAGGCTGATGCTAATGTGGACATTAGCTGACAGGAGCCTGATATAGCTGTCTTCTTAGAGGTCTGCCAGAGCCTGACATATACAGAGGCGAATGATCACAGCTAACCATTGAGGCATATCCTCACAGAAGCAGGAGGAGAGAGGATGGGATAGGGGGTTCCTGGGTGAGGTGGAAATGGGATAACATCTGAAATGTAAATAAAATATCCAATAAATACACACGCACACAAATATCAGAATGAATCAACTTCATACATTTATACTTGACTAAACATAAAATAAATACCATGGTTTGGACTTCTTTTTGGTGAAATTTTGATTTCATTTTATTTTGTTTAGTATTTTTTTGTATTATTAGATGTGAACATTTTATTGTTTGAAGTTTTCATGTATGCAAAAAATTTGCCTTGATCAAATTTATACCATTGTTCCTCCCCTCGGGTTCCTTCTGATGCTCCTTCCCAGTTATTTTTAAAATTTCTTGTATACTCTGATTGTAAACCTTCTAAACCCACTTAGTGATACCTGTGGGTGAATGAGCTGAGACAAATGAATGTGAGAATGGGTAGCCTCTCAGGGACCATGTCCCTAAAGAAAACTTATCTTCCCTCTCTCGGCAGCCACCAAATGCCAATGTTTCTTTATATGTGCTTGAGTTTATGACCCCTGTCTGTCAATTTTTTGGGGTTTTGCTATCCTTTTCATGTCTTGTGATGCAGTCACAGTCATTGTGAGCTCATATGTGTATGTTATCTTGATTATGTCTGGCAAATACTGCGTCATTGAAGGAGTCCACTGCCTCTGCTTGCTAGGAGGGGCTGTTATTTAAGTGTCCCATTTAATGCTGATAACTCTATAGTCTCAGGGTACCTCAATAAATCAAAATGGAGGTGAGATTTTTTTTTTTTTTTTTTTTTTTTTTTTTTTTTTTTGGTTTTTTTTCGAGACAGGGTTTCTCTGTGTAGTCCGGGCTGTCCTGGAACTCGCTCGGTAGACCAGGCTGGCCTCGAACTCAGAAATCCGCCTGCCTCTGCCTCCCAAGTGCTGGGATTAAAGGCGTGCGCCACCACTGCCCGGCTAGATGTTAAAAGGAACTATTAATCGTGTTTGTTCTAGCCTCTTGGCTAAAATACTCCTATGTTCCCCATTTCACTAAATACTAGAGACAGTGGATAGCTACTTTTGATTGAAGGTGGAAGACATATTCCAGAATAAAAGAATGAGCTTCTAAGATAACAAATTATGAGTCATGCTGTTAGTTTGTATAACAAATTCAGTACAGCGTCAACATAGGTAATAAGAGTGCATATGTCCAGAAGAGAGTTGTAACTCAATTGTTGATGGCATTAAATGCCATGAAAATAAATTTATCCTGAATTTGGAAGATTCAAGAGGCCCTCAAAACTTCCTGACTAGAGAATACTGTGGATAATGTTACATTATAAGAGGATTACACTATGATTCTTTTATCTAATAATACCTGAAAGGTACAAAGAATACTTATCTCTAAAGTGCTTTAACAGATTTAATCTTATTTTATTCACATATACCTGTTAAAGTCAGATGGATAAAAAATATTTTACCATTTTCTTGTTAGAAGGTTATCAGTTTTCTAAGGTCAGAGAGTTCAGCTGACAGCAATCTCTATGCTCAGATAGCTATGAGATCATGTTTTAAAAATATCTTCTAAGGATTTATGTAAGATCTTAAGTAGGTCAAGCCCTGTTTTCTTTTGAATGGCTTAAGGGTACAGTCCATTTCAATAGGAAACAAGAATTTATGATTCACTACACACAAAATGTCAGTTTTCAACATGTCTACAGATGCTTGAAAGACCACTTGACCATAAGTAGAAAGCTAGATGCACTGATTTGAATGAGTTCTGTATATATGAAAAAACATCCTTAATACAGAATTGCTCCTGACAAAGAATGGACCAGAGACTGAAGCAAAGGCCATCCAAGACTGCCCCACCTAGGGATCTATCCTATCCAAAGACAACAAACCCAGACACTATTGCTGATGCTAAGAAGTGCTTGTTGACAGGAGCTTGGCATAGCTGTCCTCTTAGAGTCTCTACCAGCACCTGACCAATACAGATGAGGATGCTTGCAGCCAACTGTCGGACTAAGCACGGAGACCCCAATGGAAGAGTTAGGGCAAGGACTGAAGGAGCTGAAGGGGTTTGCAACTCCATCGGAAGAACAACAATATCAACCAACCAGATCCCCTAAAACTGCCAGGGACTAAACCACCAACTAAAGAGTACACCTGAAGGGACTCTTGGCTCCAGCTGCATAAGTAACAGAGGATTGGCTTATCTGGCATCAATGAGAAGGGAGGCCCTTGGACCTGTTAAGGCTTGATGCCCCAGCATAGGGGAATGCTAGAGCAATGTAGCAGGAGTGGGTGTGTGGGTAGGAGAGCACCCTCATAGAAGTAGGGGGAGGGAATAGGTGGTTTGTGGAGGAGAAACTAGAAAGGGGGATATCATTTGAAATGTAAATAAATAAAATAATCAATAAAAGAAAAAAGAAAAAATGCATCCATAAGTGACAACTAAATCATTAAATTACATTTGTTTATAATAGTAGAATTCCTGTTTGCACATTTGTGTTTTGTAAACTGTCAGTTTCTGAAGTATGTTTGCTATATCAACAACCTCAGAAGTCATATTTTTAGGCTATTGTGGAGAAGCATATGGCTTTAAATGGGAAAATGCTTTTATTTTAATGAGCACAGTTATTTATCATCATTTATTTTATTTAACTCAGGTTATTTATTAACAGAGTTATATACAAGCACACACATCACAACCCCCAACCCCCAACTTCAGTGCCTTATTCCTTTCTTTTTATGTTTACAGTGTAGACAGCTGCATTGATTTTTAATGAATTTAAGTTTTTCTGCATAATTGTGTTTTTAAAATACATGTATAAAATTAGTCCTACTTCATATCAGTTCACTATTGGGATCTTTAATGTTACTGTATAGTTATTATTTATATCAAAATTAATGACGACACTGGCATTGTTGACAATTGTAGTGTAACAGAGTATATAGCTTCTATTTTCAGGTCTGTAAAATATATTAAAATATAAAACATATTAATGGAAGCATTTTGAATTTAAGGTTTAAGAAATATATACTTTATTAAAGGAATGCTTCACTATAAGAGCAAATATTTACAAATCATTAAAATTTTCTATTTGGTAAAAATTGTCAATGTAAAATTAAATTGAAAAGTGAGTTCTTCAAGAAAGTGTTTGAGAAAATAAGCATAAATTAATAGATACACACCCATGTAGAGGTAATGACAAGGCTCAGTAGGTGATGGTTCTTGCTGCCACGGTTGATGACCTGTGTTCCACCTTGTGATACACATGGTAGGAGGTAAGAACCTCTGCTGTAAATGTCCAGAGTGTTCTACATGGTCCCACTTATGTGCACACAATGTAAGTTGAAAGTATAATAAAAATGCATGTAAAGTAAACTTAATTTTTAAACTCTTAAGAGGAAAAATAATGGTTTTTAAATGTAATTTAAAACAAAATTTTATTAAGTAATTACAAATTATGAATAACCAAGACATCTTTCTTCTAGGTATGTTCACCTCCTTGCCTTCCCCTCAGCATTTGCGTAACATGAGAAGCTTTGTGAAGCATGCTTTAGCTGAAAATCAAATCAACCCAAAAGATGTATGTGAATATTGCACACAGTAACTTTACATTCTTGTCTGGTCTAATCTCCACAACTTTCATTAGTTGTTCATCAGAAATATGAGGAAGGATCTCTAATGGTGCAAATTTCCTTACCCTATAGATCAGAACATACTAACTTTCTAGAAAAGACTATACTATATTCTATTTAACTAGGAACATGGTAAACAAAGTTACCACTGCATCCAATTGGTTACATTTTTTTTATTTCAATCAGATTTATAGTTTGATATTAGATAAACTTTTTAAATGAAAACTATATATAATATTTAACACAGTCTGTGTTTTGGTTAACAGAAGCTAGAGGTGGAGATTTTTAAAGTTAAAAGAATTAGCTGTGTGTAAAGAGACAATAATGGGAATTTGCTTTGAGATTCTTGTAAGGATTCTGAGAAAGTATTTTATTTCTTTCTAGTTTTCTTTTAGAGATGAAAATTTTCTTCACGGTAAAAATGTTAAAAAGAGTGCATCACTCTCACTGATCTATCAAACATAATTTTTAGCTAGAAAGTGAAGATTCTGAGTTAAGGAAGATATTGATTAAGCAATTATCATCAGAGGATGGCTTTGTCTGGCATCAATGGGAGGAGAGACCATTGGTCCTGGGAAAGGTCAATATCCCAGTGTAGGGGAATGCTAGGGCAGTAAGGTAGGAGTGGGTGGGTGGGTAAGTAGAGGAGCACACTCATAGAAGCATGGGAATGGGAGATGGGATAGGGTGATTGTGGAGGGGAAAGCAGAAAAAGGGAAAACATTTGAAATATAAATAAATAAAATATCTAATAGTTAAAAAATGAATAAATTAAATTTTTTTAAAAAGCATTTATCAGCAGAAAATGATCTTGACATATTCAAAATTATGAAAAATTATTTTGTATAATACATACCATTAATCAAATCAAGGTTTTGTGTGTGTGTTACAAAAAACTCATAGTCGTGTATGGAATCTAATTGGAAAAGTGCTTGATAATAATTCAAGAAGGCTTGGACATGCTTGTAATTCCAGTGCTATGGAGGTAGAGGGAGGAGAATCAGAAGTTCTAGGTCATCCAACAGACTACATACCAAGTCAGGGGGCAGCCAAGGTGATGACTTATCTTTGAAGGAAATGAGGACAAGAAATGAGTTCACTCTTTAGATTTTATTTGCTTGCTGTTCAAGTGAAAGTTTGGTTTTCATGAGAATGCAGAATCTTATCCTCCTTCACTTTGGGAAGTGCTTCATGTTTGTTGATATTTTGCTCAAGGTCTACTAAGAAAATGAATTTTAGTATAAATCAAAATAGTCACATTGTTAAGAGTTATTTCTCTTTCCTTAAAATTGAAGAAACATAGCTATTTACTGACTCTGGGTATAATTTATGCAGAGATCTTGAATCTTTCCCTATTAACATAAAACTTTTATTATAAAACAGCCTTTCACACTGAGCAGAAGCCTGGAATAAGTATGATTCATGCCATGTGTTTCTTCAGTTCAATCAATTTAAACAAGTTAGCTTGAGCTAGAAATCAATTTACTTCAAACATTAGGTTGTTATTTGAAAATTAAAAAAAAAAATATCTCTACAGTGAACTGATTAGAATGCATGTGGCCATTCTTTGTAAATCTCAGCAGAGGTTCTAAGACTCTCAGTGACAGGTTAGCAAGTGCAGCAGCTATGCTGACTCCATGCTTCCATTATGCAAATGGGCTAATAAGTTTATTTATCACCTCTGAATGTAACTGAAAACTGTAAGGAAATATAGCAAAGTAGAATGTTCAGGGAAAAGTTTTACAAAGCTTTTTATGTCTAGTTATCAATCTGCACCAATTATATCCATGGGAGAAAGCAAGACATCAGGGTAAGTGTTTGTTAATATAGCCTAATAAAATAAAGCAAAAATAGAAAAAGCCATTTAGTCTGATAAAATGTTATTTCAATGTAGTTACATTTACAGCTAATGTTATTTTAGCTTACAGGTTTTAGGGTACTGGTTGCATTAATCAAACTGCTGTCTACTTGGGGGTCTATGTAATGTTGCATATTTCCGATCATACTTTTATACCAAAGCATATGTGTTTGCGAATTTTCTCATAAAAGCAATTTTATTTTTTATTCTAACTTTTCCATTTCATAGACAGGGGCTCATTTTTTCATACTCCTGGGTAAAATGTCTCACTTTTTTCTTATGACTTATTTTTCTAACATTGTTGTACTTTAAGTTGAATTTACTTTAGTATAATGCCATGTCAGAGTTTTAGTTTGTACTTGATTCAAAGACAACCTGGATATTTTTTCTGTGGCTCATTACAGTGATATCTGTGACAGGGAAGAAGAGTGTATTGCCTCATCTCTTACTCTGCCTCCTGGCCAACACCATTTAAGTACAGGAATGAAGGAGAATGATAAGGACAAAAATGTATGTAACTAGAAATACTGCCTATTTTGATCCTACCAGTAGCTGTAGGGTGTGGTTAGCCAACTTATTTCTTTTGAGATACATTTAGAGTATCCTTGGGTACTCTACACATGCTTTGGGCAGTATCTACTGAGAAACACTCTGATTGCAAGTTATGTTTTCTTCCTGCTCATTATTAGAGTTTATTTGTTCTACATAGCAACTCTCTTCATGTGTTTTTCTCTTGCAGGTATCCTTTCTAAGAAATATAATAAGCTGCAGTAAATTTGCTGTCATGTGTAACCTAAATCTGGTTTCTAAGAAAACCTTACTAGCTGATTGTCACTCAAGAGAATGGACTCAGAGAATAACATCACTTAGTGAGAAAACTCTGACACTTTCAAAGTGACTTTCAGCAACAAATGCTACATAAGTAAAGGTAAATTTTAAATAGAACTATATTGTGTTGAGATCATATTACTATCTATGGTTGTAAAACTAAGAACTGAATAACCAAAAATTATAAAAAAAATCCTTAACTGAAATGCTATATAACATTGTAATTTTTATTCTCCATATTTATTCTATCAAAAGATTTGCCATCCAGAACCTGGTCCCTTTGCCTGGGGCAGACCCTTAGCTGGTCCGCTCCTGTGGAAACACCTGATCCTGAAACAACCTAGAGGACCTACTGCATCCAGAGCAGAGGAGGACATATTGCATCCAGAGCAGAGGAAGCTTAGGATCACAGGAACACAGAGACATCTGGAATCTGAGGAGATCTGACACAAGCAAGATAACTGGAAAGACAGACTCCAGTCAGACACAACGAGCACAGGTAACACTAGAGTCAACCAGATGGCGAAAGGCAAGTGCAAGAACACAAGCAACAGAAACCAAAGTTACCTGACATCATCAGAACCCAGTTCTCCTACCATAACAAGCCCTGGATACCACATCACACAGGAAAAACAGGATTCAGAATTAAAATCACTTCTCATGATGATGATAGAGGATTTTTAGAAGGATATAAGTAACTCCCTTAAAGAAATACAGGAGAACACAGGTAAACAGGTAGAAGCCCTTAAGAGGAAACACAAAAATCCTTGAAAGAATTGAAAGAGAACACAGGTAAACAGGTAGAAGCCCTTAAAGAGGAAACACAAAAATCTTTTAAGGAATTGCAAGAAAATACAACCAAACAGGTGAAGGAATTGAACAAAACCATCCAGGATCTAAAAATGGAAATAGAAACAATAAAGAAATCTCAAAGGGAGACTACTCTGGAAATAGAAAACATAGGAAAGAGGTCAGGAGTCATAGACGCAAGCATCACCAACAGAATACAAGAGATAGAAGAGAGAATCTCATGAGCAGAAGATACCATGGAAAACATTGACACAACAGTTAAAGAAAATGCAAAATGCCAAAAGCTCCTAACCCAGAACATCCAGGAAATCCAAGACACAATGAGAAGACCAAACCTAAGGATAATAGGTATAGATGAGAGTGAAGATTCCCAATTTAAAGGGCCAGTAAATATCTTCAACAAAATTATAGAGGAAAATTTCCCCAACCTAAAGAACGAGATGCCCATAAACATACAAGAAGCCTACAGAACACCAAACAGACTAGACCAGAAAAAAATACCCCTGACACATAATAATCAAAACACCAAATGTACAAAACAAAGAAAAAATACTAAAAGCAGTAAGGGAAAAAGGTCAAGTAACATATAAAGGCACACCAATAAGAATTACACCAGACTTTTCACCAGAGACTATAAAAGCCAGAAAATCCTGGTCTGATATCATACAGACCCTAAGGGAACACAAATGCCAGCCCAGACTGCTGTACCCAGCAAAACTCTCAATCACTATAGATGGAGAAACCAAGATATTCCATGACAAAACCAAATTTGCACAATATCTCCCCACAAACACAGCACTTCAAAGAATAATTGATGGAAAACGCCAACACAAGGAAGGAAACTACAACCTAGAAAAAGCACGGAAGTAATCTTCCAACAACCCCAAAAAAAGGTAGCTACACAAACATAATTCCACCTCTAATAACAAAAATAATAGGGAACAACAATCATTTTTCCTTAATATCTCTTAACATCAATGGACTCAACTCTCCAATCAAAAGACATAGACTATCAGACTGGATACATAAACAGGACCCAGAATTTTGCTGCATACAAGAAATGCACTTCAGTGACAAAGACAGACACTACCTCAGAGTAAAATGCTGGAAAACAATTTTCCAAGCAAATGGCCCCAAGAAACAAGCTGGAGTAGCCATTCTAATATCAAATAAAATCGACTTTCAACCAAAAGTAATCAAAACTTATAAGGAAGGACACTTCATACTCATTAAAGGAAAACTCTACCAAGATGAACTCTCAATTCTGAACATCTATGCTCCAAATGAAAGGGCACCTACATACATAAAAGAAACTATACTAAAGCTCAAAGTACACATTGCACCTCACACAATAATAGTGGGGGATTTTAACACCTCGCTCTCTCAAATGGACAGATCATGGAAACAAAAACTAAACAAAGACACATTGAAATTAACAGAAGTTATGAACCAAATGGATTTAAGAGATATATATATAGAAGATTTCATCCTAAAGTAAAAGAATATACCTTTTTCTCAGCACCTCATGGTACCTTCTCCAAAATAGACCATATAATTGGTCACAAAACAGTCCTCAACAGATACAAAAAGATTGAAATAATTCCCTGCATCCTATCAGGTCACCACGGACTAAGCCTGGTCTTTAAGAATGACAGAACCAAGGGAAAACCAACATCCATGTGGAAACCGAACAATGCTCTATTCTATGATGACTTTGTCAAGGAAGAAATAAAGAAAGAAATTAAAGACTTTTTAGAATTTAACGAAAATGAGGAAACATCATACCAGAACTTGTGGGACTCCATGAAAGCAGTGCTAAGAGGAAAACTCATAGCTCTAAGTTCCCACAAAAAGAAATTGAAGAGAGCACACATTAATAACTTGACAGCACACATGAAAGCTCTAGAACAAAAAGAAGCAAATACACCCAAGAGGAGTAGGTGTCAAGAAATAATCAAACTCAGGGCTGAAATCAACCGAGTAGAAACAGAAAGAACTATATAAAATATCAACAAAACCAGGAGTTGGTTCTTTGAGAAAATCAACAAGATAGATAAACCTTTAGCTAGATTAACCAGAGGGCACAGAGACAGTATCCAAATTAATAAAATTAGATCTGAAAAGGGAGACATAACAACAGAAACTGAGGAAATTCAAAAAATCATCAGATCCTACTACAAAGGTCTATACTCAGCAAAATTGGAAAATCTGGATGAAATGGACAATTTTCTAGACAGAAACCAGGAACCAAAGTTAAATGAGGAGCAAATAAACCATCTAAACAGTCCCATAACTCCTAAAGAAATAGGAGCAGTCATTAAATGTCTCCCCACCAAAAAAAGCCCAGGACCAGATTGTTTTAATGCAGAATTCTATCAGACCTTCAAGGAAGACCTAATACCAAATCTCTTCAAACTATTCCACAAAATAGAAGCAGAAGGAACACTACCCAATTCATTCTATGAAGCTACAATCATACTCATACCTAAACCTCCCAAAGACCCAACAAAGAAAGAGAACTTCAGAGCAATCTCTCTTATGAATATCGATGTAAAAATACTCAATAAAATTCTAGCAAACTGAATCCAAGAACACATCAAAACAATC
Organism: Mastomys natalensis; assembly: GCA_021653895.1. Classification (NCBI taxonomy): domain Eukaryota; kingdom Metazoa; phylum Chordata; class Mammalia; order Rodentia; family Muridae; genus Mastomys; species Mastomys natalensis. Next base: position 1,059,799 of record JAJTUV010000543.1, on the reverse strand, counting down.
ATCATCATGATCAAGTGGGCTTTATCCCAGGAATGCAGGGATGGTTCAATATTCGGAAATCCATCAATGTAATCCACTATATAAACAAACTCAAAGAAAGAAACCACATGATCATCTCACTAGATGCTGAGAAAGCATTTGACAAAATTCACCATCCCTTCATGGTAAAAGTCTTGGAAAGATCAGGAATTCAAGGCCCATACCTAAACATAGTAGAAGCAATATACAGCAAACCAGTAGCCAACATCAAACTAAATGGAGAGAAACTTGAAGCATTCCCACTAAGATCAGGGACTAGACAAGGCTGCCCACTCTCTCCCTACCTATTCAATATAGTACTGGAAGTCCTAGGCAGAGCAATTAGACAACAAAAGGAAGTCAAACGAATACAAATAGGAAATGAAGAATTCAAAATATCACTATTTGCAGATGATATGATAGTATACTTAAGTGACACGAGAACTTCCACCAGAGAACTCCTAAACCTGATAGACAACTTCAGCAAGGTGGAATATTAAAAAATCATCTCAAACAAATCAGTAGCCTTCCTCTAAATGAAAGATAAACAGGCTGAAAAAGAAATTAGGGAAATGACACCCTTCACAATAGTCATAAATAATATAACATTCCTTGGGGTGAACCTAACCAAGCAGGTGAAAGATCTGTAATGACAAGAACTTCAAGTCTGAAGAAAGAAATTGAAGAAGATCACAGGAAATGGAAAGATCTCCCATGCTCATGGATCGGCAGGATTCCTATAGTAAAAATGGCCATTTTGCCAAAAGCAATCTACAGATTCAATGCAATCCTCATTAAAATACCAACTCAATTCTTTACAGAGCTAGAAAGAGAAATTCTCAAATTTATTTGGAATAACAAAAAACCCAGGATAGCAAAATCCATTCTCAACAATAAAAGAACTTCTGGAGGAATCACCATCCGTGATCTCAAGCTGTACTACAGAGTAATAGTGATAAAAACTGCCTGGTATTGGTACAGAGACAGGCAGGAAGATCAGTGGAATAGAGTTGAAGACCCAGAAATGGACCTATACACCTATGGTCATTTGATCTTTGACAAAGGAGCTAAAACCATCCAGTGGAAGAAGGACAGCATTTTCAACAAATGGTGCTGGTTCAACTGGAGGACAACATGCAGAAGAATGCAAATTGATCCATTCTTATCTCTGTGTACGAAGCTCAAGTCCAAGTGGATAAAGAACCTTCACATAAAACCAGACACGCTTAAACTAATAGAAGAGAAGGTGGGGAAGACCCTCGAACACCTAGGCACAGGGGAAAAGTTCCTGAACAGAACACCAATGGCTGCTTGTGCTCTAAGATCAAGAATTGACAAATGGGACTACATAAAATTGCAAAGTTTCTGTAAGGCAAAGGACACTGTCAATAGGACAAAACGGCAACCAATAGATTTGGAAAAGATCTTTACCAATCCCACATCTAATAGAGGACTAATATCCATTATATACAAAGAACTCAAGAAATTAGGCTCTAGGAAACCAAATAACCCTATTAAAAAATGGGGTATGGAGCAAAACAAAGAATTCTCAACTGAGGAAATATGAATGGCCGAGTAGCACTTAAAGAAATGTTCAGCATCCCTAGTCATCAGGGAAATGCAAATCAAAACAACCCTGAGATTCCACTTTACACCAGTCAGAATGGCTAAGAACAAAAACTCAGGTGATAGTAGATGCTGGTGAGGATGTGGAGAAAGAGGAACACTCCTCCATTGTTGGTGGGATTGCAAGATGGTACAACCACTATGGAAAACAGTCTGGTGGTTCCTCAGAAAATTGGACATATCACTACCTGAGGACCAAGCTATACCACTCCTGGGTATATACCCAGAAGATGCTGTAACATATAACAAGGACATATGCTCCACTATGTTCATAGCAGCTTTATTTATAATAGCCAGAAACTGGAAAGAACTCAGATGCCCTTCAACAGAGGAATGGATACAAAAAATGTGGTACATTTACACTATGGAATATTACTCAGCTATTAAAAACAATGAATTCGATAAATTCTTATATAAATGGATGGAACTAGAAAATATCATCCTGGGTGAGGTAACCCAATCAAAAAAGAACATACTTGGTATTCACTCACTGATTATTGGACTTTAGCCCAGAAGCTTGAAACACCCAAGATTCAACTCACAGACCACATAAAGCTCATAAAGAATGAAGACCAAGTGGGGGGTGGGGGGCTACAGTTCCTCTTAGAAGAAGTAACAAAATACTCAAGGGAGCAAATATGGATGCAAAGTGCAGGACGTATGCTAACAGCTAACCATTAAACTGATCATGGGGTTCCCAACAGAGAAGATAGAGTGAAGACTGAAGGAGTTGAAAGGGTACGGGACCCCATGAGGAGAGCCATGTGTCCCTCCCTAAGCACTCCCAGGCCGGTGGTTTAGACCCTGGTGGCTCTGGTTGGTTGGTATTGTTGCTCTCCTCATGGGGTCACGAACCCTTTAAACTCCTTCAGTCTTCACTCTAACTCCTCCATTGGGAACCCATGATCAGTTTAATGGTTAGCTGTGAGCATCTGCCTCTGAATATTTAGACTCTTGAAGACCTCTAAGGAGACAGCTATGTCAGGCTCCTGTCAGCATGCACTCCTGACATCCACATCAGCATCTATCTACCTTGGTGACTATACATGGAATGGATACCCAGGTGGAATGGTCTGCAGACGGCCCCTCCTTCAGTTTCTGTCCTGCACTTTGTATCCATATTTGCTCCCTTGAGTATTTTGTTACTCTTCTACGAAGGACTGAAGCCCCCACACACATATACACTTGGTCTTCATTCTTCATGAACTTTATGTGGTCTGTGAGTTGAAACTTTTTTTTTTTGTTGTTGTTTTTTGGGTTTTTTTTGTTTTGTTTTGTTTTTCAAGACAGAGTTTTCTGTATAGCTCAGGCTGTCCTGGAACTCACTCTGTAAACCAGGCTAGCCTTGAATTCAGAAATCCGCCTGCCTCTGCTCCCAAGTGTTGGGATTAAAGGCATGCACCACCACTGCCTGTCTTACTTTCTTTAAAAAGAAAAAAAAAAAAGAAAAAAAAAATAAAACTTTTACTCTCAGGTGATAGACTTAAATTTCTAGTGAATTCATGCCCTAAATTGGTTCCACTTTGTTGTAAATATTTAAAAATGGCCTCTGGCTCAGGACGACTATCTAAGCTGCAGTGGCTCTGCCTAGCTCAGCTGCCATGTTTCTCTGCCAGAGGACATGTGCATGCTGCAGCTAGAACCAACCTGCCAGAAACACCAGCCCTGCCACCTACGAGATGTCAGCATGGGAGATGGCTCAATCTCCTACCCTGTCTCTGCAAGGCTGGGCATTGCCCAGGCCATCCCACCATCAATGTGAACCCTGTAGAAAGATGAGACTCTAACACTTAAAGATTAATCAAAGGCTTATATATTTGATAATGATCAGTAACAAGATACCCATACAATCAGAAGTGTAACCCAACACCCAACCTACATATACCAACTACCTTTGACTGCTGCAGACATGTGAACATCTGCCTCTATCTCCTCTCTCTCTTGTTCTCCTCTCTCCTGCCTCCTAGCTCCTCCCCTTCCTTTTCCTCCTCTTCACCTTACTTCTCCTCTTCCTCTTCCTCTTCCTCTCCTAACTCCTCCCACCTTAGCTCCTCCTACATCAAAGTAGAGGGAAACCTGATATATGGGACAATATATTCACCAACTGTTTATTTGACAAACAATAAATATGCAAAATATATAACAAAAGTAACAGACATGATGAACCAAATGGATTTAATAGATATCTACAGAACATTTCACCCTAAAACAAAAGTAAATACCTTTTTCTCAGCACTTTATGCTAGCTTCTCCAAAATTGACCGTATAATCAGATACAATACAAGCCTCAACACATACAATAACACTGAATTTATCTCATGTATTCTACCAGACCACCACAGACTGAGGCTGTTCTTCAATAAAAAAAACAACAGAAAGTCCACATGCATATGAAAGCTGAAAAACTCTCTGCTCAATGATAACTTTATCATGGAAGATAAAAGGAAAGACATTAAAGACTTTTTAGAATTTAACAAAAAGGAAGGCAAAAATTACCCAAATTTATGGGACAAGATGAGAGCAGAGCAAAGAGGAAAACTCATAGATCCAAGAGCCCCCAAAAAGAAACTGGAGAGAGCATACACGAGCAGCTTACAGCACACCCGAAAGTTTAGGACAAAAAGAAGCAAATACACCCAAGAAGAGAGGGTGGTAGAAAAAAAATCAAACTCAGGGCTTAAACCAACCAAGTAGAAACAAAGAGAACTATACAAAGAATCGACTAAACTAGGCATTAGTTCTTGGAGAAAATTAAGAAGATAGGTAAACCCTTAACCAGACTAACTGGAGGGTTCAGAGATAGTATCAAAGTTAACAAAATCAAAAATGAAAAGGAAGACATAAAAACAGAAATGGAGGAAATTAAAAAAAATTATCATATCCTACAACAAAAGCCTACAACAAAAAACTGGAAAATCTAAATGATAATTTAATCATAATTTTCTAGACAGAAATTAGGTACCAAAGTAAAATCAGGATCAGAAAAACCATATAAATAGTTCCATAACCCCTAAGGAAATAGGAGCAGTCATTAAAAGTCTTCAACCCCCAAAAAAGCCCAGGACCAGATGGTTTTAGTGCAGAATTCTATCAGACCTTTAAAGAAGACCTAATACCAATACTTCTCAAACTATTCCACAAAATAGAAACAGAAGAAAAACTACCCAGTTCATTCTAAGAAGCCACAGTTAACACTGATATCTAAACCACAAAAAGACACAACAAAGGACATGAACTTAAGATAAATTTCTCTCATGAGTATCATTGTAAAAATACTCAATACAATTCTCAAAAACTGAATCCAAGAGCACATCAAAATGATCATTCACCGTGATCAAGTAGACTTCATCCCAGGGATGCGGGGATGGTTCATTATATGGAAATCCATCAATGAATCCACTACATAAACAAACTCAAGGAAAAAAAATAAAACAAAATGCATGATCATCTCATTAGATGCCGAAAAATCTTTGACAAAATATAATACCCCTTCATGTTAAAAGTGTTGGAGAGATCAGGAATTCAAGACTCATACCTAAATATAATAAAAGCAACATAAAGCAAACCAATAGCCAACATAAAACTAAATGGAGAGAAACTTGAAGCAATCCACTAACATCATGGACAAGACAAGACTGCTCACCCTCCTTCTATCTATTTGAAATAGTACACAAAGTTCTAGCCAGAGTAATTAGGCAACATAAAGGAGATCAAAGGAGGAAATCAAGATATTACTATATGATATTATAGTATATATAAGTGCCCCCAAAAATTCTAGCAAGAGCTCCTACAGTTGATAAACCACTTAAGCAATATGGCTGAATATAACATTAACTCAAACAAATCAATAGCTTTCCTCTTCTCAAAGTATAAATGGGTTCATAAAGAAACTAGGGAAATGAAACCATCATATCTTTGTGTCACTATAACCAAGCAAGTGACAGATCTATATGACAAGAACTTCAAGTCTCTGAAGAAAGAAATTGAAGACTTCAGAAGATGGAAAGATCTCCCATGCTCATGGATCAGCAGGATTAACATAGCAAAAATGGCCATCTTACCCAAAGCAATCTACAGATTCAATGAAATCCCCATCAAAATTCCAACTCAATTTCTTACAGAGATATAATGAGCAATTTTCAAATCCATTTTTTTCAGAATTTTACATCATATTTTATAGGAATAGCTTATGAACAATACAATCTAACAAAACAACGTTAAGTTTCTCTAATATACAATAAGTTTAAAGAAACAATCTTAAATTTCTAACAATATACTATAATTCAAACAAAACAAGTTTAAATTTCTACTAATATACAATAAAAAACAAAATAACCTTAAATTTCTATTGGTATTTTCAACAAATGAATCTTGAATGTCTGAATGTCACTTAATGAAATGTCCAACATCCTTAGTCATTAGCAAACTGGGCAGCAAAGGTAGCGAGGAGGGGAACAGGGATAGCAGAAAATGTGGTACATTTACACAATGGAGTACTGCTCAGCTATTAAAAATAATGAGCTCATGAAATTCTTAGGCAAATGGATGGAGCTAGAAAATATCATCCTGAGTGAGATGACCCAATCACAAAAGAACACACATGGTATGCACTCACTGATAAGCGGATATTAGCCCCAAAACACACAGTACCTAAGATGCAACGCATAAACCTCATGAAACTCAAGAAGAAGGAGGAAGACCAAAGTGAGGGTGCTTTTGTCCTTTTTAGAATGAGTATCAAAAGATTCAACCAGAGCTCCCAGGATCTAAACCTCCAGCCTGAGAACAGACAGGGGCAAGCTGTCCTCTGAGAGGCTCTAACCAGCAGCTGACTCAGACAGATACAGACATCCAGAGTCAAATCCATTTTGAACAACAAAATATCCAGAATATTGAAAACTATTCTCAACAATAAAATACCTTCTTAGGGAATCATCATCCCTGAACTCAAGCTCTACTACAGAGTAATAGTGATAACAACCACATGATATTGGTAAAAAGACAGGCAGGTAGATCAATGGAACAGAATTGAAGACCCAGAAATAACCCACACACCTATGGTCACTTGATTTTTGACAGAGAAGCTAAAACCATCCAGTTGAAAAAGACAGCATATTCAACAAATTGTGCTAGCTTAAATGATGGTTAGCATGCAGAAAAATACGGCTTGACGAATTCTTATCTCCCTTTACAAGGCTCAAGTCCAAGTGGATCAAATACCTCAACATAAAACAAGATACACTGAATCTATTAGAAGAGAAATTGTGAAAGAGCCTAGAATACATGGACAGAGGGGAAAATTTCCTGAACAGAACACCAATGGCTTATGCTTTAAGATCAACAGTTAACAAATTGGATCTCATAAAATTGAAAACATTTTTTAAGTCAAAGGACACTATCAATAGGACAAAACAACAAGCCACAGATTGTGAAAAGATCTTTACCAACCCTATATCTGATAAACGACTAATAATCAATATATTCCAAGAATTCAAGAAGATAGACTCCAGAGAATTGAATAACCCTATTTAAAAAGATTTAAAAAGAACTAAGCAAATAATTATCAACTAAGGAATCTCAAATGGCTGAGAAGCACTTAAAACAAATGTTCAACATCCTTAGTCATTAGGGAAATGCAAATCAAAATGAACCTGAGACTCCACTTCATACCAGTCAGAGTAGCCAAGATCAAAAACTCAGGTGACAGCACATGATGACAAGCATATGGAGAAAGAGGAACATGCCTTTATTGCTGGTGGAATTGAAAGCTAATTAATACCACTTTGCAAATCATTCTGGCCGTTCCTTGGCCGTTCCTTGTTCAATTTTCAGAAAATTGAAAATAGTTCTACCTGAAGACTCTGCTGTACCACTCCTGGGCATATACCCAAAAGATGCTTTAATATATAGCAAGGACACATGCTCCACTATGTTCATTTTCATAGCTTCTGGCTATTCTTTATAATAATAGCCAGAAACTGGAAACAACCTAGATGTCCCTTAACAGAAGATCGGATACAGAAAACGTGGTACATTTACACAATGGAATATGACTCAGCTATTGCAAAAAATGAAATTTGCAGGCAAATTGATGGAACTAGAAAATATCATCCGGAGTGAGAAAACCAACATATAAAAGAACACACATGGATATTAGCCCCAAAGCTGAGAATACCCAATCTACAACCCACAAATCATATGAAACTTAAGAAGAGAGAGGAAAGTGTGGATGTTTCAATCAAACATAGAAGGGGAAACAAAATAATTACAGGAGGTTGAAGGAGGGAGATTTCTTGGTGGAAAAGAGGAGGAGCGAAGAAAAGGGAGGTTCATGATCAAATATTGGAAGGGACAGGAGAGAATTGCAGATAGTTAGGAAATTGAACAAAAGTATGTCAGTGGAAGAGGAGGAACTGGCGGTAGCCTCTAGAAAATCTCAGCTGCCAGGTGAGAGGCTCCCAGGAAAAAAACGGGATAACTTTAGCTGAAATAAGCAACAAAGGGGAGAACTAATCTGTAGTATCACCTCCAGTGGATAGGCAAAAACTCCAGTTGAGAGATGTGGCCACCTACCCATCTCAAACTTTACAACCCAGAAATGTTCCTGTCCAATGGAAAAACAGGGAGAAAAAATGGAATAGAGACTGAAGGAAAGGCTTCAGAGACTGCTCCACCTAGGGATCCATCCGATCTGCAGTAGACACCAAAGCTGCTGATGCCAAGAAGTATTTACTGACAGAAGCCTGATATGGCTGTTTCCTGAGACGTTCTACCAGCATCTGACCAATAGAGATGCAATACTCTCAGTCAACCTTTGAACTGAGCCTGGGGATCACAATGGAAGAACTAGAGGGTGAACTGAAGGAGCTAAAGGGGATTGTAACCCTATAGAAAGAAAAATATCAACTAAGAGAACCACACAGAGCTCCGAGAGACTAAACACCAACCGAAGAGCAAACATGAAGACATCCATGGCTCTAGACACATATGTATCAGAGGGTGGTCTTACCTGACATCAATGGAAGAGGAGGAGGCCCTTGGTCCTGTGGAGGCTTGATGTCCCAGCATAAAGGGATGATAGAACAGTGAGAAAGAAGTGAATGGATGAAGGCGTATCCTCATAGAGGAAACAAGGAAGGGAGAGAAGAGGGATGCGTGGAGGGTTGTAGAGAGGTAATCCGGAAGTGGGATATCATTTGAAATGTAAACAAATAAAATGATTTAAAAAATATATATATCAAAAGAAAACTTTTCATCATAAAAATGAGTGATATAATTAAAACTGCACAAAGATTCTGATTAGATATTTCTTTAAAAAGACTCACACAAATATACAAAACAAACAAATATAGAGAAAAAGTCACATTACCAGCTCAAGTATTCTAGTTTGATTCTCTTCTCCTTTGAAAAGTTCCATAACCAAAATCAACTTGAGGAGAAATAGGTTTGTTTCATCTTACAGGTTACAGTCCATCATTAAAGGAAAGGGACAGAAACTGAAAGCTGGAATCTGGAGCCAGGAACTAAAGCAAAACCATGAGGAAAGTCATTCTCTTCTTGATTTTCCAGCCTCCCTCACTTTCAGTCTTATAAAACCTGTAACCATATGTACAGGAATGATGCTATCTCCAGTGAACTGGGTTCTCCTATATCCATCACAAATAAAGAAAATCTCACACACATATTTTCATGGGCTAATCCACAAAGGCAAGTCCTCTAGCAACATTGCCTTTCCTAGGTGACTGACTCTGTGTCAAGTTGACTAAAACAAACCAGCACACCAGAAAAATGTTTCCCAAATATATTATGATATTATACAACCTCAGTAAAAATAGCTTTCATTAAAAAAAAAAGAAACTATCAAATGGTGAGGAGGTAGAGAAATAGAAATTCTTATACACTTTTGGTAGGAATTTAAATTAGTATTTAACATAGTATGGATATTCCTAAAAATAAATAAACAGATGATAGATAGATAGATAGATAGATAGATAGATAGATAGATACATAGATAGATGAAAGAAAGGAAGAAAGAAAGAAAGAGAGAGAAAGAAAGGAAGGAAGAAGGAAGGAAGAAAGAAAGAGAAAGAAAGAAGAAAGAAAGAAAGAAAGAAAGAAAGAAAGAAAAGAAAGAAAGAAAGAAAGAAAGAAAGAAAGAAAGAAAGAAGAAGAAGAAAGAAGAAGCAAGCAAGCAAGCAGGAACATAAGCTCTACCATGTAGTCCTGAAATACTACATTAGCCATGTTTCCAAAGGAAACAAAATTGGCATACCTAATAGATACCTACATATTCATCTTTACTATAGCACTGTTCACAAAAGATAAGGTAGGGAATCAACATAAATGCTTATTCAAGATTGAAAAGACAAAGAATGGACACAATGGGGCTTTATCCAATAACACAGAATTAATCAAGTTATTTTTCAGTTATGTGGGTAGAAATTACTGGCATTATATTATGTGTTATTAGGCAGAAGATGAATCATAAATGATGTATGTTTCATCTGATATATTGCTGCCAAACTTTCAATGTTATTAGGGTGAATTTGGAATATTAGAGAAAGGTAGGAGTGAGGGTTTGGGGGGAAAGTTCATGAATAGGTAACAAAACAAAGTTAAGAGAAATAAAATCTTGTGTTTGATATCACAGAAAAATGGTTAGAGCTCTAAAAAATGACATATTATATTTTATATGCAAAATATGCAAGTATAATGGTTGGAGGCTCTCAATAAATATAACAAAGTATGTGTATATACAAGAGCAATATGTATCACAATGAATCTCATAAAAATTAACATCATTACTAACTTAGAAGTGAAACATTACAAAATACTAATTACCCTGAATTAATCAGTGGATGCTAGAGCTATGTATTGAAATAATTTGCCCTATTTAGCATATCATTTCATGGACTTAACAATATGTTTAAGGTTAAAACCTCTGATGGCTTAAAAACACACATGAAAGGCTCACTGTCTTCTTTCACAACCTTAAATTATTATATATTTTCTTCTCATAGCAATACTGCTTTCTCTCATACAACTTATTTAGGAGTTCATAGATAAGATCTCTTCTATGATTTAGAACTAACTCCCATTTGTTCATAATTGAATGATATGTTAGAAGCATGAGGATGATGGGCTCTATAAGTTCATAGTGACCCAGTGAAGAGATACTTAATTGAAAACAGACATGAGGGAGACAGAGTCATTTGTAGCTTAGACTAGTTTTCAATTTTCTATGGAGCTGAAGATAACCTTGAAATCCTTTCTTTATTTTTGATATTAAAGACCAGCATGGTATACTAGGTTTGGCAAAATAAAGGTATTCTAAGATATAAATACTTCATTCAGAAGTTATTAATTTTCAGAAATTTTAAGGAATGTAGGAAAATAGTGTTAGAGTGTAGTAAGAAGTTACCAATGTATTTGAATGATTTCTCAAAATGACTCCAGTGATGAGGATGTTTTAATGAACAGTGGAATATTTCTTGCATCACAAATTGAAAGCTAGACCAAAATACATGTGATCATCAAAAATTAGAAAGACAAAATGATATTCCATGACTACCAATAAAATTCGTTTTATACACTAAGTGACTTAAAGTGGCAGTGTGAGGGATACAGGAGGAGGGGGTACTCAGAAAACAAGAGATGGGGAAGGATTGTGGGAGGGGGTGACTGGGACGGGTTATAAAGTGAATAAGCAAAAAAAAAAAAAAATAATAATAAAATAAAATTAGAAAAAAAAAAGAAAAAAGAAAGTGTTAGGTCATAGATTTGGAGAATCCCGTGAGAAACACCCTTTAAAAATTGCATAGATTAATTATTTTAGTTTTTGTCAGACACTGCAGTTTTTGCTAAACTCTAGTGAGAAACTGGAAGAACCAGACATATGAGAAACAGCAGGTGGTACAAGAAACCGATGTCCTTTTTCAAACCCTGAAGAACAGTTTACAGATGTTGAGTCAATGTTGCTCTCCTAAGGTCAAAGGGCCAGATGATAGAGACCTTTGGCTATGGTATTTCATTAGAACATTCTCTCATAATACATGGGATTGTATTATACACTATTTACATGCTACCTAGCAATCAATTACAGTTTCTCAGTATTTATAGTACTCATGACAGATGCTTTCTATAGCCATATCTTTACTTATACCCTGATATGTCTGCTAAGAGAAGACAGATCATCAAGATTACAGTTTTCAAGGAAAACTTACACACAACATGTGGTCAGTGCAAAATGATAGAATTTCAATTCCAGAAAAGTCTAAATCAGTCTACATCTATGGCAACACTGCTCATTCCTTTGATTCCTAATGCTCAAGCTTCATTCACTTCCTGTATTTCTCTTGGATGCTCATTCCAAGATCATTGCCCAGGACCTCCTGTGCACTGAGATTTATTTTAGTATTCTAGAGGAAGCCATTTTACCCAGGCTGAGTCTTTTCTTCTACAGTGTCTCATTGTGTGATATTGAAGTACAATTATTTATCAATCCTTGGTATTTTTAATTCATCTCTTACATAAATTTTTATCATCTGCCTTTCTGTTACATATTGAAAATATGGGTTCTATAAAATGAGAGAATAATTTTTTATATATCACATTTCAGATGGAGATCTTGCTCTCCTTTGAAACATTTAAATGTATATTTAAAATAGCAGCATGTTATTGGATATTTTATTTATTTACCTTTCAAATGTTATCCACTCTCCCTTTCATTGTTTTGTATATTCTTATATAAAACATATATTTGTTCATATTGTGATGAGGGAAAAATGTTGAAAATAAAAATTTTAGACATTAGAGGAGAAGAGATTTTATAATAGTCTCTCTTGTCTCTGTGAGTTTTTTCTTAATTCCACATTTTATTGTTACAATGGTTTGTCTAAAAATACCTTAAATATCATATTGTACCTAAAACAATTTGCAGTCTAATAAAAAACTATTGAAATTGGTTCTGTGTAAAATATTATCTTAAAGTCATTATTAGGGATCCTTGTTGTTAATGATGCTTTTTTCTAGAGATGGAAGCTGTGCATGGAAGTGGCTTTCATAATAGATCTTCAGTACAGGTCATTTGTCCTTGCTTTCTGGTTGTATAAATTGGTAATAAGATGGGAAACAAAAGGGCATGCAAAACACAAATAAATGTTTCTATCCAACATTGTCTGACATTTAAGGTCTTGTTGAACAGTCATTTGTTACCTTTTAATCTGAATAGGTCACTCTTTCTACTAAACACTGAGCTTTAGGGTTAAAACAAAGATTAGTGCCTAGCAGAAAACTAATAGACAACTAATGACAATTGTAGACATCTGCCTCAGGCAGTTTTGTACAGGCTTTAATGTTATCAGAGACTGTATTGATACTAGACTTAAAAACACCATTATGTATTCATTTGTGTATCATAAGTGTTAGCAGACACTCATAAGAATTACCTGCTTTGTTTTAAAATTACAAAGCTATTACAAGTTGTATAGTAAAAACTACTTTGCATAACAAAATCATGACAAAATGACACAGGGAACAAGCTGTGTGGAGAATTAAGTTCAAATCCCATATGGGAGACAGAAGCATATGCATTGGCTATGTGTATATGACTTTAAGCTTTTCAAAAAAGTCCATTATGTTTTCTAGGTAAACTATCTGCAGTATTTTCTATAAGTCACTTGAATTTGAATAATTTGTCAAATTATTGGATTTATTTCTTAAACTCATATTATAATTGATGGACACTTTTCTCTGCCAAATAGTACAATAGCATATGTTCTCCGTTTGATAAAAGATCTACACATAAGTAAATGCTTTTTCTGTAATTAATTTAAATATATTAATCACAGTAATAGAGTAAAATATAAACACAAGCTATGATGTACAATATATTTGGTCTATAATAGGATTGTTTATCATCTTTCTCATATTATAGAGTAAATTCTTAAATATTCTCCAAAATTTCAATGGTGCTCAGTGCTACAGAAGTATTTTCCATCTATCTGTTGTTGATATTAACTTCAGGAAAGTATTGTAATAATATACTCCAATTACTCTGTTGTCCTGCTAATTAAGATACAGTTCTACCATTGTCCTGATGACCTTCTGAGCTCTGTGCAAAATTGTGGACTCTCTTTCTCAGCAGGTCTTCTCCTCTGACCTTGTCTGAGGAACTTGAAACACTCCCCCTGCCTGCCACACACACACACACACACACACACACACACACACACACACACATCTACTGTGGAATGTTACATAGCTTTTCAAGTTCAGCTTCCTTTCTCCTAATGAGAACCCATTCAGCAAGCATCTGAGATCTCTAGAATGTCTCCCATGCTAATAATCATCTCAGTATCTTAGTCTTCTTCTAATGACCTTAGCCCACTATGGATATTCCTACATGCTTTCCTCACCTGAGGAAAATAGGTCTGTTTCCACAAAGCTGATGCCAGTGCAATATTTCTGTCTTTTTCATGGAACATCTGAAACCCTGTTCATCAACTCTGCTCCCTTCATCCTGGTGAGCTAGTGACTAACAACCCCAGGGAGAAGGGAGACCTACAAATCTCCAGTTAAATTTCATAAATAAATTTTCTTATTTGTTTATACAATCATATAACATAAAAGTATTGTTAAGAACCCCTTCGAGTCCAAAAAACCAATCAAATGGAGCATATGTTATTATAGATAAAGAAATCTTTTAATGCAAAACTAGAGATTTTTTCAGATTGACTATAACTTTAGGACTTTCATATACTGATCTATTTTTATTATTTCTAGGTGAATAAAGGATACTATCATGTGTTACAAGAGACACAGTAAGGATTAAAGTTTATTCAGAGTAAGAAATGACATCTAATTATTAGTTAGTTAACCTAATTAATTAATTAGTAAATTAATTAAAATTATTAGTCTAATAAATTAGTTTCATTAAATAACTCAAGGTATTTTAGCTTAAACTCAATTTCTTTTGTATTAGGCAGTCAAATTTGTCAAAACAAAGCACAAGAAATAAAGACCAGCACTCTTTAGAAACTCTCATGAAACTTGACTTTTGTAGCTTGTATCCAAAGAGTAACATTCATATGATGTTATGGCTAGTCATTTCCTTCCTGTCCAAAGGACTCAGATTTGGTTCCTAGCATTGACTTTTGGTGGCTTACACATCTTATAACACCATCTTCAATTCATACAGCAGCCTCTTCTGATCTTCATATGGAACCCCATATGTGCCATACTTTTACACAAAAATTAAAATAATATATAAGCACTCAGTCTCAGCATATGGTAAATAACACAGCTTAAAAATATTGAAATGATTTGAAATTTGTGCATAAGTAAAGCTTCACTTAATAAAAAGAAAATATTAGTTATGACAAAAAAAGCTTTATAAGTTCAGTAATCCAGCTATAACTGGCACAGCAGGTATATAGAAGGTCATTCTGGAATATGGTGTTGATAATGATCATATCAATAGAAAAGAAACAGTTAGTGATGGTGTAGCCACCTTATTTTAATATGACTTGTATCAGAAATTCAATGGAATATGTCTTTATTGCCATGCCCCTTCTGGTTAAATTTAAGAATGTCTATGTTTAATTCTATATTTTCTTTTCTAATAAAAATTGTATTACCTTTTAGAGATCAAAATCTTTCAACACATCATTTGTTTTTAATCCAGATGTACCTTTTCTTTCAGTAAGAAGAAAAAGCTCTACCTTGCAAGAGATAATTCAGGTTTGTCCATAGAGGATTTATCTCTCTGTTTTAAAAGTCTCATTCTCTCTATTCTAGAAAATACATATGCTGCATTCAGAGAAGCTTGGTTGTCATTTGCTTAACAGATAATATCCATGTATAAGTGGCTTCTTTGTCTTTCTGAGTCTGGGATTTCTCACTTTGGATGCTATTTTTTCAGTTCTGTCATTTGCCTGAAAACTACATGATGTTATTTGCTTTAACAACTGTGATACTTGATTATATAAATTATCATATTTTATTTATTCATTCTTCTGTTGAGAAGCATCTAGCTCATTTTCAATTTCTGGCTATTGAGAATAGAGTAACATCAAATATGATAGAGAAAGTCTCTCTCTGGTAGGATGAAACACATCGTATGGTTATATGTTGAAGAATGATATAGCTGGATCTTGAGATAAATAGATTCCCAATTTCTGAGGAACCTCCATACTGAGTTTCATAGAGAATGTACAAGTTTACATATTTTAATTGAATATCTATTTTTTTTAGATTTTATTTACTTTGGATATTACTTTTTTATAGGATGTATTATTATATAAAAATCTTTTCCCTTTTTGTAGGCTCTTGATTTGTCTAATGACGGTGTCTTCTGGTATGTAAAGTTTCTCAGTTTTATATGGTTCCATTTATTAATTTTTGGTTTTAGCAGTTGCACTAATGGCATCTTGTTCAGAAAGCCTTTTCCTGTGCCAATGAGTTCAAGGTTATTCACTACATACTCTCCTATCAGGTTGAACATATCTGGCTAACTGTTGTAATCTTTGATACATCTGGAGTTGAGCTTTGTAAGGGTGATAAGCATAAGTCTATTTTAATTCTTCTGCATGCAAACAGCAAGTGTGACAAATTTGTCATAGGTATGTGGATTTATGTCTGGGACATCAGTTCAATTTCTTTGATCACTGTATCTGTTTTTGTGCCAATACCATGTTCTTTTATTATATTACAATGTTTTAGATATCCTGGTGTGTGTGTGTGTATGTGTGTGTGTGTGTGTGCAAGTGTGTCTTCATTTCCATATAAAGTTGAGAATAGTCTGTTCAAGATCTGTGACGAACTGTAATAGAATTTTAATGGGGATCACATTGAATCTGTAGAATGCTTTTGGTAGGATGATCATTTCTTATCATGTTAATTCTCTGATCTATGAACATAGGAGATTCTTTCATCTTCTCATACCTTCTTCACTTTATTTTACCAAAAATTTGAAGTTTTTATCATACAAGTATTTCACTCCCTTGATTAGAGTTACCCAAAGATATTTTATAGTATTTGAGGCTATTGTGAAAAGTGTTGTTTCCTTCTTTTTTCCAGTCCATTTATCATTTGTCATTATATAGGAGGGCTACTGACTTTGTGAGCAAGGTTTGTATTTAGCTACTTTCCTGAACTTGTTTATCAGCTGTAGCAGTTTGCTGGTAGAATTTTTCAGGTTATTTACATATCATTTCATATCATTTTCAAAAAAAATACTTTAACTTAGAAGAACAGAATTTAGATATAAAATATGGGACTAGCTGGAAGAAAATTTGTTCAAGTAATCAATGTATATTGTATTTTTTCTTGTTCAATTTAATTTTATTTGAAATTAATTTTTATCGGATATTTTATTTAAATCTCAGATGTTATTCCCTTTCCCCATTTCCCACCCCCACCCAGAAACTCTCACCCCATTCCCCTCCTCCTGCTAATATGAAGATGTGCTCCTTCTATGCTCCTTCAGTTTCTGTCCCACTCTTTGTCTCCATATTTGCTCCCATTAATATTTTGTTACTCCTTCTAAGAAGGACCAAAGCACCCACACTTTGGTCTTCCTTCTTCTTGAGCTTCATATGGTCTGTATGTTGTATCTTGGTTATTGCGAGCTTTTTGATAATATCCACTTATCAGTGAGTATATACCATTTGTGTTCTTTTGTGATTGTGTTATGTTGCTCAGAATATTTTCTAGTTCCATCCATTTGCCTAAAAATTTCATGAATTCATTGTTTTCCATAGTTGAGTAATACTCCATTGTGTAAATGTATCACATTTGCTGTATCCATTCCTCTGTTGAAGGACATCTGGGTTCTTTCCAACTTCTGGGTATAATAAATAAGGCTGCCAAGAATATATTGGAGCATGTGTCCTTATTACATGTTGGAACATCTTCTGGGTATGTGCCCAGGATGGTATAGCTGGGTCCCAGGTAGTAAATACTATGTCCAATTTTCTGAGGACCCAGCAGACTGATTTCCAGAGTGGTTGTATCAGCTGCAATCCTACCAAAAATGGAGGAGTGTTCCTCTTTCTCAACATCCTTGCCAACATCTGCTTTCATCTGAGGTTTTGATCTTAGCTGGCCTGACTGGTATGAGGTGGAATCTCAGGGTTGTTTTGATTTACATTTCCCTGATGACTAACAATGTTGAACATTTCTTTAGGTGCTTCTAAGACATTCAACTTTTCTAAATTGAGAATTTTTTTGTTTAGCTCTGTACCCCATTTTTAATAGGGTTGTTTGGTTGTCTAGAGTCTAATTTCTTAAGTTCTTTATATATATTGGATATTAGCCCTCTATCAGATGGAGGATTGGTAAAGATCTTTTCCCAATCTGTTGGTTGCCATTTTGTCCTATAGACAGTGTCCTTTGCTTTACCGAAGCTTTTCAATTTTATGAGGTCTCATTTGTCAATTCTTGATCTTAGAGCATAAGCCATTAGTGTTCAGTTCAGGACTTGATACAAAGAGAAAGGGTCAAGAAAAGTGGTCATTGTGCTGTTTGAGTGTCGTTCTGATTCTTCTGCCTTCTCTTGGCCTCTTTTAATTTTTTGGTTTGTCTTGCCCAACTTCAAAGTGAAAGCTTTTGTTTTATCATATTATGTTTTATTTTGTTGTATTTAATTGTAGACTTTTAGGAACACTCTCTTTACTAAAGTGAGGCAGAAATGGAGGGGATTGGATGGTAGGTGAGTGAGGAATGAACTGAGAGGAGTAGAGTTAGAAGAAACCATAATCGAGATATATTATGTGGGAAAAGAACCTATTTTCAAGAATTATTTTTTAAAAAAATTAAAGTTCACAGATTAAAAAAAATTTTCTTTATGTCAGACACAGTTTTCATTACAGTAACCCTTTCTCTTGGCATCTTATCTTTGTATTGAGTCCCACAGTCCACTCTGAAGCAGTAAGCGTCTTGGCCATAAGAGCATGTAACACATGCATTTTTGATTTAAGAGTGTGTATAATGTAGTAGAGGGCAAATGAGAAATTCCAGTGTTCAAATGCAGTTTATGTCTACATGTAATAGAGGAACTTTTTCAGTTTGCTATTTTTTCAGGAATAAAGTGTTCTCTATTATAGGAGGGTGTTTCATTAACCATGTTGAAAGTAAAGAGGCCACTCACAAAAAGTATATAAATTACAAAACTCACTGTAGAAAAAAAGGAAATATTTAGAGACCAAGAGGTAAATTTTAATTTTATAAGTATGGACTTCTCATGTTCTCTGATCTGTATGTGTTTTTATCACCATGCAGAATAAATTATGAGATCTTTATCAATGGCGTCCTCAAGGCTCTGGTGTTTGTTTTTGATACTATATCTGTACATATACTGCCTATTTCTACAGCTTTAACTTCATCATTCAATAGAAAACTAGCTTCTAAATTAGTATAAGTTTCAAAAACTCAAGAGAAGGGACCTACTAGGACCTGTCATCTCATGTTTCTACCAGGTTACCACATCTTCAGCACATGGGGTGGCTCTGTACTAGTTGTCATCGGCATTGGCACACCTTGGGAATAGTCCAGTTTCACTGACTGGACACAACATCTAAAATTCTATTTCTCAATTCGAGAGTCTATCTAGAAAGAACAATCAATTACAGAATAAAAAAATATTCAATAACCTATCTGGAGCAAGAGAAACTTTAAGCCGTATTTTGGTATCACATGTTTCTTGAATAACTAGAAAACCAAAGTATATATCCAAGAAATTGAATTTCTTCCACCTAATAAAGGTTTAGACTTAAAAGACATGACCTACAGTGTTCATTGGATTCAATTTTCTTCAAAGGTTTAATTAAGAGTCATCTTTGTTAACTAGAATATAACTTTAACTTCAAATAAAATTCCTATTTTTTCATTTATATAGGTTATTGTTATTATATGTAGTCTTCCTTGTAATGTCATACAATACATAACAACAAAAACTAAGATGCAGATTTTTGCAATTTTCTATTTTTAAGAAGTTTTGGGAGAGGGATAATAATTGCTGTATGTCTGTGAGTGTGAGTATGTGTTTAACTGTACATAATACATATTTATGAACTTGAATGTATGTGTGCATATGTGTATGTGCATATATATGAAGATTATAGCACAATACTTTAGTTAGTTGGTTCTTTGCTATTGTGCAAGTTCCATAGTACAAACTCAGGTAAGTAAATTTGATGGCAAGAAATGTTTACACTCTAAACCTCCGACCTACCCTACTTTCACATTTTGATTTCAACAATTGTGACTAAAAAGAAAAATACTGCATGCTGTTTCCCATATTCACTAGTGATAACTTTATACTTTTTATCTCGTCTGCCTAGTAACATTTTATATATTTAATACTCACTACCAGGATTTTACTTTCTTCATACTTTATAAACTCATTTTGTATCATAATGGTCCAATCTGTCATTCCAGTGCAAAATATTCTAACAGATTTCTTTTCATGTCATGACCAAAATAAAAGCAGATATTTCTAAGATCACATACTAAACAAATAACCATTCAACACTGCTGTGGACAGATTACTGAAGCAGTAAATAAAAGCATTGACCTAGTAATAGTTGTTTGCTTTAGACCAGCTGTGAACAAGTTTCCTCTTTAGTCCTTATTACATATAAGGATGGATAGGGATCGATAGATGTCCTCATCTTTTTTCTAATTATTTGCAAGTATATGCCTTGCATCAACAAAAAAAAAATTAATTCTGCCATTACTTAAGAAATACAACACAAGAGAGATTTACTTTATAAACAATAGAAGTATCAGTATGCTTTCTGTTGCTGTTATAAACATCATGATCAAAAGCTACTTGGAGAGTAAAGGGCTTATTTCAGTTTACAGCTTGTGATCCTTCCAATAAGGAAGCCATAGCAGAACCTTAAGGTGAAAACATGCAAGAAGGAACTAAAGTAGAGTATTGTAAGGACACTAGTTACCATCTGGCTGTCTTATCTTAATCATCAAATTGCATTTAGCAGTCTAGCCTGTCTGCCTAGGGATGATATTGCTTTCAGTACCATAGCCCTTCTACATGAAGTAATAATTTAAAAAATATAGTCATTGCCATACCCAGAGGCAAATATAATGGAGGTAATTTCTCAGTTGTGATTCTAATATCCCAGGTATTGCTAGATCTATGTCAAATCTGACAAAAAAAATAAATCAAAAAACAAAAAACAAATCAGATGTTTGCGGAATATTTAAATATTAAAAACAATTTAGTTGAAAAATCTCAGTTATTTTCACTATTTACCTAATTGGAATAGTATAATTGGGAAACAATAGAACAATTTGGACTGATATATATTACATTATATTCTTTCTCTTTTTGTATCTTCTTCTATAGTTTATAAATGCAAATTTATTCTTTAGAACTGAAACAAAAGTCACATCTCTGTCAGGAATTTTTAAGAGGTATTAATTCATATCATAATGTTTTAGTTCTTTGCTTTTATTTTTCTTTCAGAGTAAAAAAATTGGTCTCATAACTTTCATTTCTCTTAGCAGTTTCTAAATAACTATATTTGATTCTGTTAAAAAAAATGATATTCAGGATCCCAGTTAGGTTGCCTGCAGATCTTTTCCACTCTCTGTTTCCCCATAACCAACCCTCATGGTCATACCTCAGACTGCAATAGAACAACAACTGAAGCCTCCATTCTCCCTTCTCCATGCCTCCTGTGGATCCCAAAAACGAAGCCAGGATTAATAGTAAAACAGACAACTCATAGCCATCATACTCTTGGAAAATTCAGAGAAGAAGCAGAGACCAAAGAGCAAAACACCCACCCAACAAAGACAAACCCAGAATTTAGCACCTAGACCTACAATTGGCCCAAACAAAGATGCTAAGATGCGAGCATAAAAGGATGATCAGTAACAGTCAAGGAAATATGTCTCCACGGGATCCCAGTTATCCTACTATTTCAGACTCTGAATTTCCCAACATAGTTGAAACAAACACACATTTATTCATTTTGCATTTATGTGTTATTTCTTGTTCCTCACACAGGCTCTTAGCATTCTAAGCTTATTATGGTTTTCCCTGGCATTTTACATTTAGAAGGAAACTGTCTCAACTTTCTAGAGACAGTTCTGATTTATTTATAAATTTTCCTGACAGAATTATGAATATTATTCACTTTACATTAAAGAGTCAGTGAATTTTAGTGGTATCAGGTTATCAGGTATTTTTTTTTCTGCCATATTTTTCTGCATGTGTGTTAAAACAAAGGGATTTTTTCTAATACGCATTTTTTTAAAAAAATTGTAGCCTAGTAGGGGAGATGATGCCAGAGTTTGCTAATAATCATGAGGGTCTAACATCAGAACTGAGCTAAAGGATATAGGAAGAGGATAATAGAAAGAGACAGGAACTCAATAAAATTGGAGAAGTTGACATTGTCAGTAGTCAGTTGGTTTATGCAATAACATTGACAGAAAACACAATGGTGATAGGCGTATTGAAGGAGACAGTTCAGTAGATCAACATCTGAAGTTTTGCAAAGAATTTAACTCCAGTACACATTGAAGATGTGGAACTTCAAGATCACATCCATAATAAATAATCTTAGCTGTATTTATAGAATTTATGAAATTAAAAAGTTGGAGATCACCCACTGTCTTTCCCCAAACTGAACAATGATGACATGTATTCTTCCTCTCTTCTTGCAGAGAAAGCATTTTCTGAATGGAATTTTTAAAGGATTCATTTCCCAACTAAGGAGACTCTCTGAGAAGCAGGCCTGGGCTAGAATGGGGTTCTTTTACAGTGTTTTCCATTATACATTTAAATATAGTTACTGTGTTTATATGACTCTTCAAATGTAGGCTTAGACTAGGCAAACAGATTTCCCTATTGATGCTCTAAGGACATTTTCTGACCTGTAACATACTGTTTTAGCTTCTGGTACCAGAGGATGTGCTGAGCCCATAAAGCCTGCAAACATATCTCACTTTTTTTATTGGGTATTTTATTGGGTATTCATCCCCCCCCAGGAGCCCCCTTATCCCAACTTCCCTCCTGCTTCTATGTTGTCTTCATTTCAGGAAGGCAGTTGCTCTATGATATACGGATACCTCTTCTATTAGTGTCCTCGGTGTGTGATGAGCACTGAGCTATTTCCAAAGAGTGCCACTGTGACTTGGATTGCCTAGAATTCACATTCTGCTACAGTGAGCCACGTCTCTGCTAGCACAGTGCCATTGCTCTTCCAAAACAATTTCAAGTGGACTCAGTTGATCCTTCTTTTCTACAAATGGCCAGCACTGTAACTACATTTAAGGACTTTCTTTACTTTGTCATTAGTTTATGGACAAGATTTTAGGTTTTATAAGGTAAGTTTCATTCTAGGTCTCAGAAAGTCTTTTATAGTCTGACTTATAACCTCAGAAACTTCTGAATCTACCCCTAAAACATCCATTGGGTTAAGGAACCCAGTGAGGTATTTATTATTTTGGTCATTCTTACAAAAACATTCTTTTCCATCTAGCTGATACAGACATGAGTTTCACTGTCATTGATTTGCCTCAGCATCCCTTAGTACAATGCATCTAGACAGAGAGTCCATAAAAGGCCAGTTCAGGAGCAATTCTCAGATCTGCTTTTTCCAAATACAAAAGAAATCTCTGTCGTGTGTCTCTCACTATTAAACATTCTGTTTTATCTTTCACATCAAAATTTATTATAGGCCACACATTCACTGTAGTCATCTTGAACATTTCTGCCTTTAAAAATATGACCTAATTACAAATGTAGTCATTCTGCAATTAAAAAAACAAACTTAAAAAAATATGTATAATGAAAATAGGACATAACTGTTTCTAAACATGCAACTTTATTCAAGTATGTCCTGAAATGAGTTCCACTATTTGTATTTTCAAACTTTTATATTTATTTATTTCTCAACATTTTATGTCAGTTTATACATTTATGATTTTGTGGAATCATAAAAAAGAAAATATTACTCTTTAACAGTTTACAAATAAAATCACTTGTCTTCTGATATACCACCCTGAACATGCTCAATTTTATGAGGAATAAAAAACATATAGATAAAATGATAATATCTGTATATAGATGAGAAATTAAGTCTGTTATAAATATAAACTTGGGAGAAGAAACTTATCTTAGCCTGAAAGACAACTAGGCTTGAGAGTCTCCTGTCAACACACACATCATCATCATCCTTTCTCAGTTTTAGGTTTGAATTATAGACACGACTGCTAGTTTTTTGATGTTTGGACATTAAAAATAAGAAGACAAATTAGTGTCTCAAATTATTATTGTATCTTAATATGTACTATGTAGACATTCTTGGAAAATATACTTATACTTTACATCTTCACATTATTTATGTAGTGGTAAATTACTTTGCTTTTTAAAAATATTGGAAGGAAGTTCAAAATGGCTTGGAGGTAAGAATAACTGCTGTGCAAGACTGATGACATCATTGGATCCATGGACTCCATGCTTGAAAGAGGGAACTCACTCAAGAAAGTTGGCCTCTAATCACCACATGTGTGGTGTGACATATTCATATGCAGACAAACACACACGGACACGCATACTACTCACAAATGTATATGCTTAAAGGTGTTTTTTGTTTTGCTCTCATTTACTGGTAGTGATGATACATGTCTGTAATTAAACCTTAAAAACTGAGACAGAACAATAACAAGGAGATCAGAGCTTAAGTATTGGGAGCTTCAGAGCAGTTAGTTCAAGGCTAACCTGAAAAACGTGAGAACTTGTTTCAAAAACCTAAGAGTTGGAAATATAGCTCAGGGCCTGCCTGGCATACAGTAGATTCTGGCTTTGATCTTCAGACCTGAATTATTTTTTTAAAACTTTCAGGTACTTTTCTATATTAAGTACATTTCACGTAACCAAATTATAATTATTGTTTAGAATTAAAACATTTTCTCATGTCCACTATTTACCATTTTATGGTCAAATTTAAGATTCCTAAACTGTACAATTATCTCTGACTTTCTAAACCAGAACAAGCATGTTAACATTCAATATATCTACTGTTGTATATTATATGTTTTAGTTTTAAACATTTTTTTTTTATGGCATTACAGTGTTCCTGGGTTTTTCACATTGCCTCCTTCGAATGTTAGGTAACTGAGACTTAGAAACCTTGAGTCAGACCATTTCTCTTTCTGGTGACATAAGTAGCTGTTTCCCAGCTATGGATAAGAGTGACTGTGTATTAGAGTGCTGTTGTCTTCCTCCTCCACTGTGCAGTCAGATGTGTGCCTTAAACACATTCTTGAAAGAGAGATTTCCTTATTTGTGGAGTTTTCATTAGACAGCTACTTTCTCTACTTTTTGGAGGATATTTTTCAAGCCTCTTCTGGCATTTATGTCAATTGATATGCCTCCTTTGTGAAAAATTTCTCTCTCTTTTCTGGATGTTTCTAAAAACTCTGTTTCTGCTGTTTGGCAGTTCCAGTTTGATCACTTGGATTTAGATTTTGCTTTTATTTAGCATTTCGAAAATTGGTTTGTCTGAGGATTATATTGTGCCCATTCTAAAATTCCTCAACACTTATGCGTGCATATTTTTTTCTTTCCTGTTTAGACTTTTCCTCCCTATGGTCTTCTATAGGCCCAGAGGTCATCCATCTGCGTGGTTCGTGGCTGTTGCTGATCAGTGTTTCCCATGTGTAAGCTGTGCTACATAGCTTATCAGTTTTCAAATTCTAAGAATATTGCTTTTTAGGTCATAGTTGTCAGCGTTTAAAAAATTTGAAGAGATTGTAACCTCTATAATAACATGTTATCCTTACTGTTTCTTTTTTAGTATTTCTAGATAATTTAAAATAAACCATTTATAGAATATAACATGCATAGGAAAAAAAGCATGTTGCAAATGCATTTTTTTTACAAACATTCTCAAGTAATGATGTAG
This sequence comes from Mastomys natalensis, assembly GCA_021653895.1. Taxonomy (NCBI): domain Eukaryota; kingdom Metazoa; phylum Chordata; class Mammalia; order Rodentia; family Muridae; genus Mastomys; species Mastomys natalensis. The sequence goes on along the minus strand of JAJTUV010000543.1, from coordinate 1,034,213 downwards.
TTGAAATAAAGAGTTTTACCAAGCTCTCTGTGTGACAGTTCCCAAACCTGCCTTCTCCTTTTCCCACAGTGATAGAATTTCTTCATTTATTTTACTTTTTCCCCTTCATATTTATTTATTCATTCATTGTGTACTCAAATGCTACAGTATGCTTGTGCAGATCAGATGACAATTTTCAGGAGTCAGTTATTAGCTTCTGCCATGTGGGTCACAGAGATTGAGCTCAGGGTTCAATCTTGGTTTGGCAGCTACCACTATTACCCATAGAACCTTTTCACAGTCATCAACTCTCTTAATTCCTAATAAAATCTAGCAGCCTTTCTATGTTTTCAGAATTTGTAAATGGATTATTTTAGAAGAAACTGTGTTTGTGGGATTTATTAATGTATACTATAATCACTGTGCTATATGATACCCAGCCTTCTATTTTATGTACTACTCATTACATTTGTATATGTATTTAAAAATGTCTTCTTGGCCAACAAGCACACCCTTTACTGATATTATTAAGTAGCTTTTTTGGATGAATGGTTATAGGTCTCTACATCATTTTATGCTCACCAGTATGGCATGGTGATTTCAGTTTAATTTATATTCATGATGTATATTATGAAGACCCTTTTGAATTGGTGGTTTAGATGATAGTGATTGCCCTGGCATTATTTCACTGGGGACACACATACAAAGTCACACATACACACACACACACACACACACACACACACACACACACACATACACCACCAACACACACTTGTATTTATACCATACATTTATGTTTGGTGATTTGACTATACTATTTTTGGTGAAACTGAAAGTAAATTCTAGTGAAGTAAAAATCAAACACAGTCTGTTTAAAATATTGACTATCTGTACTCTTTTTATCTATCACTTATTTTCATAGTATTACACAAATAAGCCTCTCTCAACTTAATATATACTGTTATTTGGCTACTAATTAATTAATAAATTAATTTCAATTATTTAATGCAGGATTTTTCTATATTTATATTAGCTAGACATAACTCTTCAGCCATGTATTTTCTGTCCTCTCTTACATAGTATAGAGTAATATATTTAAGGTACATTAGAGCTCTACCTTAGGGGCTGGAAAGATGCTTCAGCTGTTAAAGACATGTGTCACAACCAAAATGTCAACTAAACTGACATTAGTCATTATATATTAGGTAGGTTAAACATTTCAGAGTTTAACCTACCTAATATATAATGACTAATTAAGCAGGAAGGTAAACAACTCCAAAGAGCTTCAGGAAGTCCCTGAACACCACCAGACCCACTTGGCCTTTCCCTGCCAGAGTAAACAATAAAAGCTGAGAATACTTTTCAAAACAAACAATTACAAAAGAAGACTCAGACAAGTCAAGATGCAAAGAAGAATATGAGAGCAGACCAGCTGTCTGAATGAAGTAAAATTCAATCAAGCTGCTTGGAAGAGGTTTGTAAACTGAAGATTCTGAAAGGACACTCTCCAAGCTGTTAAGGAGTTTTAAGTTCCCAGAGTTTGGGAGCTTTCACCTGTGTTGAGGTTGGTTTTGATGACCTTCCTTTGAGTCATTTCTGCTCCTGTAAGTAACCCCTCATCTATATTCCTTTAAATATCCTCCCTCCCCAAAAAAGATGCCTAATATTTTACCAAGGTGAACATTGATGGCATCCATACTTTAGTTTGCTGTTGGCACTATATCTAGGGTCAGTAGACATGTGTTCTGCAGCTCCCCAGTAAGGTTAGTCATACCTTCAAGGCAGGGTACAGGGGAAATAGCAATTCCTCCACCTTACTGCACAAAGACTATAATCAAAATTTGTTTAATTTTAAGATACAAAAGCAAATATTTTGAGACCAGAATGGTCAGTCTGTAATTACACCTTTGTAATTACAGTATGTAATGAATCACATGAAATCATTTTGTATTGGATAAATCTGGACACAGACAGACTGCTATAATTCAACACTTTGAGTACATAATGGGTATAATGGATTTAATTCTGATGATGAAATAGCCTAGGGGAAATATTGTACTCTGTTTCCTAAGAAAATAATCTAGACAAATGGTAAATTAAAACAGAAGAAACATGTCGTTGTGCAGTAAGGTGGAGGCATTGCTATTTCCCCTGAGCCCTGCCTTGAGGGTATGATCCACATCCTTCCTGTTATTGAAGCTTAGAGTACAGGAGTACAGCTCTTGGTTTCTATTCAAACTGTCCCAAACCATTATTCTCCATCATACTCAAATTGGTTAAACACATTTCTTGGAGTGAAATAATTCAGAAGACATTGTGAGATAGTTAAATATAACTCTGTCTATTTTTTAGTGGAAATGTCTCTGAGTTCTATTCTTTAAAGTATATCAAGTTAAATATCCCACTCAAACTGCTTGCTGTTAAAATAATAAAATATATTTGACCTATTATATTTATCAAAAATGGTCAAGAACATCTTATACTTGGTTCTTGATCCATCCAAAAATTCTTTGTTATTCATCAAAAAATTTCATTTTACAATTTTAATAATTGATGACTTATAGCAAATAAGTCCTATGTGCAAGATACAGGAAGAAATATGAGAATTTATATAGTTAATTCCAGAGTAATTTCTGATGGAGTAGTTTGTTGTTTTAGTAAACTATTAATCTCCTTCATTATTACAATTCGAATACAAATCCCATAGCAGATAAAATTCTGGATGTGTCTGAGAGGGTGTTGACAGATTGAGTTAACTTAGGATATTTATACCATATATGGAGGAGTTAACATCCATTGGACTAGGACCTAGACAGAATAACATAGTAAATAGAGAAAGCCAGCATCCATTTCTCTGTCTCTTGTGGTGCTTGTAACATGCATTTATTCCCACCATCATACTTTCCCATGACTACGGTGTGTATTCCTCCTCAACTTTTGAGCCAAAATAAAACCTTCTCTTAAGGAGCTTCAGCTGAGTATTGTATCACAGCAACAATAAATACAATTGATATAATTTCATATTGCTGACAACTTTTTCTGAGGGGATCAAGGAAAGAAGTTTTGCTCTTGATTATTTTAACTTTTAGCCTTCACATTTTATTCCATGGTGATATTACCTTGACATCTATTAAATATTTGTTCTCTGATATTCTGCATAAATATTTTCAACTATCTTAAAATTCCTGTACTAGCTGTAATTCTTAATTGACTCAACTAAATATAGCAATGAAATGGATCAGTGTATAATCCCTTAAGTCATTTTATATATATATATATATATATATATATATATAATATATATATACATACATACATGTGTGTGTGTATACATATTAACATTATGTTTCAGGAAAAGCATATTTTGCCTTGTGATACTTTTATATAAGAATAAAAACATTTGCAATTCTAAATTGGAAAATATTTTTATTACATAGCAATCAAGGGAAGAATAATAATACATTGTTTCTCCTGCTTTTATTGTTTATCACACAATCTTGTTTTCTGTCTATAAGTAAATTGTGGAAAAATAAAATATACCTGTGTCAACAGTTAAGAGTAGTGAATAATATTAAAACTTTAAGTAAAGGAAAATTACCAGTAATAGGACTCTGTGATAATGTCTAAAAATAAGAAGAAATATGCACACATTAAAAGCACAAGAATGATGCCTTCACACACTAAATTCCTAGAACTTTTATGAAAGAGATATAATTTATAATAACATCCTGTATAAAATACTTAAAATGTTTATACTGATTTTAAGATGTTTTAAAAACCTACCAAGAGACTTGGTTTCTTTATATAATATAACCTTTGGAAATTTTAATCAATGCACTAAATTAACTAATTAGTAAACTTAATTACTCAATTAATTAAGATAACTAAGTATGGTCTATTGAAGTATTTGAAGAAATTAGTATTTGTTCCATTTAGCTTTATTTTCAGGTCATTTTTAATGCAGACATTTCTTAACTAAATCAACATGGAAGCACTAGCCATATATTTATATATGACATTTACAAAATTAAACTACATGAGAGTGAAACCAATATACATAATACTGTAATCTTTTGTATCCTTTAGCATCCTTACATTTTACTGTTGACTGCATTTTCATGCAACTCCAGTAACGATAACAAAATAATTCTTAATGTTTTTTATCTTCTCTGTTTCACAGTGGAGTTGCAATAAATTTGTAACATGCTGTGAAGTCTGAATTGTGCCTCTGAGCTGTGCCTGAATGGGGTCCCTCTGAATAAACTCCATCACGCTCAACTCTGCTATCTGGTACATTATTTCAGTGAAAAGCTACCTGGGGTCATATTCTGCATTAAGTAGGTTTAGTTTGTTAAGATACTGCATTATTCCATAAAAATAAATTTATGTTTTATGGTTAATATGAACAAAGAAAATGCAGTCTGCTACCATTTATAGTAGTAGCCAAATCAAAGAAAAAGATACTTTGCTGGATACAAGAATATGTAAATACCAAAACTGCATTTAGATTAAAACAAGTAAGTTTTAAGGAAACACAAGATTGAAAATGGTATAGTGTTATAAGCATTGTTTTTATGTCATAACGTTCAGGTTTGAAGTAATGGTTTGCATGAATTAGGATATTTTAATTCTCTAGCTCCTACTTTCCAAATCAATTCATATGTTATTAGCTATAATTCAATAAATCTCCACTAATATCCAGCAATTGAGTTATTTTTTCTTTCCTTGAAATATAACTGAATGGAAGTAAGGCCTGTGAATATGCTAGATTCTGGTAGTTGATTAGACATACTATTAACAGATGTCATATAACTGAGAAATCAAGTATGATTGCCTAAAACTCGTGTTGGTTATTTCCAACAAAGAGCTTATGCTATTTTAAATAACTATCACCAACTGAAGAACTAATGTCATGATGTTTTGCCAGTAGTATCATGCTCTCTGAGACCCCACTGCATATTCCAAGTAGAAGGGACCTGAGAATGGGTTACATAATGACATGCTCCAGGTCAGAGTCTATTAGAGTAAGTGTGATTCTCAGGTGATGTTGGAGACACCCCACATTAAACTGTAGATGCCTGGGTTCCATGATGACAAGGAAGAAAAACCTGCCAGGGGTACCATATTTCAGAGTGCAAGACAATGGCTTCTTGTGGGCTTCAGTATGAGTACTGAGAGGCCCCAAGGCCTGCTTCTTTGGCGCAAGTAACTTGTCAGTAATTTCTGCAATTATCCTTAAAACTTATAATTTTTCTATATCTATTTACTATGACTTGTCTTTTTCCTTTCTTGATTGAACCAGTATTTAGTGACCTGGCAAGATGTAGTAGGAGCCCTCTTGATATCCAGAAATTAGATGTTACCAATAATATTAAAGTGAAGGCTGTTCATGAATTCAAGAGAAATGTATGTTACATACAGTCACTCACTCTAGGTGGAATGAAAGTAACTTAGAGCCAGGCAGAGATGAGTAATTCTGCAGCTGTTTCCCCAGTCTTAGTCTCAATTCTGTATAATAAAAATAGGATACATTTGTTATAAAATTGAGAATGGAATAATATACAGATATTTCCCAGAAAGTTAGCAATGGATTCCCTAAGTTTAGGGATGATGATGGCAGTCCCCTAGGAGTTCTCTATACAGGTTAGGTGAGGATAATATTCTAGACAGACAGATGGGGTTCAAAAATTATAAAGACTGCAGGGTCAACAGTATGACCTCATGTTGGCCCTTTTATGAAACCATATTGTCTCACCTACGTCTGAAAGATACTGACCCTCTAACCACAATACTGCTGCACCAAACCTCACTGGAGACTAATGGTCCGTCAGGAAATATAAAAAATTGTACTTGCTGTGAAAATTTTATGTCTGAGATTGTATAGTTCTCTTTTTTCTGTTCTAAATCTGTACTACTCTGTGTCACAAGAAAATGTTGGCACAGGAAAATAGAGAAACATTCATCCCCCTATGAATTTTGTTACTCAATTTTCTTGTATGGTTTCAAGAAAAGACTGGGACTGAGTCAAGTCTAGGTGAATAACCTGACTCCTGAGTTCAAGGGCTCACATGCTAAAAACCAGCCTGTCAGTATTATATCTCAATTGTATGTTTTATTAATCACCTACTAGGTATTTCTAGTCCTTGACAACCCCCAGCTCTTGTAGAGGCTGAACCTCAGCAAGGTGGCAGTGTTGTGAGATGGGAATTTGACAAACAGTATAATGGAGGTATTAGTTCATGTAAGTTGGAGCATTGTTCTAATTGGAGGTTGTATAGATCTGGGTGATTAACTCTTCTCTGCCTGAGTTCCTGTGCTATTTTTATTATTATTTTTAATTTGGCACAAGCTAGGGTCATCTTAGAGTAAGAAACATTAACTAAAAAAATGTCTCCATCTACTGAGCATGTAGGAGATTTTATTAAAATGATTGTTGTAGGAGGGTCCAATCCACTGAAGACAGTACCACCCCCAGGGTGGAGGATTTGGGGTTGGATAAAAAACCAAACTGTGCATGCCATAGAGAATAATCCAGTAATGTCATTTTTTCTCCCTTTTATTGAAAATAGATTCTTTTCTTACATAGTATATTCCAACTATGGATTCTTCTTCTTCTACTGCTCTCAGATCCTCCACACCTCCCCTCCCATCTAGAGTCACACCTTTTCTAGTTTTTATTTAAAAAGAACAGACTTCTAATGAATAATAGAACAACAAAATACAGTAAGATAAAATAAAACATGGAAGTTGGGCAAGACAAACTAACAGAATGAAGACTTTCCAAGAAAAGGCACAAGAATCAGATACCTACTCATTCATATACTCTGGGTTTGCATAAAAATATTAAACCAAGAATTATAATAAATACACAGCAGACCTGGTACAGACCTGTTCAGGCCCTTTGCATGCTTCCTCAGTCTCAATGAGTTTATATAAACTTTACTCAGTTGCTTTTCAACATTCCTAATGCTGTGAATCTTTTAAAACAGTTCTTCATGACCCTCAACCACAAATTACTTTAGTCTGTACTTTATAAGTGTAATTTTGCTACTGTTATATAAATAGAAGCTTGCCAAAAGAATTGTGACCCACAGGTTGAGAACCACTGATGAGAGGTATTTGTGTTTTCCTGGTGTCCTCCATCCCTTCTGTCTCTTACATTCTTTTTGCTTCCTCTTTTGTGTTTCCTGAGCTCTTAGAGGAAGGATGTGAGGAAGATATCACATTTAGAACTGTTCCAAGGACATACAGCACACAGTCTCTGTCTCTCTCTCTCTGTCTCTCTGTCTCTGTCTCTGTCTCTGTCTCGTCTCTCTTCTCTCTCTCTCTCTCTCTCTCTCTCTCTCTCTGTGTATGTGTGTGTGTTTGTGTGTGTGTGTGTATGTAATAAGTATCTGTGGGTTTATGTATCTATTCCCATTTGTTGCAGGAGGAAGGTTCTCTGGTAGCTGAAGAGGCACTGCTCTGTGAGTATGCAAGATCATTAGGATCACTTTTTTATATATCTTAGGGAGTTTCCACTTTACTGGTTTGTCTTACCACAAATCAAATGGCCCTCACTTCGATTTCTCCCCAAATTGCCTAACACAATCTTATCTACCTCCGCTTTCCATCTAGTTTCTTGTGTCCCTGATCCATAAAAATCTATCCTATGTCTTCCTCCTAGTGAAACCCATGTGTCTTGACAGTCTCTTTCTACACCGAACCTCTCTTTCTCTTCAGATAGTCACTTACTTATCATTTATTCATTACTATTTTTTAAACACTCACATATAAGTGGATACAAGTCATATTTATCTTTCTTAGTCAGGGTTACCTCATTGACCATTTTTCTAGTAGTAATTTTTATAAAACCAGACTTCTTACATTATATGTAAAAGGATCACTAGAGCTTAATAGGTAAGTCAAAAAACAAAGTAATCCAGGCTCTGTGAATTCATAAAACATTTAGAGAGAGGACACTGTATTTTTCTTTTCAAAAGTAGGAATTATCTTGTATATACTCCTGACTATAATAATAGATTGTGAAACCTATTGAAAAGTTTTAAGTTTTGAGTTGTTTTTCTAGTGTTCTATGAATCTGAGCTACAAAATAATCTAGAAATGTTTTATTTTCTCTTTACCATTTAGTGCTTTCTAATAATGTGACTCCAATTCACTTGGCTATGAATGACTTCATTAAGTCTGGGGTTTGTGTTTCTCTCATTGCTTATATTGTCTTGATTTCTGGCTTTATAAAATTTCTATTTTATTGATTGATTGCCTACGTGGTAATATTTTTAAGCATTTAGCAATTGGTGGAAAAATATCAACAGAAATCAGGCCAACCAGAATGCCTGGGTGGAAGAGATACAAAGAGTATTGTACTTTTCTAAATGACCATATGTTTTTTATTTTACACCATTTCCCATAAATTTGCAAACATTGCTTTTAATATGTTGTTTGTATATTTTAAACATTGATATTATATTATTTGCACATGCAGTGTCCATTTCTCCCAGTATAGCTCTTTTCTATAACATTATAATTTTAATGTTACTTTTAGCAATTTTTATTAATATTCTTTTTATTTCTTGCCCTTTCTTTATATGATACTTATATCATATTAAAGCTATCATAAGCCAGGTTCTAAAAGAGATATCTTCAAAGGTTTTCTGTTAAGTATTTGAGGCACTATAATTAGATTATTAAAGACTTATGCCATCAGGGTTTGGATTCATATAAAATAAATTTAGATGATTGTCATTCCTTTTTTTCCCTTATGAACAATAAACATTTGTAATCTTTTAGTTCCTTATATTTATCATATGTATATGATTTGTCTTGCTCTACCTTATTATTTTGGGTCTTAGCATAGTCTTCTGTCCCTGCCATTGCAAATTTACTTCCTTTTACTTGTCTGGAGACTTTATAATAAAATTTCTCTGTGGGAAGGGTACCACAAGATTGGAACTTTAAAATTAACTTTGAGAAAATTAATGACTAGAACTATTTCCAATACTGCTTAAAGTCCTTTTGGTATTGTGGTTGAATCTTCTGACTCTCTAGGCATTACTTAAGTGAATGAACATCTTTTAATAATTGGATATTTATTTACATTTCAAATGTTCTTCCCTTTCCTGGCTCCCCTCCTGAAATCACTTATCCTATTCCTCCTTCCCTGCTTCTTTGAAGGTGTTCACCCACCCCCACCTACCCACACTGGCATTCCCCTACACTGGGGCATCTAGCCTTCCCAGAACCAAGGGTTTCTCCTCTCATTGATGTCCAACCATTGCAGAGGCCATCCTCTCCTACATATGTGGCTAGAGCCATGGGTCCCTCCATGTGTACTCTTTGGTTGGTGGTTGTGTTCCTGGGAGCTCTGAGAGGGGGTTATCTGGTTGGTTGATATTGTTGTTCTTCCTATGGGGTTGCAAACACCTTCAGTTCCTTCAGTCCTTTCTCTAACTCCATTGGGGACCCCATGCTCAGTCCAATCGTTGGCTATGAGCATCCACCTCTGTATTGGTCAGGTTCTGGCAGAGCCTCTGGGGAGACAGCTATATCTAGATCCTGTCACCATGCACTTCTTGGCATCCACAATAGTGTCTGGGTTTGGTGACTGTTTATGGGATGGATCCCCTGGAGAGACAGTTTCCAGATGACCTTTTCTTCAGTCTCTGCTCCACACTTTGTCTCTGTATTTCCTCCTGTGGCAGTACATAGAGGAAATGTCACCAGATTACATTTAATACATCTCATTAAAATGTATATTTGTATATAAGATATATACATACACACAGATATAGTGAACCTTTGTTAGAGTAAGAAAATAATTAACAATACCAAGGGAATTGTTGATATATAGTGATCTAAATCTGTAAAGTAACTACATTCTACTGTACTGCTATGAAAAGCGGGAATAACTTAATAGGTCCTTCTCCGTATATAGTTTTCAGAAGTTCTCCTTGGAGTCTTGTTAAAAATTTCCTCTTTGCAATCTATATTGACAGTCAAATCTTTATTAATTATATCTCCTCCCAAACTTCTGTTGCATTTTTTATTTTGTAATGTTTAATTTGAGAGTGGCATAACCCTCCAGTTGCTTTAATACCCCAAGTTCTGTTTTATTTTCACTCTCATGAGTACAAAATAATTAAGGCTTATTTAATGACTCTTTGCTGTGTAAACATTTCTTTCATATGCTATTTACTAATAGTAATTAGGGTATGCCTATTAAAAATTTTAATACACTAAAATTAATTTTAGTCACCCTATCTAAAATGGAATGTTTAAAAAATACATGAGTAAAAGTCTCTTCCATTTTGACCATATAAAGTAATAATGCTTCACATATATATGTCCTTTTAAACAATATTTTGAATAATATTTATACACAGAATTGAAGGATATATGACAAAGTAGTCTTTAGATATTGATTTATATAATGATTACCAGCTGAGCAGTATACCTCCATATGAGTGTGTAATCTTTACTCTTGATTAATCAAATATTTTAATTTCATTATTAATAAATAATTTTAATCTCATGAGGTTTTTAAATTCTTAGGGGCAGATCTGGTGAATATAGATACAGTCTTAGATTTACTGTTGAACTTGCTGCTCATATTTTTGGCTCTGTAATCATGTTATTTTTAACCACATATATTTTTCCCTTTACTAATAAAAGCTAAAATGTTTGTCTACAATCCAATTTCTTCAACTTACACTGTAATAATCATGTAATAGTTGAACGTAATTATGGGTTAAAATGGCAGTTACAGATAAGTTTACATATATACACATATTTACATATATATACTCATATATATGTAGGTATATATGTATATGTATGTGTATCTGAATATGTATATGCATATATATGTATATTGATCAAATTTCTATGTATTTTTAATGATCAAATTTATTTGTCTGGTTTAACCCTTCCTCAAATTTTGTCATTCCTTCTGTCTAGAAGATTCACATAAGCCTTTCCAGCTTCTATGGATAAATAAACTTATATTTTTACATATATATTTCTTTTTTCCTTTTCATGATCTTTTTTCTTTTTTTATTAATATATTTTATTCTTTGACAACTTCATACATGTAGGAGGAGCTAAGGTGGTAGGATAATAGTTCAGGTGTGTCTAAGCTTTTGATATTGTAACATAACATCATCTATAGGAGGAGCTAAGGTGGGAGCAGTAAGGAGAGGAGGAGGAAAAGGAAGCAGAGTAGCGAGGCAAGGGAGAGACAGAGAGATGTAGGACAATGATGAGCCACACAGGTATGGAGAGCAGTCCTGGGTAACAGTATATATTTAGATTAGCTAATTGGGAAATACCTCTAATTGTATGGGCATATTGTTACTAAGCATTACCAAACATATAAAGCCTTTGATTAATAATTAAGCATTAGAGTCCTATTTCCTACTGGGCCCACATGGATGGCAGAATGGTCTGGGCAAAGCTCAGCCTTGTGGAGACAGAGTGGAAGATTGGCAGAGGCATCTCCCGTGCTGACTTCTCTTGGGTGGCAGGGTCGGTGTCTCTGGCCACCTGAGCCAGAAGCCTGAGCCGAGTGCAACATATTTTCTCCACCAATCCTGGCCTAGGCAAGTCGGGAACATGGTGGTTGATTAAGAAAAGCCAGATTGAATGCCACCGTTTTATATATGTCCTGCAACACGTACATGTTTATTACTCGTTTTTACTGTCCATATACACTTTCATCTTTCTCTTGCTTATACCAGCCCCCAAATGCCACCCCTTTTGCCCTACAAGTCAATACTTTTCATTTCATATCCTTTCCCATTGATTTCAACCCAGGCCATATAGGTGACCATTATCTGGAACTAGGCATCAGAGCCTGCAGGGTTCAACAGTGGCAACATAACTGCTTTCTAAGTCTCTTTCTCTTCCAGGGTGAACATTTTTCCTTCTATAGCTGACTATTGTTTGGGACATCCTTGTATAGGATTAATACTAGTAAATTTGTGATGGCTGTGGTCATCTTATGCTTAAATTATGATGTTTTACAATCTTTCTTCAACTCTTTTCTTCTTTCTACTTCCTCTTCTGCGATGAATTCTGAGCATTGTTTGGCAAAAAATCTTGTTTAACAAAACTTCAACATTCAATTATTTTCAGTATTTATATAGGAATGGGCCTGTGACTTCACCTTTATTTACTACAAAGACAGACTTCTATGATTAAGGCAGTAATAGCCTCTGTATTGGCTAAAGACAGTTGTTTAGAAGGTGTTTTGATACAATGGTAGTTTAGATAAGCAGCAGTAGTCAATTCCTCACTAGGACCTAAGATATCCGCAGGCATGTGTTCTCTCTTATGGAGCAAATCTCAATAATAACTAAACAGTAGTTGGTTGGCCACATAAAATTCTGCTGCTATTTGCACCCTGGGCATATTTTGATTGGCGAGTTGGAGTTCAAAGCTGCCTAAGACTTGATGCTTGCATGGAGATATCTGGAACTGTTAAAGTTGGCCAGCAGAAAGAAAACTTCCAATTCGGCTCCAGCTTGATTTCTGTTTATCTTGCATCCAAAATATATAATGTCTTCAGATGTAGGATCTTATCAATTAATCTTGGTGGGAAAGCAAGCAACTTACTAATGGCAAGGTACTGTATTGGTATAGTTTGAAGAATACTTTTATCTTTTATTATGGATGAAATTTAAGTGCTGAAAGCAGAGATTCTCAAGTTGTGGATTGTGGCACTTTGGGCATTGAAAGACCTTTTAACAGGGGTCAGCTAAGATAATCAGAAAACATGGATATTTATACTACAATTCATAATAGTAACAAAACTACAGGTATAAAGTAGCAAAAAAGTTAATTTTATGGTTTGAGGTCACCACAACATGATGAACTGTCTTAAAGGGTCTCAGCATTAGGAAGGTTTGGCCCCACTGCCTTGAGAGAGAATAGACATGGAGGCAAATTTTTTTTCTCTCAATTATTATTTTTGTAATATTTCCAAATAAATTAAATGATTTGTAGTATCATTTCCTTTTTAGATGCTTCCAGAATGTTTCTTGATATTTCACTTTGGAATTTTATTTTTATTTTATACATTACTATTTTATTAGGTGGAAGCAACTTAATGATATGGGATTTGGATATCATCTGTTAAAGCCTGGGAATAATCATTTGAACTTTATAAAATACAGTAACTATCTGAATACAACAGTCCATTTTTTAAAAACTATGGTGTTTTCCTTGCACATAGGATAGCATTTATTTCGTTTCCATTTAAATTTTGGTAATTTTGAAATTTCTTCATTAAAGAATATATTAAATCATTTTGGAATAAGTGATTTTCAAAGAAATGGGTATTAGATAATATGAAGAGAATGGTCACTTAGTATGCCAATCCCCAGTTTTTAAAATAAATATTTTTGAAAAAATGTCATTATAAATGTATTTAGTTTTGAAGCTTTTTAAAATGTGGTGTGTGGTGTGTGTGTAGTGTGTGTGTGTGTATGTGTGTGTGCCTGTAAAGTCCAGTGGGAGTCGGATTCTCTGAACTGGAGTTAGAGTCAGTTATGAGCTAAGAAACAAGTTCTAGTCCTTCTTTAGAAGTGTACTCTTATCACCAGCCTTCTCTTAATTTTATATGTGTGTTTGTGTCTGTAAGTATGAGCATGAGTGTGTGTTTGGTGGGGTTGTGATATTTATTTGTTATGTGGGTATCATGTATGGAGATCAGAGAATATTGCAGAAGTTGACTCTATCGTTACTGTATGAGTCTTTGATATCAAACTCAGTTCGTCCGTTTTTGTAGCAAGAACCTTTATCCAGGAAGCCATTCAAAGACCCAAAACAATTTATTTATCTATCTATCAATTTATTTATTTATTTACAAAATAGAAACATATTAAAGTTGACATTGATAGAAAGTATTTATTTATAATCCATTAACTGTGTTCATAATCTTTTTGTTACTTTTGTTCCATTTTTATTAATTTTGTTTTTATATATTGTAGGATCTTATATGTTGTATGTTCAGGCTGTCTGAGAACTCATTCTGATGATTCTGATTCATCTGTAGGAAAAGATGACCGTGAACTCTTGGTCCTTCTGTCTCTACCTCTCAGAATCTGAAAATTTTATTTTTAAAAATGGTTGTTAGCATACTAAATGATGACTTTTTATCTGAAACTTTCTTTTTAAATGTTTTCCATTAGTTTATTTATGTATTCAGTTTACATCCCAATAGCAGCCCTCCTTCTCCCAGGACCTCTTCACACAGCCCCTCCTATCATCCCCTCCCCCTTTTCCACTGAGAAGGGAGATTTCCTTACCACCTGGGAATCACCTCACTGTGGCATGTTACTGCAGGTCTTGGTTAATTCTTACCACTGAGGCCAAAAATGTGGCTCAGTTAGGGGAACAGGATTCAGAAGCAGGCTAAAGATTCTGGGACAGGCCCAAGTCCAGTTGTTGGACCAAGCATTAAGACCAAGCTGCACATCTCCTACATGCATGCAGAGGAATATATCCAGCTACGTTGGATCTTTGGTTGATATTTCAGTCTCTTGACGCCCCCAAGGATCTATGTTAACTGACACTGTTGGTCTTCTTGTGGCATCAGTATCCCCTTCAGTTTTAGTTTTGAGATTATAGTATGATTACATTTCTCCCTTCCTTTTCCTCCATCCAAACTCTCCTTTTCTCACTTTTGTTCACATCCATGGTCTCAGTTTTTTAAATAATTGCTTTGACATGTGTATAAACATGTGATAAACATATATAATCTTAAATATGACCTAAACATGTTCAGTCTGTAGAATGCTAAAGCAAAATAATAAGGTCAAATTCAGTCTCATAGAGTGAAGAAATATGCTTGATTTTTCTATGGTAGTAAGCAGGCACTGCAAATTAGTGTCATAAAAGAAATAAATGCACAACTCTATAATGCAGGGAATAAGAAGGATGAATTTAATTCAAGTAGTGGCATATTTCCATTTATGTATATATTGGTTGACTAACCTTTGTTCAGTGGATGTTTCTCTATTCATTGTGCCTCAATTAATTATTTATACTATTTTATTTATAAATTTTGGAATGATTTGAAAACCATTTTACATTGCTGTAAATTATTTTTATTTTCTAATTAAAATAGTTATTATAAAATACTTATGATCATTGTATATACATGTGTGTGTATGATATGTATGTGAGGTGTGTGCATATGATTGAGAATGCATTTGTACTGCAGTGTCCATGGTGAAGTTATGGAATAACTTTTTCTCCTTCTACCATGAGTTCTGGGGATTGAGTTGAGTTCCACAGGATTACTTGATGAGTCATCTTGATAGCCCTGGATTATGTTGTTATCAACTATGTTTCCTTCCCATCTAGATAAATTTTGAATATAGGTTTATTCACTATGTGTCAGCATACATCTGGTTAAAAAGTTGAAGTTATTAAATTTAGTGCTTAATTTCCCCCCCACTTTTAATTATCAAAATATTTGGGGCTTACTGTTTACCTTTTACCAAACCTGTTTCAGTGCAGCATTTCTCTCAAACCACTTCTCTCTGCCTAACTCTAATTTTCAAATATGTATATAATGGCATGCTGCTCCAGATAATTTGTGGTACATCTTTTTTTTTTTTTTTTTTTTTTTACCTTTGGGTTAGTAAAAGTTCATGGTCTTTTCTGAGCCATAAGTTTTCTTTCCTATTTGTAGACATGCCCTCTTCAGAGAGATAGAAGCACATACCCACCCATTCTAACCAATATAGATGAAGACGTTTATATCCTGGAATAAGAGCAAAGACATTCCCAGTATGGAGGAAAGCTTTTTTTATTCCTTTATTTCACAATTTGTTGTTACTATTCTTTGGTGAAAGCTTATGGCCTCTGCAAACGTGAGACTGATAAGTTTGTAGAAAAACAGATATTATCAAAAGGTATATAGACCAGGGAATGTTTAACTTCACTTTGTAAATATGATTTTATTTATGAAGTCTTACAAATAGTATATGAAATTATTTTCAGTTATGATTTCCTTTTATTTTTACCTTCTACTATAGATTGAGAAATGAAATGCTACTTTTATGTTTTTGTTATTCTTCATTAGAAATTTTACCTTTCTTTTAATATTTATTTGAACATTATTGAGTATAGAACATTTTCTTCTTCATTGTGTATTTTCTTAATGATTCTTCTCTCTCTTCTTTTGCATCCAGGAATGCCTTATTAGTTTAACTTTATCCATCTTCAAGTAAATTGAAGAGTTTTCCTTCCCTTGGTTTAGATTGTTTATAGATACTGGCTATCAGTTCTAATAAGTCTGTCCCTTCCACCTTCATTTGAGGCAATGTCCCTTACTTGCTGCTGTGCATGCCTGGCTATCTGGCTCATAAGTCTACAGAGATGCTCTTCCTCTGATTTTACTGTAGGTAAAGTAGGATTCAAACTGTGGTTCTCATGCATATGGGACAATATTTTATCAACTGATCTACCTCCACATTCTCTAATGACTTATGTTTGCCCACATAACAGAGTTTCTTGTGTAGATATCATTCATTTTTGTTTTCTTTCTTTTTAAAGGTTTATTTATGTATATGAGTAGCTGTCATCAGATACATCAGAAAAGGACATTGGATCCCATCATAGATGGTTGTGAGCCACCATGTGGTTGCAGGTAATTGAACTCAGGACTTCTGGAAGAACAGCCATTACTCTTAACTGCTGAGTCATCTCCCCAGCCACCCTACCCCCACACCTTAAACATTCTCTCTTTCTCTTTTTTAAAAGATTTATTTATTTATTTCATGTATGTGAGTACACTGGCACTGTCTTCAGACACACCAGAAGAAGGCATGGGATCCCATTACAGATGGTTGTGAGTCATCATGTAGTTCCTGGGAATTAAATTCAGGATCTCTAGAAGAGCAGCCCGTGCTCTTAACCACTGAGCCATCTCTCTGTCCCTCAGTTTTCTTATAATGCACTTTCCCATTCAACCTGTCCCTGTTCATGATATAATAGTCCTCCATAATTCAATTATCTAAGATATTGCTATTGGATATGTTATATGTTGATATTTGGTTTTACTTATAAATATGTATAGATACATTTTTCTCCTTATATTTTTGCTCTCTAAAACATTTTTCCCTCAAGGAATGCAAATGGCTCAGTACTTAACAGATCTGCATTGGTTCTGAGAAAGCATATTGTCTTCCCTTCCTTGGCATCTATTTTTAAAGCTTATCTGTACAAATGGAAGCTCATCCTCCACAGTGAGTGCAGTCTTAATAAATCATCCTCCAATCCTACATCTACTGAACCTATTATTCCATGTTTTATCTATTCATTTTAAGGTAGTAATAATTCTTTGATAATTGTAATACTTCATTTTTCACTTAGGCTATTATAATTAATTACCACTGTCAAAAATAAAATCAGATCAAATTTTTTAAAAGTTAAACTACATAAGGAAAGTAGAGTTCATAATAATACTATGTATTCTTGTAAATGGTAAGAAAATAAGTTTTTAAGTGTTCTTATCATAAGAAAAAGGCCAACTATGTGCAATGATACACGTACCAATTAGCTTGACAGCTAATTTCATATATTCTTTCTTTCTCTCTCTCTTTCTCTTTCCTCCCCTCTTTTTCTCTCTGTTTGATACATCCTACATGCAACTTTACATATTATTTTATGCAACTTTAAATATTAATTTTAAAATAAAATAAAAAATTGCATCATGAACAAAAATTCATAAATACAAAGAACTCAACCAAGAATGGCTGGGGCAAGGAATGTTTCATATCATGGTCTCAAAGGCTGGATACTATATTCTTTTGAATAAGCATACCATGGCTGTACATAAATATGGATGAGTATGTGATATTTTCATATAGATATAGAAGTAGAGATAAAGATAGAGATAGAGATGGTAGCGATAGAGATAGAGATAGTGATAGAGATAGAGATAGAGATAGAGATAGAGATAGAGATAGTGATAGAGATAGAGATAGAGATAGAGATAGAGATAGAGATAGAGATAGAGATAGTTTGTTCAGGCTAACTAGCCTTTCTACCTCTTTAATATTCTTTATAGCTAGAGCTTTGGAGCTGGGCAGTGCTGGCACACACCTGTAATCCCAACACTTGGGAGGCAGAGACAGGTGGATTTCTGAGTTTGAGGCCAGCATGGTTTACAGAGCAAGTTCCAGGACAGCCAGGGCTGTACAGAGAAACCCTGTCTCAAAAAGCAAAAGCAAACAAACAAAATTATAGAGATTTGAGTGCTTTTCTTAGGGATTTTTCCAAAATTTTATTAGACCATTGAAAATTATAGTTTCCTCACAGTGATATATCATTAATGCTCTAACCTATCTTTGCTTTGGTACCTCATATACACCCATTGTCTATCTCATTTCCAACTTGCCCTCCCAGTCTCTAATGGCTCACATTCAATTCCTTCTTTCAGACCAACATTTTAATCTTTAATATGTGAGAATATGGGGGCATTTGTGTTCCTGTGCTAAGCCAGCTTGTAAAATGAAAATGGAGTAGTTATTTGCATTTGACTGGTTGTTTTTGCAGACTTTTCCAAGAGTTAGAAAGCTGGTTATAAATGAGCATCTTACCTAGTTTTTGGAAAACTAGTTTAGTTTATTATTATCAGAGGCATTTGTAAAATGTAACCTAAGCTGATTTTGACTATGTGGATTTCCTAATTGATTATTAGGCTGCCTTCTTATTGCTCTTGGAAATTTAAACAAACATATGAAGTGTAATATAAGATATAGGATAGTCCTTTCAGACAGTATTTTGAAGTTGAAAAAAGCACAAGTAAATCTGATTCAAAGACAGGTAGCAGAAATAAAAAGAAATAATTAGAAGAGGGAAGATGCAGGAAAAATACATACAGCTCACTTTGGTGGAACCAATGCCCAAAGCCCTTTCAATAGCATTTCCTGAGTCTGCTAATTTCTGTCCAAAGTCCATCTGTATTTCCCATAGTCTATTGGCTAATATTTGTGCATCTTTCCTTATTTACCATGCCCTCATTCTTTTAATCTCATCTAGGCCAGAGGAGGGACTGACATAACCACTATATTCTGCTGATCTTCAAAACAAACAGCACATTTCAGGCATAAATTAAAAGGTCTGCAGCTTGTCACTAACCACATTCTCCCATAAATAGGGCCCTATTTCTTTATAAGGCAACATACTAAGGAATATTCTTCATATGAACATGAAAGGGTCAAGGAAGGACATAAAAAAAAGAACAGGAAAAAACTACACAGTTCCACCTCCTTAGAGACTTAGTTCTCTTTTGCTAGAATTGAAGGTCACAGATCTAATAATTTATACAGAATAAAGGTATTTTGGGTGCCAATTCAGAAGACTGGAAACATTTCTCAGCAGACACATCTGATTATGTCCTTCTGCCTGGTAGTAACAGTAGACTCCATGGACAGGGGAAAGCCTCACATGGCGAGATGGTGTCTAAGTCTGGAGCTTTTTCTATTATATAAAAGCCCAGTTTCCTTATAGCAGTGTCCAGTCCTAATGCCACATGAACCTTAACCACCTGCTAAAAGCTTCAGCTACTAATGGGATAATGAGATGAGCTCTCTCCTCATGTCATTCCTTATAATGAGGAGTGTTTAAAGGGGAGTGTTGATCTCATCAGGTACTCCTTATGAGGAACAAGGTCTGCACGGATATGGCATTTGTATTGGTTCTGAAGGAGACATTTTTCTGTCTTTCAGCTTTGAGGATGTGAAGTATCCTCACAGTACACTAAAACATCCTTCTCACATTGCTGATTACAGCCGTACTTCGGCAAGGTTATGGCATTTACAAGAAATAGTGTTATTTCTTCAAACAGCACAGCATCTATCTAATACAAGTCATCCATTCTACTGATTTTTTTCTTCAGTGTGATTGAAAATTAGATGGAAATGTACTAAGGCAAGATTGTCTTTTTGTACATCACCATAATAAATTCTGTGCATGAATCCACATATATTTCTAGGTGTCTATTCAGATAAAAGTTTTTCCTTAAAAGACTACATTTAAACTTATGGAATAGATTGCATTTTAGACTAATTTTCATAAAATAATTCTGTTGTTTTAAAAGTGTGAGTCACAATTAATAGGGAAGCTTTGCCTTTTTATTTTTGAACAGTCTCTAAAATAAGAGTTCATGATTAATCAGTACATACTATGAATGATTCATCATTTATTCATTATAAGCTAAATATGCTGATATTATAGAACTGTATAATGAAGTAGAAGCATAACATTATATAATATCAAGCAGGTTTAAAAGCTGGACATGTGTTTTCATGTGTTTCTGGTTCAATATTAGTTATTAAAAAGACCACATATGATTTTAGCAAATCAACAAGCAGATAGAAACTCACTGTTTTTTTTTTTATATACTTTAATTTAAAAAGCAGAAAAATCCTATGAATTACAAGTAAATGAAGGCAGTAAGTGGCTTTTCCAATTAGTAAAGAGTATTAAATAATTTAATCAGTTTTTTTATGATTAGTTAAATGTTTTCTGTTTGTTTTGTTTCATTTTGGCTTCCAATATAAAAAACAAACAGACATTCACAGTTTTTCAGTTACTTCTTGTTTGTATTATTCAATAGTTCTTTATCTTCATGAACTCTGAAATGGCTTTTCAATGGCACTTTTATTCAACTTCTATTTTAAAGGCAAAATTCGTGTAGGAGAAAGAATTGGCATTGGACTAAGCATAGCTCTATACAAATATAATCACTTCCTAGTAATTATAAATGCTGTACAGTGGGCATGACTAAGAAATCTGGGAAGTTTCAGATGAGATGTGATTGTTCAATGAAAAGACTTTGTTCACATGGGTTTCAATTCTTACCTCTATGAGTCATATCCAGCTATATGTGTCCATTCTTATCCCTAAATCATTTAATATACCTTTAAAAGGTATATGGTATGTATTATTCCAAAAAATTAATAACTAAAAATCTACTTAACAGTTAATTTATTCTTCATATATTAACCAACAACACAAATTCCTCTGAGACAAATGACAATATTATACAAATTCTATATGTCACGAAGCTAAGTATGCCCCATTCCACCTTCAAAACAAATTTAAATCAGATATGAAATTAGACATGTAAGTCCAAAGTTTGATAAAGGGAAAGAAAGTCTTAGAACCTCTCTCTCTCTCTCTCTCTCTCTCTCTCTCTCTCTCTCTCTCCATATATATAATGCTGCAAGCCAAAGTTTTACAAATAGAAAGGTTGGAGTGAGGACTCAGAGGTTGAATCTAAGTTCCTATTCTGAAGACACTATAAGTTTTAAAAACAAGACCCAGAGTCTCCGTGGCTAAAGCTAACTGAATGACTCCTCCCTGAGATCCAAGAATGTAGCACAAAATCTTCAAAAGGAGGAATTTAACCAGCAGTTTTACTCAGCTATGATATATATGAAAACAACCAGCATTTAAACCCTATGGGTATAATAATAGCAACATACTTTGACAGTGTCCAATAACTCACTAATTCGATATAGGACTCACTGAATAGAGGAAAAGCATACTTGGTGCTGGAATCCTAGGCAACTCAGTTCTAGTTAAGTCATGGATCTTGCAGAAGATCCTACCACAATCACTTGGCTAAAATAGTATAATCCCAAACCTCATCCTAAATATTTATCCTTATACCCACAGATAATTAATTGTATTTTTCACCCCTCATCAAGGAAACAACTTTTTCAACAAGTAGAGATCACTACAGAAATTCTTAACAAATTAAATTGCAGAGTTATTGAAACATGTACCATTGAATAACTACCAAATACTCCTACAGCAAAGGTTTAGGGAACATTGTGAAAGATGGGATGGAAAGACTCCAGGAACTGGAGGACATCACAGTTTTATATGAGATTGTGTATCCTAGCAATTGAAGAAGAAACTCTCATAACATATTGCCCAAATGGATGTCAAAACAGGAATTGAAGAAATATGACACCAATACTCATGCTAAGATAGATGGAGAAAAGCCCATGAGGCTTCTCCAACCCTACACAAAGGACAACAGGCACTAAGGAATTCTGACAGTGAAGAAAGCAGTCTTCTCCAGAAAAGAGCTCAGCAAACACTTATACAAAATCAAATGGTCAGTCTTGAAAATATAGGAACAGGTAACATTATACAAACTGAGCAGGTTATGTTTAGGCATACATATTTGTATGTGTGGGACCAGGGTGCTGTTGAACAGAGATGAGCCTGTCTGTAGCTGCAGGAGAGGGATCTAACCCTGGAAATCTCATCTCCAGAGAGGTAGGAATGAGGACAACATTTTCCTGCTCTGGCCTGAATGTCCTTGTGCATGTAGTCCTGCCCCTCCCACACCCTCCATTGCTTTTAACCCTACCAGAGGAGTAAACAGACTCAGCTAGGTTAAACTTCCCTACTCCTTGGAAGGTACTGTCCATCCAACACTAGGAATTCCTCTTCATGCAAATAAGGCATTCCCTGCACCTTAACCCACGCCAGTGTTGTACACTCTCCTTTAAATCTCTACACACTCCCAGAAGGTTTAAATAGCCCATTTAACCCCCATTAAACAAGCTATTATTCAATGAAGCCTGCTTCCCAAGATGTCTGTTTCTAGACTCGCTCAGCACAATTGTCTCTCTAGTCATTCCTGCTTTCCACTTCCTCCTCTCCAGAACTTCCTTCTACATTTGCAGGCTGACCCAGGCCAGAAAGTGGAGTAAGCAGAGCCCAAATGTCATGTATACATACATACACACACACACACACACACACACACACACACACACCACAACACACACACACACACACACACACACACATTTTCATTTAATAAAAATTAGTGGAAAAACTCATGAATTTGAAAGAGAAAAAGGGGGGTATATATGGAGGTTGGAAGAGAAGAGGGGAAGGAGGAAATTAAGTAATTATGCTACAATCTCAAAAATAAAAGAAAAAAAAAAACATTAAAGTTATTTTGCAGCAGTTATCTCCAAATTAATATGGGAGTCAAATTTTGGCTATATTGGCACCTATTTTTATGATTTTAGTTTGGTGAACTCTAAGTAGCTTATACCAAATTTACAAATATTTTCCACAGTATTGTTCATCCCAATAATACTGCTCATGTCAGAAAAGAAAAAAAAATCTCTAGACTATCTATGATTCTTTCTGTTTATTTCAATAAGGTAGACTCTTGTCTTTTCCTGTTATAATACTAGATACAGAGATTAAGTCCAACATATCTAGGGCTCTCTCTCTGGATAAGAAGAGTAGAGTAACTATATTGACACTGAAAACTCTGAATCTATTCCAGGGTGAGGGAAGCAGCATATCACTGTTTTTCTATGACTATATCTTAGTAAAGTTACGATATTTGAGTTTTATTTGTCCTCTTCATCACTTAAAAATGTAATATCTCATGAACCAGGAACAAACACTGGAGTTCAGTGACTAAATACAAGGACTATGGGGAAAGCTTTCTTCCCAAAAAACAGGACTTTGCCAAACAAAAGGCTTATTGCTTCTTCTAAGTGAATCTGGTTTCTTTGATTCACAAAAATCTAAGAAGAGAAAATATTTTGTCTGAGACTATCTCTGACATTAAGCAATGTAGTCTGGGGGAAGGGAACCTTACTTTTGGAATCTAGAGACTTAATTAAGCCTTTACCATACACTGGAGTGTTAAACTACTGATGGAGAAAACATTTAATCTATATGGAGGATTTTTGCCATATTATACCCAAGTGCAATAAGATAAGATTCACTTAAGAAGGAATTTGTCACTCTCCCATAATTTAAGGTCATTTCTGACCACTACACATCCATATTTAAGTGCTCATTAAACATAAATCAAATGGGTTGGGGAAAAAACAAAACAAAACAAAATACATAAACCAATAATAAAGACCAGAGCCGATGAAAGTGGTGGAAAGAGAATTAAATCATCTACCAACATTAAGGAATATCACAAAAAGTTTACTTATGTCTAGATTACACACTCAAGTTTAAAAAATCTAGGACATCATAAAGGTTTGAAATACCAGCAACTTCAGATGCAACTTATATTTCAAAGTACTAATAAATGCAGTGACATAGTTTGATTCAAACTACTTCTTACATCTAAAACTCCTACACATTGGCAGGTCCATGAAGCACAAACGTGACCAATTCAATGCAAGAAGAGTTGTCACGGAGGGTAGTTTCTTCATGGTAGAGATGATTATGTAAGCTCATCTCCAGGTATTTTTTTTGTAATTTTGTTTATTCAAATTTCTCTTTGCTATGTGAAATCATTTGTGTATTTGTTTCTTCTGAAAACAGAAGGCAATTCTTCAAGTTTTTAATTTTATAAGAAAGTATTAACATATTTTATGTATTTGATACATATACCTTTTAACTGTATTGTAAACTATGTGTATGATAAGATACATTCATGAAACCTGAGACCAGAGATAAGATAGAAATCACCTGAGCTAAAGGACACAAAAGGCATTCCAGTGCCTGTGCATAAAACAACATCAAAACTCTAGATCTCAGAGGAGATTGCTCAGCTGAAAAGCAATGTAAACATTGGACTAGCATTCAAAGCATATTTATAAATGTACAGAAATGACTTTAACACTTAATCAAATGTTTTCAACAGTAGAGAGTATAATGAATAAGACATTGGTGACAGTTGATAAGATTTCATACTGAACATAGAGCAAAATGGATAAAGTTAAGTTAACCATATTGTTAAAATAGTTATTTATCATTGGCAATTTTTAATAACTGAAATAATTTTCAATCATTCTAGTCATCTACTTATTTCATTGCATAAACTTTTACTAATCACCTTTTATGAGGCCCTTCTTCCTAGGTCCTAGGTTAAATACAAAAATGGAAATATTTAATGAGAAAATTTGCTGGTATTCTATTGCTCATATTTCAGAAGTCCCAGGAGAGTACAGTGAAGGTACTTCTATTGTCATAGGAATCCTGCTGTGGATAGCAGAAAAGCCATCTCTACCCTAATAGTCTCTTACACCTCCACACATAGAAAGGAAGTTTATTACCTACAGACTTGATACTTGACCTGAATATCAAAGTACTGTAAAAGATATCATTTTATGTAGTTAAGTCTAAAAATTATAAATTACGTAAACCATATCCTATATCATTGGTACTATGAAAAGCGCACACTTCTTTTACTAAGTTAAAATAATATATTGAGCCTCACATAGTAGTGTGTTTGTATGTCTATCTATGTGTGTGTGTGTGTGTGTGTGTGTATGTTTGTGTATCCCTCTTAACATTCACAATTTTATGCTGATTTGCTACCAAGGACAAAGTGTGGCAAGCTTTCATATTACCAGAATTTTACATACATTCATATACTACTTTTGTACTATACTTATATTACCATACATCTAAACCTTCTGATTTTTGTTAATAAATGATCATAAAAATAGATGGAAGATAACAATTCAAACACTTTCATGATATATTTGTGAATGGACCTCATTATGAAGTGAATAACCTAAGAGTTATTCACTTGCTACAAGGAAGAGTTGATTTCAGCATTTTTATCCAAAATTTAAATCAATCAGTAAGGTTCATTGTTGATAAAGTGATGGCATTACTATTGGCAATTTGGGGGTCTTCTTTTACTCACCCAAAACATCAATAGCAATAACATGTTGAAAGACACTTGTTATTTAAAAAATAACTGGGTAAACCACAGAGTACCACAAGAACCTTTTTTTACACTTTGATTAGTGAGTATGTATTTCTAAAATATAATAATGAAACCCATTTTATATATTTAGGTATCAATCATTAATCAAATCAACAGGCTATATTTGGAAGCTTTAATAAACCAAAACCAATGTAAAATCTCCATTGTTTTTAAAATTATGTAATAGACTAAATATTTCCATCCAACTCAGCATAGGAAGTGCCGAATTTCGTCTCATTAATTTTGAAACAAATTAGAATTGATATCAGTTGGTAATACGTTTTATGGAGTCTTAGTATTCTTACTAAATTTTGAGCATAAATTGCCTTTGCTGCTTTTTTAAATTTAATGTCTACACAATTCCTGTTTTGAAGCAAGTCTTTTCAGATGAACACTGTACCATTTATTATTGAAAACAATTTTAGAACTCTGTCCTCTATAGGCATGGCTGCTACTGCCTTCAAATCAAAGCAGATGTATTTACCCCAAGAAAATCTCACATAACGGAGATTTTTCACTCCCTCATGGTTGAGGAGGATGCATATGAAGCACAGGAGACACATGAGACACCAGTCCCCTATGAAGATATGTGGTTGGTTTACAATTGCTAAGGAACTTTTCTTAGTGGTGCAGTAAGTTCTAAATTGCCTTCACTTTTGTAAATTGCATCATTTAAAATCAATTGTTCATGAAATATATTTTTTTAAAAGGTGAGGATGGGTGACTGGAAAGAGAGTTAAGAGGTTAAGAGTTCCTGCAGAGGGTCATACTTTGGTTCTCAGCACCCATATACCCATATGATTTGAAAGCACTTGTAACCTCAGTCCTAGGTCATCAAAAAGTACTTAGGAAGCACCTATACTTATGTTCATATGTGAGCAAACACAAAAACCTAATACAATAATAAACAACAACATTTGAAAAAGCCAACAGTGTACTCTGTCCTTGTAATAACCATCTTTCCTACTCTTGGCTTTATTCAGGTGCCTGTGGTTCTTGGTGTAGGGTTGAGGCTTCACTAGATTTTCCATGTCCGATTTCATAAGTTTGATGGTGCCATCCTTGTCCAGCTCACTTTTGAATGGCCATGTTGCTAAGAATTTTTAATAATAGAGTACAATGTTACTAGAAAACACAGTCTCATAGCAATTCCCTTATCTTCTTCCCTCTTATCCCTCTTCCCTCTTCCATTGAGCCTTAGGTGCAAGAAATGCTTCCAGAGGGATTAGGATCCACAACCATGCACATTGATTGCTTGTGGCTTTCTGAACTGTTATGCACCCATTACAAAGAGAAATGTCCTTGATGAAGGGTGAAGATCACATTTATATCTGGGTATAAGGACAAGTATTGATAGATTGATGTTAAGCCTATGCTGGCTTGATGAGTTAGTGGTTGTAGATAATCCTCCATAGCATACCAATTAGCTGTCCAGTAAAAATTAGTCATCCCTGAAAAGATATATGCCACTAACATTGTATGGACTCAACCTCAACAAGTTCAAATTAGAAATTTATATTTATATACAAATGTATATAAGCATACCTTAGCAATTAATAAAAAAGTAATCCATGAATTTGTGAGAGGGAAAGAAGGGCATATGTGAGGGTTTGGAGAGAGGACAGAGAATAGAGAAACACTGTAATTTAATTACAATCTCTTAGAATTTAATACAAACAAAAAAACCATTGGGTTATCTGAACTAAACTTAGGTAGAAATTTTTCTATGACCTGTTCTTTACCTTTTTATCTTGTGTAAAATGAAATATTCTTCCCAAAACACATCACACAACAATCTTTGTGTGAACATAGACATGTGATAAACTTTCAAAAGATACTTACAATGTCCCTGTTATGAGTATTAAGTTATAGAACTGAGCCTCTGCCATTGGAGGGTAGAACATCTTTGCAAATTGTTGTGATATCATTGTCCTTATTTGTGGGAAACAACGCGGGCGGGTGCCCAGGGCCCCAAAGCCTCCCGTGTGGTGACTGAGGCGGCCCGTGACTGGGCGGGGTCTCACACGAGGGATTCCGGCAGCATCTGAAGAGGCAGCGGAGGCGGAGCAGGCGGAAGCGGAGGCCTGGGTTCCTGGAGAACTTCCCGCCCTCCCGGGATGCTGTAGTTCCCACATGGTCCAGACGGTTGAGTAGAAGTAGGCCCAGCAGACACGCGGAATTGAGTTTCCATGAAGTAATTTTATTGACAAGAATGATGAATCTGGTGCACTCCCCCCCAAAAGCCAGGAGGGGTTTCCTTATATTGGGGAGTATCAAGGGGAGGAGTTAGGGAGGGGAAAACTTAATTACCTACGTCCCCCGCCCTCATTAATATGCAAATCTCAAGACAGAGGGCTTTTAGGTACGCCCCTTACCCAACTTACAAGTTTACAGGTGAAATGGAGAGGGCGGGTCTGGGGGCGTGGCCACACCTGCAATCTCAGGGTTTCCAGACCTAGGGCAGCCCTTCCATGGCCCAACACTTATTCATGTAATCATGAATGTCATGCCTTCTTGCATTGCTTCTGGTATGAATGACACAACCGAAGCTTCATTGTATGTCTATACATAACTTGTCCATGGAATGGAGGAATTAAAGTGAGAAATATACATATTAGTATGTCCTCCAAGGGAGCATCTGATATTGAAGGTAAATGAAGGACAGAATGACGTGGAGGAGCTTGCTTGCTATTTCTTAGAGTTAGGGACCATAAAGAAGAGACTAAAATTTGTGTTTGTGTTAAATAGTGCCTCCTTGCATACAAAAACTTAGAACATGTGGGAAGAATGACTACATAAGGAGAAAATGAGGTAGAAATGATATAGAGCAGAAATGGGGCATGGGATGAGATGGTGGTGATAGATGCTCATTTTATTAGACTGGATAGGATTCACTAAAGAGTGAAAGATGAAATTAATTCAGAAGACCATTTTAAATAGAGGTTTTAATTGAGTTAAAGTTGTTAGGCTGAGATTCATTCCCATCAGGAATTTAAAATAAAAATATCACATTTTATCTTGTGTGTGTGTGTGGTGTGTGCGCGCGCGCGTGCATGTTATGTATAACAGAACTTTTACTATATAATATTCTTGAAATGTTAGTGAGAAAGGGGTGGAGAGAGTGTTTTTGATTGGCAGTCTTCAAATTAAATTTTATGTAACAAAGAGAAGAATATTATACAAGATTATACAGTCATAATATAGGAAAGAAAACAACATGATGCAAAGGTATTTTTGATTTGGTATGTCTCTGGGCAGAGATATAAGCTTCAAAGAAACAAAATTATAAGCATTGCAGATAAGTAAGAATAGACAATATTTGGTGCAAACGCACATGTAGGATTTTATATTGAGTTGGTAAATTTCAAGGTATAGAACATTTGAATGATTTCCAGAGCATGATTCCAATCAGCCTTTACTTAAATCTACCAGATGCTGTAATATGGAATAACAATAGCTATGGAAGTTATTAAGTTGGTGTTCCTGGG
This sequence comes from Mastomys natalensis, assembly GCA_021653895.1. Lineage (NCBI taxonomy): Eukaryota > Metazoa > Chordata > Mammalia > Rodentia > Muridae > Mastomys > Mastomys natalensis. The sequence goes on along the minus strand of JAJTUV010000543.1, from coordinate 1,004,999 downwards.
TAAAAATCATAGTAGCTTATATGTTTTAGCAAAAAGAAAACAGGAGAATGCTTATCCAAGAGTCCCAGATGACAGGTAATAATTGTAAAGAGAAACCATGGCTTTACAAAATGATGACATAAAAAAACACATGTCTCCCTAGCCTGAGGTGCCAGTGGTCAGTCAATGTGTTATATCTTGAAAATTATTATGTTAATATAGCCTAGTTGTGGCAGGATCTGGAAAAAAACAACATAGAATGTAAAATTCCCTTCAACTTTCATGCCTGTTGATAAAGCTGTACAGATAGAGACTGTAAATAAATTTTTAAAAAACAATAAATATATGAACTCACAGAATGTATAGTTCAAGATATAGGTTAATAAGCACTCAGGGGAATTCAATACTTGTCTTCAGTACAATGTGGAAATTAAAGTTCTTCACAGAGCAGAAATCCTGGAAAGAGACAAGCCCCCCAAGCTGTCTTTGTTTTTATATAGGAATATGTTTGATGGAGAATGACAGGCATTTCTTTGCTTAGTAAATAGGTAATAAGAGTGTCAGGAATTAATCTGGCCAAGTGAGTATTAACATGTCCTTGTTTTCAAATGAAGGAAAGCTAAGCTCAGAAAGAATGGTTAACTATGCTAATGCATTTATCTAAAGTGACAGGTATTGAGATCAGACTGTCCTTGAGGCTCTGTGCCCTGTATATTCACAAACCTTCAGTGTGCTTCTGTATCTTCCTCTCTACTGAAATCAATGACTTTTCTAACATTGGGAATCTTTGTAATCTTGCCATATACATGCCAAATATATGCCAGCATCTTTGTAGCAAAATTACTGTAAAATTATTATGCTTCCCTTACCTCTTTAAGCCCTAGGCCGTGTCACTTTTAATTCAAAAGATCATACAGAAACATGAAAGCTTTGGATGGTTGAACAGCACATTTTACTACTAAGATAGTTCCTGAAAAATTGAGTATAATTTTTCACTTTCTGGATTATGAACTTTGTGTAAGACTTGCATAGCTCCTTTAAGGCTTAGTTTAACTACTCAGTAGAGGGAGACATTATGCATACCTTATCAACTACTTATGAACATTACTTGGAATGATGTATGTGAACAGATTTATTCATACTAAATCTCTCTCTCTCACACTCTCTCTCTATATATATATGTATATATAGGTGTGTGTCTGTGTGTGTGTGTGTATGTGTATACACTTTTTCAAATTAAACACAAACATATATAGGTATTAAAATGAGTGTAGTATTTGCAGATATAAACAGTTATATATGCTTTAAATAGTAATATCATACAAATTTACATTCAGAAGAGGCAAATCAGAATAAATATAGATGTTGAAATACATTTTATAATTAAATATAACAATGGCTTAACAATATATTTCAGTCACAGAAATCAGTGGCATTCTTGGGTATTTCAGGCTTCTGGGCTAAAATCCAATAATCAGTGAGTGAATACCATGTATGTTCTTTTGTGATTGGGTTACTTCACTCAGGATGATATTTTCTAGTTCCATCCATTTATATAAGAATTTATCAAATTCATTGTTTTTAATAGCTGAGTAATATTCTATTGTATAAATGTACCACATTTTTTGTATCCATTCCTCTGTTGAAGGGCATCTGGGTTCTTTCCAGTTTCTGGCTATTATAAATAAAGCTGCTATGAACATAGTGGAGCATATGTCCTTGTTATGTGTTAGAGCATCTTCTGGATATATACCCAGGAGTGGTATAGCTGGGTTCTCAGGTAGTGATATGTCCAATTTTCTGAGGAACCGCCAGACTGATTTCCATAGTGGTTGCACCATCTTGCAATCCCACCAACAATGGAGGAGTGTTCCTCTTTCTCCACATCCTCGCCAGCATCTGCTATCACCTGAGTTTTTTATTTTAGCCATTCTGACTGGTGTGAAGTGGAATCTCAGGGTTGTTTTGATTTGCATTTCCCTGATGACCAAGGATGCTGAACATTTCTTTAGGTGCTTCTCGGCCATTCGCATTTCCTCAGTTGAGAATTCTTTGTTTAGCTCCTTACCCCATTTTTAATAGGGTTATTTGGTTGCCTAGAGTCTAATTTCTTGAGTTCTTTGTATATATTGGATATTAGTCCTCTATTGGATGTAGGATTGGTAAAGATCTTTTCCCAATCTGTTGGTTGCCATTTTGTCCTATTGACAGTGTCCTTTGCCTTACAGAAACTTTGCAATTTTATGAAGTCCCATTTGTCAATTCTTGATGTTAGAGCATAGGCCATTGGTGTTCTGTTCAGGAACTTTTCCCCTGTGCCTAGGTATTTGAGGGTCTTCCCCACTTTCTCTTCTATTAGTTTCAGTGTGTCTGGTTTTATGTGAAGGTCCTTTATCCACCTGGACTTGAGCTTTGTACAAGGAGATAGGAATGGATCGATTTGCATTCTGCATGCTGTCCTCCAGTTGAGCCAGCACCATTTGTTGAAAATGCTGTCCTTGTTCCACTGGATGGTTTTAGCTCTTTTGTCAAAGATTAAATGACCATAGTTGTGTGGGTTTATTTCTGGGTCTTCAACTCTATTCCACTGATCTTCCTGCCTGTCTCTGTACCAATTCCAGGCCATTTTTATCACTACTGCTCTGTAGTATAGATTGAGGTCAGGGATGGCGATTCCTCCAGAAGTTCTTTTATTGTTGAGAATGGTTTTCTCTATCCTGGTTTTTTGTTGTTCCAAATAAATTTCAGAATTTCTCTTTCTAGTTCTGTAAAGAATTGAGTTGGTATTTTAATGGGGATTGCAATGAATCTGTAGATTGCTTTGGCAAGATGGCCATTTTTACTTATTAATCCTGCCAATCCATGAGCATGGGAGATCTTTCCATTTCCTGAGATCTTCTTCAATTTCTTTCTTCAGAGACTTGAAGTTCTTGTCATACAGATCTTTCACTGTTTGGTTAGATTCACCCCGAGGTATTTTATATTATTTGTGACTATTGTGAATGGTGTCATTTCCCTAATTTCTTTTTCTGCCTGTTTATCTTTCATGTAGAGGAAGGCTACTGATTTGTTCGAGTTGATTTTATAACCTGCCACCTTGCTGAAGTTGTTTATCAGGTTTAGGAGTTCTCTGGTGGAGTTTTTGGGGTCACTTAAGTATACTATCATATCATCTGCAAATAGTGATATTTTGACTTCTTCCTTTCCTATTTGGATTCCTTTGACTTCTTTTTGTTGTCTAATTGCTCTGGCTAGGACTTCCAGTACTATATTGAATAGGTAGGGAGAGAGTGGGCAGCCTTGTCTAGTCCCTGATCTTAGTGGGAATGCTTCAAGTTACTCTCCATTTAGTTTGATGTTGGCTATTGGTTTGCTGTATATTGCTTTACTATGTTTAGGTATGGTCCTTGAATTCCTGATCTTTCCAAGACTTTTACCATGAAGGGATGTTGAATTTTGTCAAATGCTTTCTCAGCATCTAATGAGATGATCATGTGGGTTTTTTCTTTGAGTTTGTTTATATAGTGGATTACATTGATGGTTTCCGAATATTGAACCATCCCTGCATCCCTGGGATAAAGCCCACTTGATCATGATGAATGATTGTTTTGATGTGTTCTTGGATTTGGTTTGCTAGAATTTTATTGAGTATTTTTGCATCAATATTCATAAGAGAGATTGGTCTGAAGTTCTCTTTCTTTGTTGGGTCTTTGTGAGGTTTAGGTATGAGTGTGATTGTAGCTTCATTGAATGAATTGGATAGTGTCCTTCTGTTTCTATTTTGTGGAATAGTTTGAAGAGAATTGGTATTAGGTCTTCCTTGAAAGTCTGATAGAATTCTCCACTAAAACCATCTGGTCCTGGGCTTTTTTTAGTGGGGAGACTTTTAATGACTGCTCCTATTTCTTTAGGAGTTATGGGACTGCTTAAATGGTTTATTTGCTCCTCATTTAACTTTGGACCTGGTATCTGTCTAGAAAATTGTCCATTTCATCCAGATTTTCCAGTTGTGTTGAGTATAGGCCTTTGTAGTAGGATCTGATGATTTTTTGAATTTCCTCATTTCTGTTGTTATGTCTCCCTTTTCAGATCTGATTTTCTTAATTTGGGTACTGTCTCTGTGCCCTCTGGTTAATCTGGCTAAGGGTTTATCTATCTTGTTGATTTTCTCAAAGAACCAACTCCTGGTTTTGTTGATATTTTCTACAGTTCTTTCTGTTTCTACTCGATTGATTTCAGCCCTGAGTTTGATTATTTCCTGATGCCTACTCCTCTTGGGTGTATTTGCTTCTTTTGTTCTAGAGCTTTCAGGTGTGCTGTCAAGATTCAACTCACAGACTACATAAAGCACATGAAGAATGATGACCAAGTAGTGGGGGCTTCAGTCCTTCTTAGAAGGAGTAACAAAATATCAAGGGTGCAAATATGGAGACACAGTGCAGGACAGAACCGAAGGAGAGACAGACCATTCCACCTGGATATCCATCCTATGTGCAGTCACCAAAGTTAGAGGTTGATGTGGATGTAAATAAATAAATAAATAAATAAATAAATAAAAGTCATTGTATACTTTCATAAATGTTTATTTTTAATATTTGTTTTGGAAATGTAAAATAAAGATAATAAAGTAGAAAAAAAGAAATCAGTGGAATTCATGAAAATTCTGAAAATAATGGAATACAATTAGTATGCTTTCATATGTGGCATTTATATATTATCTTTTAAATATATTGCTTCATTTCACATTATCCAGCTATTCAGTAAATAAAATCAGTGAAAAGTTGTCATTCCATAAAACATATTGCATGTATATACTATATGTAATGGAATTTATTTTAAATAAAAATCAGCAAAAGTCTAGCGGAGCAGTGATTGTCTTTAATCTCAGGCATCAGGAAGCAAGAGAATGAGATCACAAATTACAGATCAACTTTTCCATACCCACCTAGACTACATGATGAAACACTATCTTGACCAAAGCAAAATGTCAATTCTAAAATTCAATGATTACAAAGGAAGTTATGAGATATAACCTTAATCTGCAACTTTTTAAATACATGTTTGCATAGTTCCCTTAAAAATGGCTTTCTACTTTAAACAGAACTTATAGACCAGTAAAACAATGTATTAAACCTATCAGATATACTGTGACTGGGTCTAAAACAGATAAAGTCCATAAAAATGTGGAACAAAGGGATGAGTGATCAGTGAAGCTGAAAGTTAAATTCAGTTATCATTAGGCTTCTTATAGAATGTAGATATATTACTTTATTATTTGAATAAATTACCTGGATATATTATTTGGAAATATCACTAACAATATGGTTTCGGTATTTTGTTATCAAAACTTAGTAAATCATTTAGTATAAAGGTAAAATTATATAGACAAAAGATTTACAATTAATGACATTAATTTCTATGGAACATAGTTGGACTCTAATATCTGTCAATTAAAGATATTACTCAAAATACAAACTCCTCTCTTATATAATAATCTCATAATGTACAATGATGATTTGCAATTCTTAATTATTTTTATAAAAGTAAGTCAACTTTCCCATTACACTGGGTTATTATTTTAAAGTATTCTCTGATAAATGTTATTTTCGTTTAAAATTGTTTTCCTTTGTCATTTATGCAGATTATTGAAACAATAATTATTAATAATAAAAGAAATAAAATGTAGGTCTTTTAAAATATAGTTATCTTTCCAATTTTGGTTCTAATACCTTAATTCTCCTCTTTTACTATATAAGCATTCTTAGATTTATGATGTTTCTTTAAAAGATGCCATAAATATTATTGTTATGATAACATGTTTGTGTTTGTATGTGTTTGTAAGTGTATATGTGTTAATGAACACAATTTTTAAAAACTAAAAATTTATTAGTATGGGTACATATTTATCTTAATATTTATCTGGTATCATCATTCTAAGTGTATATGAATAAACACAATGAATTGAATTAAAATTAATAAATAAAAACCTGAGTTGATTACAAAATTAAATTCAGTGAATTTTTGAAGTATTTTGCAAATGGTAACTTGGAAAGTCAAGGAATTACAACAGGATTATATTACTGTATAATGATGATTCAACTATCCAAGAGAGAGATTATATACAGTGTTTCATTTGAGTAAATTTGAATTTGATTATTAATATATTTTAATTGTAAGAATTTTTAACAATTTAAACATTAAAATATATATGAGCTATAATTGGCATATGTACATTAGATACACAGACAAATGAAATAATTAAAGATTGAAAGTCAATGACAGAACCAACTAAGTATTAAAAATAATAAATACAGCGTAACTGAAATCATTGTGAGGAGAAGGTTGGGAAGAACCTCGAATACTTGGACACAGGGGAAAAGTTCCTGAACAGAACAACCAATGGCTATCGTCTAAGATCAAGAATTGACAAATGAGACTTCAGAAAATTACAAAGTTTCTGTAAGGCCAAGGATTCTGTCAATATGACAAAACAGCAACCAAAAGATTGGGAAAAGATCTTTACCAATACCACATTTGATAGAGGGCTAATATCTAATATATACAAAGAACTCAAGAAATTAGACTCCAGACAACCAAAAAACCCCTATTAAAAATGGGGTATAGAGCTTAACAAAGAATTCTAAACTGAGGAAACTCAAATGGCTGAGAAGCACCTAAAGAAATGTTCAGCATCCTTAGTCATCAGGGACATGCAAATCAAAACAACCCTGAGATTCTACCTCACACCAGTCAGAATGGCTAAGATCAAAAACTCAGGTGATAGTAGATGATGGCGAGGATGTAGAGGAAGAGGAACACTCCTCCATTGTTGGTCGGATTGCAAGATGGTGCAACCACTCTGGAAATCAGTCTGGTGGTTCCTCAGAAAATTGGACATAGCATTACCTGAGGACCCAGCTATATCACTCCTGGGCATATACCCAGAAGATGCTCTAACATATAACAAGGACATATGCTCCACTATGTTCATAGCAGCCTTATTTATAATACCAGAAGTTGGAAAGAACCTAGATGTCCTTCAACAGAGTAATGGATACAAAAATGTGGTACATTTACACAATGGAGTATTACTCAGCTATTAAAAACAATGAATTCAAGAAATTCTTAGGTAAATGGATGGAACTAGAAATAATCATACTGAGTGAGTAACCCAACACAAAAGAACACACATGATATTCACTCACTGATTATTGGATATTAGCCAAGACGCTTGAAATACCCAAGATTCAACTCACAAACCACATGAAGCTCATGAAGAAGGAAGACCAAGTAGGGATTCTTTGGTCCTTCTTAGAAGGAGTAACAAAATACTCAAGGGAGCAAATATGGAGACAAAGTTTGGGACAGAAACTGAAGGAGGAACTGTCTGGAGACCATTCCACCTGGGTATTCATCCCATGTGCAGTCACCAAAGGTAGATGCTGATGTGGATGTCAGGAAGTGCATGCTGACAGGAGCCTGATATAGCTGTTCCTTAGAGGTCTGCAAGAGTTTGACATATTCAGAGGCAGATGCTCACAGCTACCCATTGAACTGATCAAGGGATTCCCAATGGAGGAGTTAGAGTGAAGACTGAAGGAGCTGAAAGACTTTGAGGCCCCATGAGGAGAGCAACAATACCAATGAACCAGAGCTCCCAGGGTCTGGGAGCACTTAGGGAGAGACCCATGGCTCCAGCTGTATATGTAAGGGAGGATGGCCCTGTCGGACATAGGTAGGAGAAGAGACTCTTGATTCCATGAAAGCTGGACACCGTGTGTGGGAGAATTTGAGGGTGGGAATGTGGGAGTGGGGGTGTAGTAGGGGCACATCAGCAGAAAGCAGGAGGAGGGGTGATGGGATAGGGGGTTCCTGGACCGAGGTGGGGAGGAATGGGGTAAGGAGATAACATCTGAAATATAAATAAAATATCCAATAAAAAATGAAAAAAAAATAGAATTACCATTAAAAAAACATTGTGAACAGAAATGTTCAAATGTACTATAATAATTAGAATGTGAAGATGTAAGAGGCACTGTGAAAGAAATGTTATAAGGAGAGAAGTGACATTCGTCAGAAGAAACAAAGATAAAAGAAAGGGGCTGCATAAAGAACCCTCAAAGAGCTGTAGCTTTGTTCCATGCTTTTGGTAATGTGTTGCAATACAATGTGGGAAGTGAGTAGAGGTTTTGTGGGCCTGTTAAGATAATGCAGAAAAGCAAAAGTCAATTACTAGCAGAGGAATAACTCAGGCAGAAAAGCAGAACTCAATTAGTAACAGAGGAATAACTCAGATATTAACAAATAGTGTATCCAAGAATGTATACCTCAAAAGTAAAAACAAAACAAAACAAAACAATTAAAAAAATGCTTTCCATTATCTTAACTAGATCAGTGCCCAAAATATTTTCTCTCTCTCTCTCTCTCTCTCTCTCTCTCTCTCTCTCTCTCTCTCTGTATTTTTGTGTGTGTGTCTATGTGTGCATGTGTGTAGTTATGGCATCTATATTTTCTTAATCCTTCACTGTTTACAATATATGATATATATGATTGTTAGCTGCAGTCACAATGCTGTAAATTAGACTGAAAGAAATTATTCGCCTTGCACAGTTAAAACTTCTAACGTTTGACACATATTTCTAATGTATTCTATTATGACTTTGGTTATTTTAAATTCTACAACTATGGGAGTTCAACTGGATTTTATATTTATGTGTCTGGATAATTTCAGTTTGACCAATTTTTTTATGTAGTTTATATCCCCATGGAAATGAACATAGGGACTTCGGAATTTTTGTTTGTTTGTTTGCTTGCTTGCTTGTTTTTTCTCAATAAGATATATTATGTATTTCTATGCTTATTACTCAAGAGGGGCTACTACAATATTATATATAATATATTATATATTGTCTTGGTGTTTCTATGGCTGTGAAGAGACACCATGACCACAGAGACTCTTATAAAGGAAAATATGTAATGAGAACTGGAATACAGTTCAAAGAATTAAGCCATTGCCATTTTTATCTTGGTGTGAAGCTTTGGTAGCCTGCAAAAAGATTTGTCGAGGGAGAGGGAGCTGAGAATTCTATATCTGACCAGCAGACCACAGAAAGAGACAATGATACAATGGCCAGGCATGAGATGCTGAGACCTCAAATTCCACCTGCTAGTGACAGGCTTCCTTCAACAAAATCATACATAATTCAACAAGGCCACACCTCCTAATAGTGCCATTCCCTATACCATCACATATGTGATATATGTAAATTTATTTAATATAAAAATACCTATAATTTACATATTCTAAGTGTAAATTATACATTATACATCAGATATAATGATATACTGATACTGACTCCGTTCCCCTATGTGAGCTATCAGGCTATATTGAACAAAGCTGACATGGAGATAACACTTTAGTTACAGTTTTATCTCACTGACCTCAGTTTTATTTTATTAGGAATACATTCTTAAGTGATATAAACTAAAACATATATTTTATTGATTTTTAATATTTTAATTAAATTCATTTTTTTATGAATATTGTACAGATTTCTATTACCTCATAGCAAACACTTCCATATTCTTTCTGTAGGTTCCCACCTGTAGTGATGAAACAAGGATTTCCTGAGTTCTAGCCTTTCTAGGGGAATTTCATAATACTGAACTTGTTAGTTCTGCATATGATATTATCACCTACAGCAAATGGGTATCTCATATAACCTTCTTTTCTAAAGTGGGCAGGCAACAGGCATTGATATTTTGGAAATATTAATAAACAGACCAAACAGAAATTTGATATACTAATCCATGGTAATTCCTTCTGAGCATTAGAAAATATCTAAAATACCTAAATAGCATATGTATAGGACACATACATCTACATTTCCAACAGGATTGTAGAAGCAGTCTTGGAAACACAATGTCTTTGCTCACTTCTCTCAAGATGAATCTACCATATAAAATCTGGATAATTTTTTTATCTACCATCACAGATATCATTCTTTCACAGGACATATCATCTTCCATGCCCTGCAGTTTATACCAGTATGCCTTGGTTACCTATACACAGTATAAACCTTCATAATATAATCTCTGGCTTACTTAATATAATCATGGTACCTGATGCATCCAAAGAAGCAAGAAGAAATCTATTTTTAATCATAGTTATAGACCAATGGGGTTATGCTTGATATAGCTTGTCTCCTTGAGAAAAAAAGTTTCCCAACAAGCATGGACTGGATTACTACTAAGTCTCTGTGTTTTGGGCTTCATGAGCAATATTGTCAAGGCAAAACCGAATTGATACAAATCTTGGAATGCCCATCTCCCATATGATGAATAATGATAACAAAATGATAATAAATCTATCCTTGAGCAGGGCAGATATTATCTCCTCTAAAAATATAGCACTGCTTGTTTATAACCCAAGAATTTCACTGAGTTTTTAGACAATAAAATGCCTCTGCACTTATTTTATTCCAATTTTAAGCAATATTTGAAACTGCCAATATCTCTTGATAGATGTGGGACACATCTTAGCATTGTAGAAATACAAGTAAAGGAGTCAGGGTGCTTGATAGACTACATATGGATCATTTAAGTCTTATAAACAATCCTCCTTTGATCTCTTTCATCACTAATAACCAGGGTAACTAGAATTTTGATTTGTGTCATTATGTCAAATAAGCATGGCCATTCTGCTCATGAATGAAGTGTGGTTTTTGGAACACACTCTTGGTTTGGCTTAAAAATGTCAAAATACTGTTGTCAGTCAATGAATTAAATGGATCTGAAGAGATAAGTCTTCATCCAGTTTAAAAAAGGTTAATAGGTATTAGTTTCATTAAAACTAATATGTAGGACCTATTAATATTGATTTCAAAAGAAATAAGAAATCTATGGATGTTTCCAGGATTAAACATGGGTTTTAATTAGTGAAAACGTACAGGATCTGTAATAAAAAATTGATTATACTTCCAAATAATTAGGATTGAAACATATCAACTAAAAATGTGTTCTAAAATGAATACTTTTTCTAAAATAAATATTTTTTAAAATTAAATATTGCTAATAAAAATATATCAATAATTGGAAGATGACATTAGAGTTTTGAATTAGAATTAATATGATATCAATACTTTTATATTTCCAATACATCATAAGAAAATATTGCTACTAATTGTTATGAAGATATCAGCATTTTTTCAAGTTCCTATTTACTGTTATAAATCCTCAGCATCCTAAAAAAATATAGAACTTAATACACTCAGTTCCTATTAAGTTAAAAGTAACATCAATGACTGCAATTTTTTTCCTGAGACAGGGCGTCTCTGTGTAGCCCTGGCTGTCCTGGAACTCCCTCTGTAGACCAGCTTGACCTTGAACTTGCAAAGATCCACTTGCTTTGCCCGCTGAGTAAGAATTGCATTCTTAAAGTATAAACTATACATACAACCATTTGAAACTGAATTGATTTTAAAAATACACATTTTTTAATTAAACAATTAACACATGATACTGAAATAACTGCTTATCCATATAAAAATGTGTAAGGAAGTGTGGAGAGATACCTTAGTGGGTAAGAGCACTTGGTGTTCTTACTAGTGATCTTCAATTGGCTGCTGAAACCCAAATCTAAGTCTAGTTCAAGAAAATCTCGTACTGTTTCTAACCTCTGTGGGTATGAGCTTAAGTGTGGAGTATATATGTAAAGATGAAACACTCATAAATATAAAATAAAAGAAAAAGTCTAAGAACAAGCGATACAGAATGTATCTGTATTCCTTTGCTACTTACTCAAGCTATCATCTTCATGAACTTAGTATTACATATAGAATAAACAATGTTCAATATAATTGTTATTTTCATCACACAGTTTGCTCTTCTAACCCTTTGTGTTTAGTTAATTTGGTTTTGAGACAGGTTTTACTCTCTATCTCTGGCTAGATTGACACATAAGATCCTTATGTCTCAGCCTCTAATATATTCAGATTTCAGCAGTGTGTTGGTTAGTCTTATGTCATCTTGAAACACAAATTAGAGTTATATGAAAGTAAGGAGACTTAATTGAGAAAATGCCTCCATAAGATCTAATTATAAGGTATTTTCTTAATTGGCAACTGATGGAGGGGCAGCCCATTCATTGTAAGTGGTTCCATCCCTGGGTTGGTTTTCCTACATTCTATAAGAAAGCAAGTTGAGGGAGGCATGTTTGACAGGCGAATAGGTTGTTCTCTTCCACAACTTATGTATCAGCTCCTGACTCCTGGTTACTTACCTGCTTGAGTTCCTGTCCTGACTTCATTCTTTGATTATCAGCAAGGTTAAAGGGTAACCCCAATAAACCCTCTCCTCCCTACCTTGCTTTTTGATCATGGTATTCCATTACAGCAATAGAAATACTATAAGATAAGTGATACCAGAGGAGTAGGGTATTGTTGTGACAGACCTGACCATATTTGGAGAAGTACTGTGGAAGGACTTTGGGATGTTGGACTAGAAAAGCCATAGAGTTTTCAAAGAGATCAAAGAAATGTTTTGTAAGAACTTAGGATATAAAAATGTTGAGAACAGTGCAGAATGTGTTCTGACTTGTGAAGTTTCAGAGGGACCTTTAAATACTCTATCTGGGCTGTTCATTATTTTGAATTAAGATTCTGACACTATGGTCAGCTGAAGCTTAGGAGTCAGTCTTTATTACAAGAGACTGGCAAAATTAAAACAAAACACTTGTGTTAGTGGGACAATTGGTTTCATTGGCTGGAGCTAAGAATTTAGCAGTGATTAAAAAGAGGCCAGTGAAATTGGAGTGAAAATTTCTGAAAAATGTTTTCTCAGGATCAATACACAGAAATTGTGTTCCAGAAGCAGCAGAGGTTGTATCTTATACTGGCAATTTAAATTGGAAATGTAAGAATCAATCTGGTGGTACTGGTTTTAACGACATGAACAGATGATGGCCTTGGACTGATGCTTGGCACTGTGTAGCAGGACAAGAGTCCTAGAAGAAAGCTCAGGAGAAGATACTGGACAAAATGAAACCCAGTTCTAGCAAGGGACCCAAACATTTTGGGCATGTCAGTACCATGAGATGAATACCAAGAACAGTTGAGGTAGAGGACAACTCCTCTGAGCCTATGGACAACTTATGTTTGCTGCAGAGGGTAGAGCTGGGGAACTAATCCAAGCCATTTGGAGGACCATAGAAGATAACTGGATATTGAATCATTCACACTGTTGGAGTTTGGATTTGCTCTGTTCAGATTGTGACTGTTTCTGGTTTGTTTTTTTTCCCTCTTGAAGAACATATTCAACTTCACTTTGATATTTATAGGAAGTCCCAGCTGAAAGACTTTGGACTTTTAAAAGAGATTTTGGACTTCAAGATAAAATTGATATTTAAAAGAGACTGAGATTTTAAAATATGTTTGAATTTTTAAAGCCTGTGGGAAATTTAAAGTTATTATGTTTTATATATTAGCATGCCGCCCTGAGGATAAATAAAAAAGAAAAGGTTTTGACTGAACGGTAACATGTTTGCATGTCAAGTTGACAAAGGATAAGTTTTACTGCCTAGTTTTGTGCCAACTTGACACAAGCTAGAGTCATCAGAGAAGAAAACCACAATTGAAATATTGTCTCCAAAAATTAGTTTGAGGGCAAGCTTACAGAGTCTCTTCTTTTTCTCTTCTCTTCTCTTCTCTTCTCTTCTCTTCTCTTCTCTTCTCTTCTCTTCTCTTCTCTTCTCTTCTCTTCTCTTCTCTTCTCTTCTCTTTTTTCTCTTCTTCTTTATTTTCTATTTTTGGTGGATTTTAGAATTTTGATTCATTATCTCCCTCCTATTTTGCTCCCTGACAGTTCCTCATCCCATTCCTTTTCCACCTTCTCCAAGAGAATGTGTCATACCCACACACATGCCCACACACCACCAGGCCTCAACATTCCCTGAGGTGTCAAGTCTCTCAAGCGTTAGGTGTATCTCTCATTGAGGCCATACTAGACAATCTTCTGATGTGTTAGGGGCCTTGTACTAGCTAGCATATGCTGCCTGGTTGGTAGTTCAGTGTCTGAGAGATCTCAAGGGTCCAGGGTTGATGAGACTACTGATCTTTCTATGGGGTTGGCCTCCTCCCTAGCTTCTTTCAGACTTTTCTTAATTCAACTACAGGGTTTCCCAGCTTCTGTCTGTTGATTGGATGTAAGTATCTGTATCTGTCTCAGTCAGCTGCTTGTTGGGACTCTCAGAGGACAGACAGGCTAGACGCTTGTCTGTAAGCACACCATAGCACCAGTAATAGTGTCAGGCCTTAGAGCTTTCCTTTGAGATAGATCTCAAGTTGGGCTGGTCACTGGACTACTTTTCCCTCAGTTCTTCACCATTTTTGTCCCTGTAGTTCTTTTAAACAAGAACAATACCAGTTCAGCGTTTTTGACTTAGGATGGCAACTTGATCCCTCCACTTGATGTCCTGTCTTTCTTCTGGAGGTGGATTCTATAAGTTGCCCCTCCCCACTGTTGGACATTTCATCTAACGTCCGTTCCTTTGAGTCTTGACATTCTCTTACCTGCTTGTTGGGTCTCTGGTACATTCCATCTATTTGCTTTCAAAACTCAGGATGTCCTCATTTTTAATAGTAATCTACTGTAAAAATGAACTACATTTTTTATCCATTCTTTCTTTGTGGGATATCTGGGTTGTTTCCACCTTATGATTATCACAAATAAGGCAAGTATGAATATAGTGGAGCATGTGCCCTTGTGGTATGGTGCAGCATCTTTTGGGTATATGCCCAGGAGTGGTAGAGCTGGGTCTTCAGGGTAGATTTATTTCCAGTTTTATGAGGAACCTGCAGATCGATTTCCAGAGAGGGTGTACCAGTTTGCAATCCCACCAGAAATGGAGGAGTGTTCCTCTTTCTCCATATCTTCCACTGGCAAAATGTACTGTCACCTGAGTTTTTGATCTTAGCCATTCATTTTGATTTATATTTCCCTGATGACTATGGGAACATTTCTTTAAGTGCTTCTAGTCTAATTGAGATTCCTCTGTTGTGAATTCTATTTAGTTCTATACCCTATTTTTGAGTGTCTTTTTTTTTTGGAGGTTAGCTTCTTGAGTTCTTTGTATATTTTGTATGTTAGCCCTCTATAGAATATGGGGTTAGTTAAGACTTTCTTCCCAATCTGTAGGTTGCTGTTTTATAATATTGAGTAGGCACTTGGTCTTACAGATGCTTTTCAGTTTTATGAGATCCCATTTAACAATTCTTGATTTTAGATTTTGAGCCATTGGAATTCTGTTTGGGAAATCACACCCCCAACCCCTTGTACCAATGAGTGTGAGGCTTTTTCCCACTTTCACTTCTATTAGATTCAGTGTATCTGGTTTTATGTTGAAGTCCTTGGTCCACTTGGACTTGGCATTTGTGCAACTTTACAAATATGGATCTATTTTTCTTTTTCTACATACCCATTGCCAGTTAGACCAGCACCATGTATTGAAGATGCTTATCTCGTCCATGGTATATTTATGATTCTTTGTCAAAGATCAAATATCCATAAATATATGGGCTTATTTCTGGGTCTTCAGTTCTATTCCACTGATCAACCTGTCAAGTCTGTACCAGTACCATGCCATTTTATCACTATTGCTCTGTAGTATTGCTTGAAGTCAGGGATGGAGATTCCCCCAGAAGTTCTTTTATTGTTAAAACTATTTTTGCTATCCTGGGTTTTTTTGCTCTTTCCATATCTTTGATGAATCGTGCTGGGATTTAGATGGGGATTGCTTTTAATCTGTAGAGTGCTTTTGGGAGGATGGCAATTTTACTATGTTAATACTATCACTCCATGAGCATGGGAGATCTCTCCATTTTCTGAGGTCTTCAACTTCTTTCTTGAGAGAGTTGAAATTCTTGTCATACAGATGCGTCACATGTTTGGTTAGTTATCTCAATATTTTTTTTTTTGTTGTTATTTGTGACTATTGTGAAGAGTGTTGTTTTCCTATTTTCTTTCATCCCATTTATTATTTGTATAAAAAAGGCTATTGATTTGTTTGAGTTAATTTTATATCTGGCTACTTTGTTGAAGTTGTAGTGGTTCTCAGGTAGAATTTTTGGGGTCACTTATATATATTGTAATATCATCAGCAAATAGTGATTTCTTGACTTTGTCTTTGCCAATTTGTATCCCCTTGATCTCCTTTTGTTCTCTTAGTGCTCTGGCTAGAAATTAGAGTACTACATTGAATAGATATGGGGAGAGTGGGCAAACTTGTCTTGTACCTGATTTTAGTGAGATTACATCAAGTATATTTCTATTTAATTTGATATTGGCTGTTGGATTGTTAGATATAGCTTTTATTATTTTTAGTTATTGGCCTTGAATTCCTGATTCACCAATACTTTTAATATGAAAGGGTGTTGTATTTTGTCAAATCTCTTTTCAGGATCTAATGAGATGATCATGTGTTTTTTTTTTATATGAGTTAGTTTATATAGGTGATTATATTAATGGATTTTCATATATTGAACCACCCTTAAATCCCTGGAATGACTCCTACTGCATGATGGTGAATGATCATTTTAATACACTCTAGGATTCAGTTTGCTCTATTTTTATTAAGTATTTTTATATCTTATATTTTTGTTTGTCATAAGGGAAATTGATCTGAAGTTTAGTTTCTCTGATGGAATTCTTATGGTTTAGGTATCAGAGTAATTGTGGCATCATAAAATGAATTAATTAGTGTTTGTGCTTTTTCTATTTTATGGAATAGTTTGAGGAATGTTGATATTAGTTCTTCTTTGAAAGTCTGGTCAAATTCTGCACTAAAGCCATCTGGCCCTTGGCTTATTTATGATTGGGAGGGGTTTTTATTTTTTTGTTTTGTTTTGGTTTGGTTTGTTATTATTTTGATTTTTTGTTTTTTGGGTTTTTTTGTTTGTTTTTGTTTTGGTTGGGAAGATTTTAATGATTTCCTCTATTTCCTTAGGGGATATGGGCCTATTTAGATAGTTTACCTGTTCTTGATTTAACTTTGGTATGTGGTATCTGTATAGAAAATATTCTGTTTCATCTCTATTGTCCAGTTTTGTTGAGTATATGCATTTGTGGTAGGATCTGAAGATTTTTTGAATTTCCTTAGTTTCTCTTGTTATGTCTCCTTTTCCATTTCTGATTTTGATAATTTGGATACCGTCTCTGTATCCTGTAGTTAGTTTGGCTAGAGTTTTATCTATCTTGCTGAATCTCTGAAAGAACCAGCTTTTAGTTGTGTTGGCTCTTTGTATTGTTCTCTTTATTTCTATTTGGCTGATTGCTGCCCTTAGTTTGACTATTTCCTTCCTTCTTCTCTTCTTAAATGTGTTTGCTTATTTTTTTTCCTATGGTTTTCAGTTGGGCTGCTAAGTTGTTAGTTTAGGATCTCTCCAATATTTTTACCAGAATACTTAGTGCTATGAATTTTCCTCTTAGCAATGCTCTCATTGTGTCCCCTAAGTTTGGGTATGCTGTGTCATCATTTTCATTGAAGTCCAGGAAGTCTTGAATTCTTTTATTTCTTTATACCAAGTTATCACTGAGTAGAGAGTTGGTCAGTTTTCATGTGTATGTGGGTTTTTCTGTTGTTTTTGTTGTTATTGAAGACCAACGTTATTCTGTGGTGATCTGATAGGATGCATGGGATTATTTCAATCTTCTTGTATCTGTGGAGTCTTGTTTTGTGACTGATTATGTAGTCAATTTTGTAAAAGGTACTATGAGGTAATAAGAAGAAGGTACACTCTTTTGTTTTAGGGTGAAATGTTCTGTATATGTCTGTTAAATTCATTTAGCTCATAACCTCTTTTAGTTTCACTGTATCTCTAGTTTCTTTTTCAATGACCTCTCCATTGGTGAAAGTCGGGTGTTGTGATTTTTGAGCTAAAATTTCTTTTATGTATGTGTGTGCCCTAGCATTTGGAGCATAGATATTCAGAATTTATACTTTCTCTTGGTGGATTTTCCCTTTGATCTTTATTAATTGTCCTTTCCCATCATGCTTGATAACTTTGGGTTGAAAGTCTATTTCATTGGAGATTAAGTTTATTGTTGGAGAATAAGTTTCTTGGGATCATTTGCTTGGAAGACTGTTTTCCAGCCTTTAACTCTGAGGTAGTTTCTGTATTTGTCATGAGGTGTGCTTTTGTATGCAGCAAAATGCTGGATTCTGCTTGCATATCTGGTCTACTACCTTATGTCTTTTTATAGGAGAATTGATTTCATTGATTTTGAGAGATACTAAAGACAGATGACTGTTAGTTTCTGTTACGTTTTTATTGTAGGTAATATTATGTGTATGTGATTTTCTCCTTTCTATTTTGTTGTGAGATTATTCATATCTTATTTTTTTTCATTGGTGTAGAAAGAGGCAAGCAGGCTGCTTTTTGTCTCTTCATAGAAACAATAAAGAAAACACAAATGGAGGCAACCCTGAAAATGGAAGACCCAGGAATGGGTACGAAAGGAATGGGTACGAAAGGGAAGTCAGGAACGAAAGATGCAAGCATCAACAACAGAATACAGGATATAGAAGAGAGAATCTCACACTTGACATGGTCAAGGAAAATTCAAACGAAAAAACTCCTAATCCAAATATCCAGGACATCCAGCATACAATGAAAAGACTTGTGTCAGAGTTTTCATTCTAGAATCCTCGGTAGGCCTGAATTGGAAGATAAATATTGTTTAAATTTTGTTTTGTTATGGAATATTTTGGTTTCTCCATCTATGATAATTGAGAATTTTGCAGCATAATAAGTAGTCTGGGTTAGGATTTTCGTCCTCTTAGGGGCTGTATGACCTCTTACCAAGCTCTTCTTGATTTTAGGGTCTCTGTTGAGAAATTTGGTATAATTCTGATAAGTCTGCTTTTATACACTACTTGGCCTTTTTTCATACATCTTTTAATAGTCTTTCTTTATTCTTTCCATTTGGTGTTTTGATTATTTATGAAGAGAGAATTTTCTTTTCTGTTTCAATTGTTTGAGTGTTCTATAGATTCTGGCACACTAATGGCCATCTTTTTCATTAGGTAGGGGAAGCTTTCTTCTATAATTTTGTTGAAAATGTTTTTGGGTCCTTTGATCTGGGAATCTTCTCTTTCTTTTATTTCTATTATTCTGATGTTTGGTCTTTACATTGTGTCCTGAATTTCCTAGATGTATTGGGTTAGGATTTTTTTCTGTTTTGAATTTTCTTTTCCTTGTCAATATCTTCTAAGATGTCTTCTAAGCATGAGAACACCTCTTCTATATCTTGTATTCTGTTGTTGATGCTTGCATCTTTCATTCTGACTTTGTTCCTAGGTTTTCCATTTTCAGGGATGCCACCATTTGTGTTTTTTTTTTTGTTGTTGTTTCTATGAAGAGACAAAAGGTAGTCTGCTCACCTCTTTGTCAACCCTTGGTACCAAGATAAAAGTCAGCCTGCCCTCCTCACTGTGTTAGCCCTTGGTAACAAGGTTTGCACCCCCATCTATGTTAATTTCTCCACTGAATTAAACAGCTACCATTCCCCCCCTTTAGTGCAGATGTCTCCTACCTTTTAAGGATGCAGAAAACAAGGCCTCACTCTTAAGCTATGCAAAAGAGACAACCAAGAGTTCTGAGACAGCTTGGCTGGCTTGTAAAAATACAGTAGCTCTGATAATGGAATGAGTTATTTCTTCCAGGTCAAAATGGTCCTTTTCCAGATGTATGGTTCTGCCTCTTCTGTCAGAATAAACCTTATCAATTTGGACCTTCTTAGCCCTACCCAACCGTGCAACACCAAGGCTCAAAAGCCCACACTTAGTATCTGCCATGTATGAACTCCAAACTCTTAGACCTAAGCATCACATTCCTAACCTGAGGACAGGGAAGCTACATCATGAGTTTGGACTGGAATAAAACAGACTTTTATATTTGCATCATTTTTGTGATCTCTGGCCGTCTCCTGGGGTTCTCCAACTGGGCATAATATCTACTTCCATTTTTAGGACTTAGACTGCTTTGTTGAATTCCTTACTTGTCTGATTGTGTTTTCCTGTATTTCTTAGGACTTATTTGTTTCCTCTTTAAGGGCTTCTACCTGTTTACCTGTGTTTTTCTGAATTTCTTTTAATGAGTTATTTATATCCTCCTTAAAGGACTCTATTATCTTCACATGATAGGATTTTATGTCAGCATCCTGTTTTTCAGGTGTGTTGGGTATTCATGGCTTGCTGTAGTGACAGAATTGGGTTCTGATGGTGTCAGAGTACATATTGACTTCTGTTGTTCATGGTCTTGTGCTTACCTCTAGCTGTCTGGTTATCTCTGGTATTATCTGCCCTGTATCTCGTCTGGAGCCTGCTTCCTGTGACACTTGGTTGCTGCAGGTCTCCTGAGAAGCCTGTGGCCCTGGCTGTAGCTGACACCCTGGGTGGAGTTCAGATTGTTGGGCCTGTGGCCCTGGCTGTAGCAGACCTCCTGGGGGACCTTCAGTCTCTGGGGTCTTTAAAAATGCAGACAAGCTGATGGTCTGCCCAGGCAGAAGGCACAGCCTGGAAAGTGGGTATTTTCTTAATTAGTAATTCATGTGGAATAGCACAGCCCATTGTGGATGGATCCAAACCTGGGAAGGTGTTCCAGGCTTGAACCTGAAAATTCACCCCAGAGAGAGTTATTAAATTAATAGGCTGGCAAGCCAAATACTGGCAATATTCTGCACAGAGCCTTACCAACCTAAGACAGAAGTGCATATTGCTTTGGATAATGCATATTCCATGTTGGGTAATGAAGGCATTCTTGTCAGAACAACCTAAGACAGACTCAGTCTTTTTAAAGAAATAAAAAAGGGGAGAGGTAGAGAGCCTTTGTGGCTGCTTGGCAAGAATCTGACATGGGCTAAGGACAAGGAAATGGGCTTCTTGGCAGGAATATGACATTGGCCAAGGACAAGGAAGTAGGCTTCAGACAGGAATCTGACATTAGACCAGAACAAGAAGTAATTTAAGGCAGGAATCTAAATCTTAGGCTAGAACAAAGAAGTAATTTCAGGTAGGAACCTAAATCTTAGGCTAGAACAAAGAAGTAATTTCAAACAAGCCAAATTTTAGGCCAGAAAAAGGAAGGAGGCTTCAGACATGAAAATGACTTTGGGCTAGGACAGGGAAGTAGGCTCAGATATTTTGGTCATCCTGATAAGCCCTTAGAAACAGTGATCACAGGAATTTTCGTGTAATTAGGTTTAATACCTTGCTTGTTCTGTGACTATTTGTGTTTATTATCTTGTTTGTTCCTTGACTATTTGCATCTATTGTATTGCTAGACCCTAATCTTAGAACTGACCTTAATACATGTATGTAATTGAAATGGTATAAAAGCAAAAAGGAGAAAAGGGAATGGATAGAAGGTTCTAGGGAGGGGAAATGGGGAAAGGAGATGACATCTGAAATGTAAATAAATATAATACCCAATTAAAAATAGAAAAAGGAAAAAATGAAAGCAGGCTGAGCTAGCCAATGTGAGCCCCTATACACCACCCCTGTATGGCCTTTGTTTCAGCTACTGCCTCCATATTCCTGCCTTATTCAATTTCCTGCCCTGATTTCTGTCAATAATGGACTACAATGTTGAAGTGTAAGCCAAAGAAATACTGTCTTTTCTAACTTGCTTTTTGTCATAGTATTTCATTGCAACAATAGAAACCCAACTAAAACCATATGCAGTATGGGTTTGTTTGTTTGTATCTGTGTTTTCCTTGTCTTCTGTTTCTTGTAGCACTGGAAACTTTAAGAAATTATTTTGCTTCTTCAGTCCTTCCTTTAACTCCTCCATTGGGTTCCCATGGTACTCAGTCCAATGGTTGTATTGCTATCTCAATCTATATCTGTAAGACTCTGGTCGAGCCTCTCAGGAGATATCCTATAAGGCTACTGTCAGTCAGCAGTTCTTGGCACCACCAATAGTGTCTGGGTTGAGAATGCTAGGGTAATGGGGCTGGAGTGGACAGGTGGATGGGGAGAGCACCCTTTGGAGGCAGGAGGAGGGAAAGTAGAATGGGGTGTTTTCTGAGAAGAAACTGGGAAGGGGAATTTACATTTGAAATCTAAATAAACAAAATAACCAATAAAATTTTTAAAAAGGAATTATTGTGCATGTGTTATTAAAAATTGCTTTCCTTTTTTTAAGTTGTATACTTCTTTAATTTACAAGAGTGTAAAAAGGACACAATTACAATCAAATCCAGACAAAATCAAACTCTAGCAGTATAAATAGCTCAATATCTGCATCTTGGAATCATTCGTAGCACTTCTGTGGTCAAAGTGCTTGGCCAGCTTCATTTTCTTTTCTTTCTTTTTATTTTTTAGATTTATTTAGTTATTTAAATCACATTGTAATTTACTTATTTACACAGAGGTTATAAACACAGAAAGGCAGGATGCGGGGAAGGGAATGACAATGGAGCATAGGTGTTCAGGGGAGTACAGATACCTTTCAGAACAGGGTATCAGCTGGGTGTAGGTTCAGGGGACAGGTCACTATGACTCTGCCTATGATTTACTTGTCCTTATCTAAGTTGGTACTGTCTACCGAGGCTGTCTATTTACAGGAACTATGACTACTTGGGCTGGTAAATTTCCACAGAAGCTGCTTGTTCACAATAGTTTATAGCCTTCTGTTACAGTGTTTTTCCACAGAGACCCAAGACTTTGTGTTAGCATGCATGTATGTCAGGCCTATTGCTGATTTCAGGCCTATGACTGATTTTAGGCCTTTAGTGTATATGCAGGGCTGCTCCTGACATCTCCTCCCTTCTCTAAGTATAGAAGGGCCTTGGCGATTCTATTCTTGGTCCTGGGCCTTAAATAGGCTGACTAACTTTGTGATACAACAGATAGATAATTTGGTAGCAAAACCTATTCAGATACATTATCATAAGTTAGCTATGGAGGACCATGAGACTCAAGATGAGGTTGTTACTTTATCTAGGGTGTTCCTCAAACCCATCTCCACCCAACCTTAAAGGGGAATTTCCGCCCCTAGACCAAGCAGAGAGGGCTACCCAGAACCCTCTCTGACTGGCGATCTGAATTCTTGCTTAGGCTGCGAGGCTAAGCACTACAAGGGAATATAAATAAAACTTAAAAACATCTATCTGGGTTCCCTGAGGGACAAGCCTGACTGCATAGAGGTTGATGTCAAAAGTATCCTCTCTCCAGGAAAACGACATCGGGATGGGTATGGCCCTCATGCCTCACTGGACTACGACAGGAGGACTGGAGCCATTACAAGGTCCCTTTCAATCATTGGAGGTCAGGCCTCTATCCTCGCCTTCACAAGAATAAAAATTGACTTTCAAATATCATCAAACTAAGTCCAGATTGTGAAAACGAAAGCTTAAGGCTGGTTGTAAAACAGTTATGAATGTTTTCCTATCCCATTGGTTAGGTATGTTCTATATTCTAGAGCCAATAATCTGTAAGTTTTAATTCTTATTTGGTAAAAGCTGACCATATTTTTAATAAAGCATTCTATGTCAGTTGATACATATCATTCTTTCTGGTAACAGAATATATTTGAAGATAGAAAGCAAAACAAACACTGTTGTACTTTGCTTATTAATAGGGATTTGTCCTAAGAAGTGTGTTTCAAGATAATATCATGATTGGGAGAACATCATAAATGTGCTTACACAAATTAAGCTGATAATGTCACCTGATGACATGATTTTATAGGATCACTATAGAAATATAATTTACTGTTGAATGAAACATCTTGTATAGTGATTGGATATATGAATTTTTCTTTTTCCATTTCTGTAATAAAATATCATGAGCAAAGTAACTCATAAATGGAAGAATTTATTTGACTATAGTTTCAGAGAAAAAAAAAAGCCCATCACAGTGGGGAATCATTACACCAAGCAGCAAATATGGTGGTTGAATCAAAGGGTGAAGGATCACATCTTAAATCACAAGCAACAAGTAAAGACTATGCACTAAAGAATGGTGTACATCTTTGGAATCTCAAATCCAACACTTAATAACATGCTTCCTCCAGCAAGGCCACATTTTCTAAATCTATTCAAACAGGACCACTAACTTAGGAGCAAATATACAAACATCTGAACCTATAAAGGGGTATTCTCATTCAAAGTAAGACATCTGTAGGCATGATGACACGAGATTCTGTAACAAGATTATAATCAGTATCTCTGTGGAGACCAAGGCTGGTCCTAGAATTTTAGCTTCATACAGATCATTTCTACAATCGTATTCTTATTGTTTTCTGAAAAAATAATTATGTGTACAGAATGTGCCAAGTACTTTGAAAAAACACAGTGTGATGTCTGTGCAACAAACTCCAAAAATATGATGACTTGGCAGGATTAGTGCTCTCTTGTCTCTCTGCTATTCTTCACTGAAGTTTGTTAAATTCTAAGAGTGAAATCTTTGCAGCTGCATGTTGTCATAATGTCATTGTGCTCTGTGTAAAGATTATCCTTGTATTATTCAAATGATGATTTAAGAGAGGTCAAAAGAAGGGGAGTTGGATAAGGAGAGGACTGCTAGGTTACAGGACATAGAACAGAAATTGGAGTACTTTGATCCTTATTAATAGCAAAAAAGGTAGTTCTTAATGAAAGAAATCCACAATGGCTTAAGGAATCAACTGGCAGCCCATAGATACCAAATTTATTGAGTTAATAATATGAATTACGTTTGATGCTAACTTAGAGCAGTGCATACAATAAATTATATGTTTCATTTTATATAGTTTGGAGAGTTAAGATATGCACAGTGTTAATTCACCATAGTGCTGATACATGGTCAAAATTCCACTGGGCCTTTGCCTTGAATTCTGAAAAATATTATTCTTCACATGTATTTGGCTATCTTGGAAATGTATTTACATATTGAAATTGGTGATGGTTCAACATATATATCCATTAGAACACAATAATTTTTTTAGATATCATGTCAAAAAATCTGTTACAGATATAGCTAACAAGTCTCCATGTCAAGCAATTGTATAGAGATCTAGCAAAACATTAAAGGATATGCATATAAGGACAGAAGAGAGATATGAAATTTCCCAGAGATAGATTGTGCAGTGCTTTATTGACTTTGAGTTTTTTGAATATCAATGAGAGATAAGATGAAATACAATGAAATCTGGAAGGAACTTAAGAATTAGAACAGTCTATATTGTGATAGCCTCAGAATTGAAGACAGGAAATATTTTGGAGTGAGGAAAAGAATATTCTCATGTCATAACAGGAAATGAAAAGCTGTGGATTTTTTACAAATTGATGATATCAGATATGACAAGGGGAGGCCCCCTGAAGATCTAGGTTCTACCACAAAAACAAGAAAGATATCAGGAAGACCAAACAAAACAGGTAATATGATTTGCTGATCTACTACTCTGTAGGAACAGTTCTGAAACGGTCTGAGACACTAAAACGTCTCCAGCCAGAATTTCAGCTATGCATTAGACAATGTTCTTGGCAAAAAAAAAAAAAAAAAAAAAAAAAAAAAAAAAAAAACAACCTCAAGACTTATGACATCCTTTCAAATGGTATACACAGAAAGTGGAATTACTATTTGGATTCTTAATACAATCCAAACTAACTTGCAAAGAAAAATATGCCTTAGCTGCTCAGAAAACAGAGAAACACTTTTAGCAAAATTGTGCACCTGCAGGTTCCATGAATTTGTGAATGTGAAAATGTGTATTACCTCTCAAGGTTTATAAGTTCATACAGAAAAATAACTAGACAATCAGCCCTGACAAGTTTTACCCTTGAGGATGCTGAAAAGGATACTGAGATGCTAAACTATACATATAGTTTAACATTCTGCTTGATCCAACATTAGATTGCCTTAATAGTTGTTTAATCAAAATCAAGGACTGCTTCAAAGAACGATGCTAACCCCAATTGTTCCAGCATCGCAGACTAGAACTCCAGTTAGAACTGCAGATAGCCCTGAACTTTCTCAGCATGTAAATGGTGCAGATGGCTTTCTTATGATCTACCATTATCCCATTTGGTGGTTGATGGTGGGCAAAATAAAAATGAACATAAAAATCAGCAGAAAGCAATATTAACAGAGTGATGCCCCATTCATCAAATACACGGTGGATGGATTTTAGATCTGAGATGGTTTGAATATGCTTGGCTCAGGGAGTGACACTATTAGGAGGTGTGGCCTTGTTGGAGGAAGTTTGTCCCTGTGAGCATAGGCCTTAAGACCCTCGTCCTAGCTGCCTAGCAGCTAGTCTTCTCTTTGCCTTTGGAACAAGATGTTGAATGCTCAGGTCCTCCTGTACTAAAGCCTGCCTGGCTGATGCCATGTCCCATCTTGATGATGACAGACTGAACCTCTGAACATGTAAGCCAGCCCCAATTAAATATTATCCTTGTAACAGTTGCCTTGGTCATTGTGTCTGTTTACAGCAGTCAAACTCTAACTAAGACACAGGGATTCGATGGGTTTGTTGTTATTAATGGAAGATTAGTTAAAAATTGTTAAAAGTCTTGATCAGGGAGGAAACAAAATTCTGGAGGTTAGACTCAGATTTCTCTCCTTTTCTTTTCTTTATCCTTTTTTTCTCCATTTTCTAGTGTTAGGGGTAAAAAGGGGGAGAAGGGATGAAAAGAAAGAAAAGTAATGGTGTATAAGACTAATCAGAATAGTCTGGTCTGAAGCAATTAGAGCTATTACGAGTCAAAGATCTTTTGTTGGTATAGAGCTTTGTATATTGATACAAAATTAAGGTTATAGTTGCTTACAACAATATATATATATATATATATATATATATATATATATATATATATTCCTATTTAATGTAACAAACCTTTGTAATTCTTAAAAATATAATGTTAAATTAAAAAAAATTTTAAAGTTGCTATTACAAACTGTTTAGAATAATTAACAAATTCAAGTTAGCAGTCAGACCATCAAATGTATGTTCATGTTATACTAGTCTGGTTTATTGCAGAAATATGTTTCCTAGGTTGATGGATATAAATAGATAGAAACAAGCAATGTTTGGCTATTAAGATATATAATGATGATAGATAGATAGATAGATAGATAGATAGATAGATAGATAGATGATAGATAGATGATAGATAGATAGATAGATAGATAGATAGATAGATAGATGATAGATAATTTTCAACAACAGCAGAGGTCTACAGAATATGATATTTAAAAGATGGGTTACTAATAAAAGGCCTTTTTGACAATGAGACAGGTCTGCTTCTGGCAGTCCCTCTATTACACTCCAAAGAATGTTATTAGCATAGAATAACATTCATATTGAGTTTGCTTCAAATGTGGTAAGCTAGCCACTGGGTAAAAAATTGTCCTTGCTTCAATTGCAGACAGAATGCTGTTCAAACTGAGAAACAGGATGCACGGAAGTTGCCTTTAACCTTTGCTAAAACAAGATAGGCATGTCTGTTGTGTACTATGCTTAGAATCAGTGCTGAGAGACAACAGTAATCATGAAGTATTTTGATTCATTAAGAAAAAATATTTATCTTTGATAATTTACAGATTTGCTATAAGACTTCTCTGCAGAATTTATCGAAATTATTCAAAAGTGTTACAAATGTAAGCCAAGATATTGAAAGTGTGTGTGTGATTTGGGACAAGAGGTACTCTTTGTGATAATGGCTCTTGTCATTCTCCATTGGAGGACTGGCACAGATGTTAGTGCAAATTAAAAATTTGTAATTTTTCTCTAACCCAGATACATACTAAATAATCGAGACAGAGATTAATAGATTTAGTCAGCAAAATTTAAGGCACCATAACTGAACAGATAATAATCTATTCTAATTTTCTAAAATAATCTGATTATTCTTAGCCACAAACTTTGAGATACTTGAATGTTAGTATTGATCTGACTCTCTCTGTTCCATGTTTGTTCCCATACTGTATACTATACCTGCACTTCCTGGCAAATTCTCTCAGCCAAGGTATTTTTTTTTCTGTTAGGAAAAATAACTAATTCTCTGAGTTCATGAAAATTCTAGTACATTGAGTTTTAAGGTTAGAGGAACATTTGAGGAAAACATGAAAATAAATTGTTTAAAAATAATACTTTCAAAGTCCTAGAACCCCCCACTGTGGTGGTAGTATAAACGGCATTTTTCTCCAGCAAGACTCAAATTATACCAATGTCATTTTGTTCTATATTGTTAAACTTCAAAAACATTAAATTAATTTTTATTTATTTACTAGCTTATACTAATTGTGCAACTAGGTACTCTCTTATTACTTAGTCAAAGCAAGAACACACTTCCTTAAAATAAAAGATTTGTAAAGATTTGAGATACACTTAGTGTTACTATCATGTATTAAGTAGATACAGCAATCCTGGATACAGCTAGCTAGTATTGAGCAAGATTAAACATTTATAATATGATAGTAATGTATCCTGCTGTGAAATTCTGGAAAGATGGACAGCAAAAATGAAATTAGGAAGACTAGAAAAGCTATTGAAACATTCACATTTCAGGCGGTGTTACCTGCTATATAGAAAACATTTGAAAGAGCCATGGACACAATAGATACAGTAAAGTGCTAAAAAGTTACAGAGTAAAACTCTTAGATGAGTAATTTAAAAGAACATTAAAAAAATCCAACATATTTCAAGAAAATAGAAACAACTTAAATTCTTAATACAGAAATGTGTTAATCTAATTCAAAAAATCTAAGCTGACAATTTATTCACTAAGATTTTAATTGACCTTAAAACCAATTGATAAAAGAATAAATCAAAAAAATAATGCATTAAAAGATGGGTTTCATAAAAGACATTTAAAGGAAAAAAGAAAGGAAAAACAAAGAATGTGATAAAGACTTCTAAAATGTTAAATATTGAAAGAACAAATACTTAGGTTATTGAGTCTCAAAAAGAATTTGAAAATGCAATGTAGTTACTAGTTTACTCCAACAAATTTGAAGAGAAACATCTCAAACTAAGAGAAAGTGATGAATGTCCAGATAAGTCAAAGTTTAACTTAACTAAATGTTTTAAGGTATCTTATACTCAAGCTTCCAAAGTTGAGTGAGAAAAGTCTGAATGTAGTAATATAAAAGGAACAGCCACAAGTATATATCAGTACATGTACATGGAAATCTGCCAATATGATTGAGCCACCAAAAGATGAAAAATAAATGAAGATATTTCTTTTAACAGTTGAAAATGAAGATGGCAATATAACATTGCAAATGTGGTGTAACACAGCTAGACTACAATCTAAATTTATAACAGTAAGTACCTATATTTAAAAAGAGATCAGAAATACACACACATGGGGTGGGAGAGAGAGGGAGAGAAAGAGAGAGAGAGAGAGAAGAGAGAGAAATAGATGTTAATATGTGAATAGTTCCTGTGGACTTAGAAAAAGACTTTCTAGAACAGATGCTAAGCAAGAAAAAAAAGACTTTCTTGGAAAGTTTAGATTGCTTCTTAAAAAGTATAGACAATGATCTCAAGTGAACATCTTATCAACTCCTGTCCTGGAAGCTAAATATTAAGAATTAATTAAATTAAAGTTTAATAGAAGAAAAGAAATAATAAAGATCACAGTAGAAATAAACTGAAGACTTGAAAGCAAGACACATTTTGGTTTTCCACGAAGATAAATAAAGAAAAATAGAGATCAAAATCTCAAGTATGTAAACTCTAAGATAAAAAGGAAACATTGTATCAAATATCAGAAAATAATTGTAGAGATTACAGTGGAAATATCTATTGGAGGAACTTAATAATCTAGTTCATTTCTTTTCAACCTTCTTAATTCAGCGACCGTCTAATACAATTCCACATGTTTTGGTGATTCCCAAACATAAAATTGATTTTGTTGTCACTTATAACAGTAATTTTGGTACTGTTATGAATCATAATGCAAATTTCTGATATGCAGGATTATTTTCATTGTTATAAATTGAACATAATTAGAGCATAGTGATTTTCACAATAAAATTTTGTCATGGAGCATGGTGTACCATGTATATCAGTGCCAATATAACAACAGTAAATTGAATTGCTATCTTTTCCTGCAGTATGAGTAAAAGACAACACTAGTGGGAAGTTAGAGATTGCTTCTTTGTCACCGGATTAGAATTTCTAGGAGCAGTCCTTGCAAGAGCACAATGAAGATTATATTCCACAACATGTCTACTTCTAGATTTAGACTTAACAACCAACAAGGTGGAAAACCCTGTTCCACAAAGATATGTTGTTGGAAATGAAAGAAGAAGGTGTAACACTCTATCAGGAAGAACAGTCCAGAATGTTTTAATTGACATTGAAAGGAAATCAGTTTTCTCTGCATTTCTGTTAATAAAATCAATGGATTCCTCTTGGACTGTCTCAGGAATATCTTCAGCTTTGACTTCTCCCAAGTGCAACTGAGTGCCTGGTATATTTGGAAAATGTGCTGAAATTTTGTCTACAAGCATGCATTTTCACAATAATTACCATCACTATCCTTTTGTCTGGTTCAAAGTAATGTCCTCAAAGAAACCAGGTAAAGTAGGCAACATGTAAATTTTACTTTATTTTATTAATTATTCTATTTCACTTACTTTTAATTTTAACCAAATCTATAGTTTCATTGGATCTTTTGAGGAAATCAAGACATGTTGCATTTGATCCTTTCAGTAATAAATTTAACTTGAAATGGCAAAAATATCAGTCAAGTGTGCTATTTTCTGCAATTCACTTTTATAACTGAAAAGTGTTTCAAACTGTGATCTTGCTTTCTGATTAAAATCTGGTATGAGTTCATCAGAAAGCTTAAAAACACGTTTTAAAACAAATGACAAATAAACTTCTTGTATAGTGGTATTTATGACTACACCCTTATAGTTGAGAATGAGAGGCACAGACAACTTCTGTGACAACTTCTCCTCCCCATTTCATCCCCCAAAAGAAAGAGTCTAGGCCAGAAGCCATTGAAGAGAAAAATCTTAAAACTGTGATAAGGATCCTAAACTTTAGCTCTTCACAGTTAAGGGATTCTGGCTGGGGTATATAGATAGGGAAAGACACGGTTTTCTTTAAGGGGCTTCCTATGGGCAGTTTGACAAGCTCTAGTGATTATGTGAACAGCATTAACTGGATTTGCTATTTTTTCCTCAGTTTTTCCTTTTTGAGGGGGAACTTTCAAGGGAGGGGTGGGCCTTGGAAGATGAGTTGAACTATGGTACATTGTGTGAAATTCCCAAATAATCAATAAAAATATGTAGAGTAAACAATCTTTTCTGTAGGCTACCATCGCACTTCAGTGTGACTAGTATTACTGTTTGATGCATCTAACTCAATGCACAGCTGTAGAAAACAGCTGACTGTTTAAAGTGCTTGCTCTTACAACATTGACAGGACACTATTCATTTTTTTTTTTGCAACATTGTAACACCTAATATTTGCTAATGAGTCAGACAGTCAGTTCCAATGAATTCTAGTGTCTCTTTCAGTACCAAACATTGAAATCCAGATGGACATCCTAGCATAGCTTGGGTGCTCTGTGCAAATACCACAATCCTTTTCCTAAGAGATTTTATAGTCTTAGGAAATAAGCCAATTGTTTCAAAAACATCACGTGCAGTAATTATTGATTCAAGAGTTTTAGTGACCTTCATTAATTTGCCTCATATAAACCAATAACTGTGAAGAGTTTCCAATGTTTGTAGATCCATCAAGCTGAATACTAAATATTGGAAGTAGAGCATATTTAATCTCCTGGATTACCTGATCAAGAATATCAGTAGACATGTCATCTTTTTCATTAAATAGGGAACTTGCATTCAATTGCATAACAAATTCTTCTCTAATTATAATTTGAACAATATAATTGGCCATTAGTAAGTCATCAGCAATGGTGTGAGGTTTCATAGATCTGGTGATTTGGGGGGCCAATTAATACAAAGCTTCAATGACTGCTACTGTTTGTTTGTGACACTTGCCACTGCCTTCTGGAGCCCATCAGCTTGTTTTTAACATAGTTTGCTGGCAAAGCTTGGATTCTTGCTCTCAAAATGGTGTTTTAGTTTGTTTGGCTTCATAGATTAGATTGATAGAATGTTACAAAGAATAATACATTTTGGTCTCTCAATTCCTACTGTGATTATTGAAGTAAAACTATACTGTAAAAAAGCCCTCACTATATTTTCTTAATGTTCTTTCCTAGAAAATCCATTCTTATGGGATAGTTTTCAAATGAAAATAATATAAAACAATAGCTTTAGTAACACAACAATATACATGGTATAATTCAGTTAACATGAGTCATTAAAGTTTTTTATGATTTACAATTTTGTATGTGTGTGTTTGTTTGTTTACCAATCTATTTATTCATTTATTTTATATACCTGTTACTATTACAAGAAGCAGTATTCACATAAAGCGTAGATTAATCCAGATTAAGTTCTCATGCACACACACATATGTGTGTGTGTGTGTGTGTGTGTGTGTGTGTGTAACTTTTCTCAGTAGTTGATAATTTTACAGTACATTATTTTACATTTACACATTAATTATAATTTCTGAAGTTTTGTTTTACCTTCAATACTGCTACTTTCAACATATGCTCTTTACACATGTGTGACTGGTCAGCATATATTATGGTACCTACTCTTTCACATACTTTTGTGTTTGTCTTGGGTATATGCTCTAGTGGATGGCTGCATATTTTTCAGATACATACTCATCTCAGTGGTTAATTATAAAATATAAATAGAGGCCAAAATGTTGGGAAGGGGTTGGGAATTGAAAGCTGGATATAGGAAAAGCTATGGGGAGTAATTCTGAAAGAATTAATAAAGTATTATATTACTAAAGACCCTAAGAGCAAGTAAATAAAAGCTAAATACTTCTACTACCAATAGTGGAAGGAAAATGGCACTATACAATTAATAACTTTGGTTGGCAAAGAAACAAATTATCAAAGTGAAGACAGAACAAATGAGAGCAACTATTTTTAATCCATACATATTCAAGAACATTTCTCACAAACATGAAAATATCACTATATGTTGCTATAAATGAAGACACTTTCTGCTGGAGAGTAGAGGTGATGAGATAAAATTAGTGACTTCTTTGGAGAATGCTGTGTAATATAGATTATATGAAAACACAAATATTTTTATACAACATGGCTATCCATATACTCAGAGCACCTGGTACGTGCACATTTTGCTTCAGTCTTTCTATCCAATAAGTAGTAACACCAAGGTATATTCATGCTTAAATATTTGATCATGGACAAATAATTACCTTAGGAACACAGTGTATATATTTTTAACAATGATTGCTTACTAAAGACACATGAAGTATAACATTTAATAAAAAATGAATATTTGGAAAATATTTTAATGAAATTTAATTTACAAAAATATTACATAAAATTAACAAATTTATAAAATTTATAACAATTTATAAAATTACAAAGAATTAACATTTCAGAAAACATAATGTATATGTCAGAGGAAAACACTATATCCTTAATAACAAGGATATTCTAAAATAAGTATGTGTGTAAAGAAAACACTTAAGGTTAATAAAGAAATAGGGTTTTCATAGTTTCAACAAAGCATTAAAGTATTGTGAATATCATCATTTATTCAGAAAGAAAAAAGCTATATCTTTTGTGAGATATCAGCATGCTTGCATAAAATGGCTCAGTAAAAAGAATCAATAAGGATACTAAATGTTTGAAATAGTTGAGACTATCAAGTGACATACAGGACAATTTATTAGTCTTTGTTGAATAAAAGATGATATGTTTTATAAATACATAATGATGTTATATAAATATACAAAGTACATTGTACAAATAGTTTTAGACACACACAGACTAAGAGACAGAGAAATACACAGGTCTGTGTAGTGAATTTTGGTGCTACTGATTACTTGAATTATTTACTTTTCTATATATTTTGATTAGATTATATGAAAAAACAAATATTGAAGACTCAGAAAGAACGAATATATTTTGCCAATAATGTTAATTTACATATTTACTTGGAGAGCTTCACTCTCAAAGTGTCAACTCTCCACAAGTGTACACCTCCAAATACCATCATATTTGGGAAAGGTTTAATTCACAGGTACTGAGAAATCAAAGAAAATTGCTTTGATCCCAGTGTTAATTTTTATCCTCAGCTACTCAGTGTACTTAATCCCATTATTCCTTTTCCTATTCATTAATCAATTGGCTCACAATAGATTTTTAAGGAGTTGCTTGATGATTCCTTCTCTGAATAACACAGGACCAGCCAACATGACCTTCCTCAAGTTTATGCATCTCTCCTGCTTTTCAAGAGTATGCTAAATAGTTTTTGGTTTGGTGATTTTTCTTAACATTTTAGCTGGTAAGTATTTGGTTCTTATTTTTAAGATTTTTTTTTTTATTGATATGAGTACATTGCTGCTATCTTCAGATACATCAGAAGAGGGAATCAGGTCCCATTACAGATAGTTGTGAGTCATCATGTGGTTGCTGGGAATTGAACTCAGAATCTTTGGTAGAGCAGTCAGTGTTCTTAATTGCTGAACCATCTCTCCAGCTCAATATTTGTTTCTTTAATTAATAGTAATCATTATAATTTAAAATGTATCATCATCTACTTAAAGGTAAATCAGCAAAGAAAGCTACATCATAATGTTTCTCTACTCCTCAATCTATTTGTAGCCATTGCGTCATTTTCAAATTTCTTATAAAAATTTTCATGGGTGGGAGAAACTGAGAGGTTACCTAGGTATTGGACAATATATTTAGGTAAACTCACAGTATCTTCATCTGTTATTTTCTCTATGGCACAGTTTCTTTTTTTTCCAGACCAATTTTTATCTTTCAACATTTTCTGAAAGATACGTATAAAGTTGGTTCCAAAATTATTTTTGTCCCCAACAAAAAGTGATTGTCTAATGCTGTTGTGTTTTTTGTAGCCAACACAAACTACAGAGTACATGGGTAGAGGGGAAAATGACACTCTGCACTCATATCATTCCTGTTTTTATTGGTGTCTTCCCAGAAGTTTCACTTTCCTCTGTAGAAAATGCTGAGAAATTTTCAAGGCAATGAAAACCTCCATCTTCTCCCATCTCTAAGTATTGAAGAGCCGTGGCAATTCTAATCTTGCAAAGGCAGGGATAGAGGCCTGACCTCCAGTAATTGAAGGGGACCTTGTAATGGCCTCAGTCCTCCTGTCGTAGTCCAGTGAGGCATGAGGGCCATACCCATCCCGATGTCTTTTTCCTGGAGAGGGGATACTTTTGACATCAACCCCTATGCAGTCAGGCTTGTCTCTCAGGGAACCCAGAGAGATATTTTTAACTTTTATTTATATTCCCTTGCAGTGCTTAGCCTCGCAGCCTAAGCAAGAATTCAGATTGCCAGTTAGAGGGGGTTCTGGATGGTCCCTCTCTGCTTGGTCTAGGGCGGAAGTCCCCTCTTTTAGGTTGGGTGGAGATGGGTTTTGAGCATATCCTGGATAGAGTAACAACCTCATCTTGAGTCTCCTGGTCCTCCATAGCTAACTTATGCTAAACACTGAAGGCCTAAAATCAGCCATAGGCCTAAAACCAGCAATAGGTCTTACATACATACATGCTAACACCAAGTCTTGGGTCTCTGTGGAAAAACACTGAAACAGAAGGCTTTGGTAAACAGGCAACTTTTGTGGACATTTACCAGCCTGAGTTGTCATAGTTCCTGTAAATAGGCAGCCTCTGTGGACAGTACAAACGATAAGGACAAGTGAATCATAGGCAGAGTCATAGTGACCTGTCCCCTGAACCTTCACCCAGCTGATACCTTGTTCTGAAAAGTATCTGTACTATCCCTGATTACCTATGCTCTGGTGTCATTCCCTTCCCCACATCGTGCCTTTTTGTGTCTATAACCCTGTGTGAATAAGTAAATTATGATGAGATAAAAAAAAAAAAAAAAGAAATCCTCAATCTTATTCTTATTGTTGTTGGCACTTTAAAGGGTGTAATGAATCACATTTGCTTTGGGCTCTGTGTAGTATTTAGTCATTTTCATAGTGATTGCTTGAGGATGACTTTACTATATTCAGCTGAACAATGCTTTGTATGAAAATGTAATGATGGAGAGACCTGTGCATACTTTCTAGTAATCACTTCCCAGTAGATAAGACAAAGGAGTATCAGAAAGTGATATTTGTACTGTTGTCATTTCCCTCAAATTCCTACCATTATCAGACTGAGATTGTGAAACAAGGGTGTGGTACAGAAACTCTGATTTATATTTTAATTGCCAAATGCCTTAAGTTCACTCACTGGTGGCATGTCTGTGTTCTCTGTAAAAATCTACTTTTCAAAACTTTATTGAGGAGTTATTTACCTTAACAAATAAGCATATCTAATGTTGATAGATCATGATGAACAAGAAAAATACATGTCACAGTTTTGACAGTTCCTAATTTATCATTTTTTAAAAATGAGTGTTAGATTTTACCTTATGAAAGTATAAAATAATCAGTTTAAGACATTTAAAGCATATTTGATGGAGAAAATAATCTGCTGTGAGGATAAAGCCTGCTTAACTGCTGTCTCTTTTATGTTCTTATAGAGTAAATTTTCTTGTCCTTACTGCAGACTTGGTCTTCAGAAGACTGCTAAATTCTGGAAAGGGTAGTTCTGAGATTGTCTTAATTCCTTTGTGTTTCAGACTAATAATGTTGATGGATTAACATATACCTAAGAAAGTATTATGCAAACCTCTATATAATGTATTTTAGTGATGGTAAGAACCAGAAACATAATCTTACCTGTGCTTCACAGCTTACCCTAAGCTAAAGCGATATTGTTTCATGCATCTCCATGTAGTATAAGATGATCAATAATGATCCAAAATACTGTAACTAACACTATAAAGTGACAACTTATTACTAATTGGCATGTATGAAATTTTGACCAGCCAGT
Source organism: Mastomys natalensis (assembly GCA_021653895.1). Taxonomy (NCBI): domain Eukaryota; kingdom Metazoa; phylum Chordata; class Mammalia; order Rodentia; family Muridae; genus Mastomys; species Mastomys natalensis. The sequence goes on along the minus strand of JAJTUV010000543.1, from coordinate 968,028 downwards.
GTGTCTGATGATGCTAATAGTAGCTTAATAATTCTGAGCCCATGGGTCTATCTTTCAAGACTAGATCTGTATATTTCTTGTATTAAAGAAAAAATTCAAAATGAGAAGTTGGACTTTTGATTGATAAGTATATACCTGAAAAAGCCACCTAGACAATTGACTCATATGTATAATGTAGAAGCCACTGTTATATTATTCTAATTTTTTGAATCCTAGACTGCATTATATTGTTCCTCATCTATAAAAAATATTTTAAAAATAGTTATACTATTTAGAAAAGTTTTAATCTGTTTACATAACCATACCAACCCCAACATTCCAAATTATATATTCTTGTAATTTTAATAAAGATACATTACAGCTTGAATCTTGTCTATTACATTCTTGATATATGTGGGGACTGAGACTGCATCAGAAAATAATGAATTGAATCAGTCAAAGGCAATTGTGAAGTTCACAATCTTCCTCTCTGAAGTAGAGAAGAATGCTCATTTTTTATGTCATTATGTTGTGGTAACCGTTAAAAGGAAACTGGCTGAGAAATGTTAAAATACAAATGTTTTCTTGAATGTACTAAATATCATAATCAGTAGCACAACTTACTGTTCTTTCCTGGATAAAAAAAATACATTACATTACAAACAAGGTACTTTAATTTTAACTGTGCTTCATATCCTTTAAGTCCTGGCTAATGACATAGCAATTGTGTTCATTGTAGCAGTTTGAAATTTGCTTCTTCAGAAAATCTAGTGAGAACAACAATGCAAGAAGCACAGTACTGTTCAGTCTAGAAAGGTAAAAATACACATTAGCTACTGCAGTTTAACCATAGGACTTACTTTCAAAATCAGTTACTGAGTCATTTATTACTATAATCATATTAACGTAGCTAAATTCTTACAAAATCGTTGGTCATGTTTAGGTTTTGAATTTGAAAAATTGAAACCCAGGCATATTCTTTACATACCTAATACCAACTTGTTGTTTAATTGTTTAGTCGGTTTTTGCTGATTATTTCCTTTTCTTGTTGATACTATTACCCATTTGTTTAACTAACATTATTTAACGTTTTGGTTTGGAAAACCAATATAGAAGGGTATGTAAGTATCCAGCAAATAGAAGTCGATCATTAATGATACTACAGATCTGCTCTGAACTGCCTCACCATGGACTTCTGTAATGAGAAAAAGAAATAGAATTCTATTTCCTTTAAGGCAATGAGGATTCTATGGCAAATGTCTAGTAATTGTCTTCCTGCTACAATCAATGCCTTTGTTTGCAATAACACAAAAATCATGATTCAGAGAAGGAAGTATATTACCTTACAAAAATGAAATTCTCAAATACCAAACAGATTTCTACATTGTTGAGTGCTTCGGCACAATTGGGGCCCACACAATATTTACATGTACCCAGAGACGAACAAAAGAGAATTTTAGGACAAACTGGCTAAATTCTTTCATTTTATTGTCAAGGAATGGGAACTAGATGTTCAATATTTTTCCACACCATGGATTATCTGGTCATGTCCCAGTCTTAAGGAAACAGCTGTTGCAAATCAGACTACAGAACTAAGGAAATAGCATTAAAATCAGCAACCATATGAGTCAGGTAAATACTGAGTAAGAAACTTGCCTGAGCTATATAAAGATTGCAGAGAGAGAGAGACATAGAGAGACAAAGAGAGGGAGAGAGAGGGAGGGAGAGGGAGAGGTGGAGGAGGGGAAGAGGAAGGAAATGGAGAGGGAAGTGGATAGGGATGAGGGGAAAGGGAGAGAGACATAGAGAGACAGAAACAGAGAAAGGCAGACAGACAGAGAGACAAACAGAGACTGAGAGACAAAGACAGAGACAGGGAGAGACAGAATGAAACTGCAGATAAACTTTGACCAGAAAAAAAAATGTACTTTCAGAAATATTCCAAAATTATTTTTAAGATAGGATTATTGATTTTTAAGTATTAGATTTATCTTATTCCAACTTACCTGTACTTCCGTATTGTAAAGAATATGCTAATAATTAGTGATCTATGTGCTAAGACATATTCATGAATTTTGGGGTAGATAAATTCTTTATTGTTATTTTCAAATATCAAATGAGTTTAGATATACATATACTTTTGATATCATTTAATAAGAAAATATATGATATATTCAAATATTATATAAATGACATTTACAGCCAGTCCTTTAGTTATAGTCACTGATTTGAGTAATTAGGAAAAAACCATCTTATCTACTTTAAGAATCAAATGCAGAAATGGATGAAATTTCAATCTAAATATTCTAGGCTGGGTTTTACAACATAAGAGATTGTATTATGTAGCAGGAACTTCCTTGTCCAATCTATTTTAAATATTAATGCATCAGGAGGCCTATGATTGGACAGGGAAGAGGCAGGCAGAGATAAGAGTGAGGGAGAGAGAGGAGAATGGAAGATGGAAGTTGATATTAACCAGCATGGCTTTACCTAGCCTTAGGCAGAGAAGATATGAAAAGGTTAGGATATTTGGGTATACGGTCTAATCTGTGTTGGCCTCTTACTGTTATCAACTGGCTTTGAAATTATTGTGTGGGCATCCTGGAATGTGAGTATTTGGTGACATATAAATCTGATTGGTTAACTATAAGCTTTAAGAGTTTTGATTTTACTGGGAGATGGGTGTTATTGTGGCATGAGGCTAGCGTGGCCACTAGGAGAGCTTTGGAGCTTTGGCCCACCAGAGACCCTGCCGAGATAAGATCTCCTGACTGGCTCCAGGCTGCCCACTGGTGCTGCCATTAGTGCAGCCATATAGAGCTGGCACCTGGTGGTCTTCTTTTCCAATATCTCCTGCTATAGTATTAAAATTGAGTGTGTGGAGAGATGGAAGAAACAGAGGGAGGGTGGGAAGGAGAGAAGGATGGAGGGATAGATGGAGGGAAGTAGGGAGGAAGGGAGGGAAGCTTAAATTCAGAACTCACTTTTCCATTTAGGTGAGTGGCATTATCTCTGGCTCTCTTGAATTACAGGAGAATTCTAGGTTGAGTAACTTTGGGATGTAAATAGCACCCATAGTTCTCTGCTGTAGTTATCCACTACACTGTGAATCATTCTTTAATCCCTTGCTAACCTTATTACCTGGCAAATTCTGGCCAAGATAACAACAACAAATGCAAGTATTCAGGTAATATGTTCTCATCTTGTTTCCCCTAAGATTAATTATACACATTTTACCTGATAAATTTTGAATAATTCATGTACACAAATACTCATATACAAAGTTGTTTACTAGAATTTAAAGAATTTGGATGACATTTTAAAAGAATCTACATTAAATAATAGTTGGTCATTAGTTTTTAAGAGAAAGAACAATCCTCTGAAACATGGTGTCAGCATATATTTATATAGTAAGTAGAGTAACTAAATATAAATTATTTGAAGCACATAATAAATATACACATCTATTGTAGAAACTATTTCTAGGTGAGGTCTTGAATCGGTTTAAAGGTGTTAGTGTCCTGAAATTGTAATTTTTCTTTAATTTGAATTATAGAGTTGGGAATTACTTCCTCTCAGATTATACTGGGCAGTAAGGAAATGGTAATTGGTTTGTTTTTTGTTCATTTGTTGGTTTTGTTTTGTTTTATTATTGATTCATATTTAAGACAGATTTTATAAATATTTATTTTATTTTTTATTAAGCACACAATTCCAAGGATCACTCTGTAAATGACAAATCTTCCAATAACTATCTTACATTTTTATCTCTGTTTTTTTCATTTGCATATTTAATACATAAAAACTTTATGAACTTTATAAAAGACAGTCTCTTATATAGTGTAGGCTGAACCTCAAATTCATCTGAAGCTAGTGTAGTTTAAATTCTGTCTTTTCTTGCCTCCAGCTTCCAAACGCTGACATTATAGGCATGCTTCATGGTTGGCTCATCTTGAAAAATCCTATAGGATAATGTAGAAATAGAAAATGTATTAAATGTGTGATTGGTGTTAGCATGCTTGTCAATTCTTCCTGCTCAACAAGTATGGAATCAAAAGCTTTTCTAAATAGTTTAGATAAATGTCATCTGTCCAAACTTCTTTTCTCATTTGTGGTTCTTCTTAGCACACTATTTTAATTTTTGTTTACTTTTTATCAGAGATATTTGCATATCAATGTGTATTATATTACCCTTCACAATATTTAACTATGGATCCCATATAGGTGACCAACAGTAGAAAAATGGATAAGGAAAATATGAAATTGATAACAGAAATTTCTTTTTCTTTTTTTCTTTTTAATTTTATTTATTTTGCTTATTCACTTTATAACCCGTCCCAGTCACCCCCTCCCACAATCCTTCCCCATCTCTTGTTTTCTGAGTATCCCCTCCTCCTGTATCCCCCACCCTGCCACTTTAAGTCTCTGAGAGGCTAGGTGCTTCCTCTCCCATTGAGGCCAGATGAGGCACCCAGCTAGAAGACCATACTCCATATACAGGCTGCATGTTTTGGGATAGCCCCCACTCCAGATGTTTGAGACCTACATGAAAACCAAGCTGCACATTTACAACATATGTGCAGGGAGGCCTAGGTCCAGCCCATGGAGGTAGATCTGTGTAGACTAGGTATGCTCCTGGTTGGTGATTCAGTCTCTGAGAGCTCCAAGGTTCAGGTTGGTTTACTCTGTTGATCTTCCTGTGCAGTTCCTATCTCCTTAGGGCCCACAATCCTTCCGCCTATTCTTCTATAAGAGTCCTCAAGCTCCATCCACTGTTTGGCTCTGGATGTCTGTATTTGTCTGAGTCAGCTGCTGGTTAGAGCCTTTCAGAGGACAGCTTGCCCCTGTCTGTTCTCAGGCTGGAGGTTTAGATCCTGGGAGCTCTGGTTGAATCTTTTGATACTCATTCTAAAAAGGACAAAAGCACCTCACTTTGGTCTTCCTCCTTCTTCTTGAGTTTCATGAGGTTTATGCGTTGCATCTTAGGTATTGTGTGTTTTGAGGCTAATATCCGCTTATCAGTGAGTGCATACCATGTGTGTTCTTTTGTGATTGGGTCATCTCACTCAGGATGATATTTTCTAGCTCCATCCATTTGCCTAAGAATTTCATGAGCTCATTATTTTTAAGAGCAAGAATTAGGTACTGCACCCAGAAGACATGGGTTATTACTATAAACTTAGTGCCTTGGAATAGATATCTCCATTCACCCATGTATAATCAAGCATTATAAATTGGTCTCAGGGTTGTTAAAACAACCAAAAATAAAGCACTTGGAGTTAGGAGGGGGATAGTTTAAGGGACACAAAGAACAAGTAGAAGGAGTTAATGGTAAATGGATGTGATTAAAATACATTAGATAAATATAGAAAAAAATTTCAGAGCTGAAATAATATTAAGAAATTTTAATAATGACAAATATTTTCCTGTTGTAGTTATTTTTTTAAAAGGCCATTTTTAAAAGATATATTTGAATATTCCTATGTAGTAAATAAGATTCCTGAGTAAACACAGCTTCCTACATCTACCAAACAAAATATGAAGTCTATTGTAACTTTAGAAGTCAGAAAGTCAGTAGCTAGCTAAGTATAGTAGGTGATATATACATATATACCAAAATAGTTTGGATGAGGCCAAAGAATCACTTCAAACTTGAAACTACCTTAAGATCTAGAGAAAGATGCTGTGGAAAAGACCAAACTAAATTAAAGTACTGGGGGTAAGTACATTTTTTAAGATTATATGAATATATATTGAGCATATATTTATAAAGTAATTTCGAAATGGCATAATAAACAATGCAAAAGATACACATATACTAAAATAAATTAATATAAAATAGCATTGTTTTACATAATAAACTGCTTATTAAAATGAAATGGAAGGTGAAGAAATGATAGTAGACTAATTGAGGAAGATATTTTAATACCAAAATAACCTCAGAAATGCTGTGATCTTGGGGAAAAATTCTATCTAGAAGAGATGAGGTAGGAGAAAGAGAAAGAGAGGCTAGGGAAGGAGAAAGGAGAGAAGAGCAGAGGAGGGAGAAAGAAGGGAAGGAAGAGGAGAGGGGAGGGAGTTTATGCTTATGGTTATGAAGAAGGAGAGTCTCTGCAATGCAGGACTGTTCCTCCACACAGCTTTCATCAGGCAAGATCTGCCTGCTGGAGAAGATCTTGGACTAAGTAGGAGCTGGTGTTAACATGAAATAACTCTCCCAGTTTAATACTGAGGTTCTTGGGTGGTTTGTTATGGTGTTTTACCATAGTTAAGGTTCATGTTTATGATTCATAAACATGAAAATATTCAACTTTTGTTAGAAATGAAGTTAATGAAAAATACTGAGAGTTTAATTCACAGTAGCACACTTTGAAACATCGTTACCAGCTTCTGAGACATTTGAAATTGTAGGAATTCACAGCTACTCCCAATATAAAATTGTGAAACCTGCTTGGAAAGCTTTAAATACCTGAGTAAATTTGAATATATCCATAAACCAAAGGCTAATGGCTAATGTGAATAGTTTTTATTGGAGAAACAGTGCATGAACATTAAGAAAATAAAACCTTTTCTATTTCATTTTTATTTATTTATTTATTTTTATTAATCATTACATTCATTTACATTTCAAATGATATCACACTTCTGGGTTACCCTTCCACCAACTCCTTAATCCCAAGTCTATTCTCTTCTCCTCCCCTTTTTCTGTATGAGGGTACTCCCGCACTCACTCACACTCTCTGCCTCACTGCTCCAGCATGCCCCTACACTGGGGCATCAAACCTCCCCTAGACCAAGGGCCTCCCCTCCCATTACTGTCAGAAAAGGCCATTCTATACTACATATATATATGGAGACAAAGATCCCTTTAGGCACACTCCTTGTTTGGTGATCTAGTCTCTGGGAGAACTGGGTGGTCTGGCCAGCCTATGTTGTTTTTCTAGTGGTGTTGCAATCACCCTCTACTACTCCTGTCCTGCCAGCTCCCCCATCAGGCTCCCTGAGCTCAGTATGATGGTTGGCCCCAAGCATCCACATCTGCACTGGTTAGTTGCTGGCTGAACCTTCTTCCAAGGAACTGCCACACCGGGTTCTTGTCAACAAGTGCCTCTTGCCTATGGCAACAGTGTTGGGTTTGGTGTCTGCAGACATGATTAATCCCAGGTGGGGCAGTCTTCCTTCAGTCTTTGCTCCAGTTTTTGCCCATGTTCTTCCTTTGGACAGGAACGTTTCTAGGTTACAAACTTTGAGATGGGTGTGTGGCTGGATCCCTTGACTGGGGGCCGTGCCTATCTACTGGAGGTGGTCTCTACATGTTATATTCCACCCCCCTTCTCTGTGTATTTCAGCTAAAGTTATCCCTGTTGGGTCCTGAGAGCCTCATGTTTCCCTAGTGTCTGGGACCCTCCAGTGGCTATCCCCAGTTCCTCATCCCACCTGCTACATATTTTTGTTCAATTTCCTGACCCTCTGTACCTCTAAATTTTTATTTTATTTGTATGACTGACTTTATATGTATGTCTGTGCATTATGTGTTTACTAGTGGCCACAGAAACCAGAAAAGGATGAGTAGATCCCCTGAAACTGGGCTACAGAGGTCTGGGAGTCACCATGCAGATGCTAGGAATCAAATCTTATTGACAAGAAGACCTCTCAGTGCTCTTAACTACTGAACCAGATCTCTATTTCCCCACCTAAAAACTACACCATGCTAAAAGCTTGGGAATAGGCATATCTACAATAGTAGAAATTAGGAATAGTTTGCCTATAAGATTAAAATTAGGGGCCGGAGAGATGGCTCAGTGGTTAAGAGCACTCTTCCAGAGTCCTGAGTTCCCAGCAACCACATGGTGGCTCACAACCATCTGCAATGGGGTCTGATACCCTCTTCTGGTATGTCTGAAGAGAGCAGTGGTGTACTCATGTACATACAATAAAGAAATCATTTTTTAAAAGATTAGAATTAATAGAAAAATATTATAGGACCTATTCTTTTTTTTTTTAGTTTTTATTTATTTATTTTTAAAATTTATTTACTTTTTATTTTTTTTAGAACCTATTCTTATAATAGCTTTACTCCATGCTCTTTTTAACCCATCTGATCTCATGTAGTTCTCTTTTGACTGTATTCTGATCCTCTGAGATTCTATCTACATCTCATCTATAGCTACAAGTAGCAGTATATCTATACAAGACACCAAACATTTATTACCTGCCCTCCAAAAAGAAGATGACAGCTTCATTTCAAGTTATAAATTGTGGGACTGTGTAAGGGTATCCTGGTTCTTGGCTGGGCATGGGCCTAGAACCCCGAGACTCCAAGAGAGAAACGGCAGGAGTTCGGCCACGCCCCCAGAACTCAGGGTACTGAAAAGCAGTCTAATCTCCGTAGACCTACATTATTCAGTCACGAAGGCCATTACAGCCCCTCCCAAAGTGCACAGGTAGAGGGTGTAACTACAGGCCTCAGGCCCTAGGGATTTACATACTAATGAAGGTCAGAGGGCGGAGCCAATTAAGCATTCCTCCCCTCCCCAGACCCTTCCTACTTCTCCCTCCCTATTTAACTCAGGCCTGCCCTGAGTTTGGGGGGGTACACCCAGATCCATCCACCATCCGCCATGACAATAAACCTTTTTGGAACCAAGGACTTCCTTGTATCATTGGGGCTGCCAGGCCTGCCGCGCCAAAGCCTCCAGCCACTGGAACCAGGGACCTTCCTCTGGTATGTGAGACAGGCTGCCTGGAAGTCTCCAGGCAGCCTCCACCTCGCAGGCCCCGGGCCACTGCCTCTGGTCCCAGGCCGCTGCTGCCTGGGCCTGGGGCCTGCTGCCGCGTGGGCCCGGGACTCCACCGCTGCCGTCAGGTTTTTCCACAATAAATCATACTTCTCATACTACATGTGATAATTGAAATGCAGGTATGATATCACTTACAGAATATATCTGGTACATAAATATCTTTCTCAGACATAAATATTATCCCACCTGCATCAAGTTAGTGACATGTTTCAACAAAGCATTTGTTAATATCCGAGTGTGAAATACAATGCTTTGAAAATGACTTTCATGTACCAGGTATTTTAAAAATTATACAAAATTACTATAAAAAATCTGTTTTTCTATTAAAGGTGGGTATTTAAAAGTTAAAACAGCTGTTATGTGTGTATTTTCACAAATATACTTTAGTTTATAAATATCATCAATTAGAAATGTAATGCCTACTATTCTTGAGTAATTAACCATTTTTACTTTTTATTAAGAAAGCTAATGTAGCAACGTCTGATAAGATAAAGTTTTCATGAAGTCCTTAATGAAGAAAGAAGAGGGGATGTTCCTTTTTAGATGATTTAACCAAGCAGCACAAAATCCAACTATGCCCTCTAACCACACATTAGAAAACAATATATACTAGCTTTATGCTAACTTTTCAGTATTTAATATCTTTGTGGAGTATTGATATTTAAGTAATGAAATAAATAGACAATTTATTATATTGTTAAAGTAGTATAATATCTACAGTTGTGTTTCTATTTTGAAAAATTCTCAAGTTGAAGGAAATTAGAATATTTTCTCTTCATAGTACTGTCTTAATTCTTTAATAATTTAGTTATTTTTAAAGTTATTTTTAATTTTTTATATTATAACATAGTTATAATTTCCCCCTTCCTTATCGTCCCTTCAGACCGTCCCATGTGCTCCTGCTCTCTTTCAAATTCATAGTTTATTTATTTAAAAAAATTGTTACATGTATGTGCATGTCTTTGTGTGGTGTGTGTGTGTGTGTGTGTGTTGTGCCTAAATATGTAAATAGAATATGAACTGAACAGGGAAAGTACTGTAAAGCAGCTCTATAAAATTAGCCTCCAGCTATATGCCTTCACTAATCAGTGATTACAAAACTTGTTTTCTAGCATATCCTATTCCCAGTAGTGTTTCTATGGTTTTCTGACCATGATATTACTAGCGTGTGTTTGTTTCAAAGATAGACATATGTACAATTATTTTAGGAAAAGTTAAACCAAAGAGAAATAAAATGGGTACATATGATAGTAAATGGAAGTGAACCTAGAGAATTTCTACAGCTGGTAAGCCCTTTCAGTAAGTTGACTGGATATATGATTACCTAAAAAATTAAAAAGTAAAAAAAAAAAAAAAAAAGAAAAGATAGTCAGTAGCCCTCCCATATACAAATGGGCTCAGAAGGGCTCAGAAGGAAATTAGGGAAATAATCTCCTTCACAAATATAAAACATCTTGGAATAACTCTAACATAGGAATGAAAACTCATATGATTAAAAATTTCATGTCTTTGAAGAAAGAAATTGAAGAAAAAAATCAGAACATGGAAAACAGATGCTCATTTATCAGTAGGATTAACAATAAAAATGGCCACCCATTTTTGTAAAAGCAATTTACAGATTCATCACAATCCCAATCAAAATTTCAATACAATTCTTTACAGACCTTGAAAGGACATTACTAAATTTCATTTGGAAAAGCAAACGATCCAGGATAGTTAAAACTTTCCTGCACAATCAAAGAATTTTTAGAGGTAGCACCATCCCCAATTTCAAGCTGTACTACAGAGCTATTGCAGTAAAACCACATGTTACTGGTATAATAATAGATAGGATGATTCATGGAATCTAATCAAAGATTAAGATTTAAATCCACACACTTAGGGACACCTGTTTTTTGATAAACAAGTCAGAAATATGGAGTAGAAAAATAGAAAGCATCTTCAACATATGGTGGCAGTCTTACTGGATGTCAGTCTATAGATGAATGCAAATAGTTCCATATCCATCACCTGGAACAAAATTCAAGTACAAGTAGATATAAAGACCTTAACATAAAACTAGTAAACCTAATAGAGGAGAATGTGGGTAATAACCTTAAACACATTGGATCAGAGGACAAATTCCTGAATAGAACAGAATTTATCACAGGGACTAAAATAACAATCAATAAAGTGTACCTCATGAAACTGAGTCTCCGGAATGGCAAAGGACAGGAGCAATAGGACAAAATGGCAGAATACAGAATCAGAAAAAGTTTTTACCAACTCCAAATCCACCAGAGAGCTGATATTCAAAATATATAAAGACCTTAAGAAACTAGACATCAACAAACTAAATAATACAATTAAAAAATGAGTTATAGATCTAAACAGAGAATTCTCATCAGAAGAAACTCTCAAGTGACTGAGAAAACCTTAAAGAAATGTTTAAAAAAATGTTTCTAGTAACTACCCCCAGTTCCCCACCCACCACTGCTACATATTTCTATTCATTTTCCTGACCCTTTTTACTTCTCCCTTGTCTCTTCCCATACCTGATCCTGCTCCCCCTTTTTCCCCTCCACCTCTTCTTTTCCTCCCAGTTCCCTCACTCCATCTACCTCCCATGATAATTTTGTTCCCCTTTTTTAGCAGGATTCAAGCATCCATACTTTGATCTTTCTTTTTCTTGAACTTCATATGGTCTGTAAATTATATCTTGGATATTCTGAGCTTTTGGGCTAATATCACTTATCCATTTGAATTTCCTGATGACTGAAAGTCCCAGATGATAGGGAAGTAGAAGTTCCCAGGACCCAACAGGGATGACATTAGCAGAAACATCCAATGAAGGGGAGATAGAACCTGTAGAGACCACTTCCAATACACAGCCATGGTCCCCAGTTGAGTGATGAGGTCACCCACCCATCTCAAAATATTTAAACCAAAATTGTTCCTGTATAAAGGAAACAGGGACAAAATTTGGAGCAGAGACTGAAAGAAAGGCCCACCCCACCTAGGAACCCAATCCTATTTGCAGATACCAAACTCGGACACTATTTCTGATGCCAAAAAAATTGCTTGATGACAGAAGCCTGAGATAGCTGTCCCCTGAGAGGCCCTTCTAGCAGCTGATTAATACAAATGCACATACTCACAGCCAACCATCAGAATGAGCTAAGGGAATACAATGGAAGAGTTAGAGGAAAGTCTGAAGGAGCTGAAGGGTTTGCAACCCCATAGAAAGAATAATATCAACTAACTATAACCACCATCCCCCCAGTTTCCAGGAGAAAATAAACCAATCAAAGAATATACATGGAGGGATCTATGGCTCCAACTACATATGGAACAGAGGATTGTGTTATCTGGCATCAGTGAGAGGGGTGACCCTTAGTCCTGTGAAGTTTTGATGCTCAAGTGTAAGGAGATGGTAGAGGGATGAGGAGGAGTGAGTGATGGGTGGAATAACACTCTCATAGAGGCAAATGAGAGGGGGGATGATATGGGGGGGCTGAGGAGGGGAAACTGAAAAGTGGGACAACATTTGAAATGTAAATAAATACAATAACCAAAACAAAAGAAAAGAAAGAAAGAAAAAAGAAAAAGAAATGTTAAACATACTTAGCCATTAGAGAAATGCAAATCAAAATGACTCTGAGATTCCATTTTACACTTGTCAGAATAACTAAGGTCAAAACCAGGTGAGCTCACTCTAGAGAGGATGCGAACATCCTCCATTACCGTGAGGTACCAATGTGTACAGCCACTACGGAAATCAATATGGCCACTCCTCAGAAAATCTGGAATTTATCTCTCTCAAGACCCAGCTATATCACCCATGGGCATTAACACAAAAGATGGTCCACCCTACCATAATGACATTTTCTTAACTGTATTCATTGGAGAGCTATTTATAATAGCCAGAAACTTAGATATCCCTCAGCTGAAGAATAGAATTTAAAAATGTGGTACATTTATGTCTTTCTTTCTTAAGGTTCCAGTTTTCAGTGATTCCTGCCACCAGGACTTCTCTGTGTAAGTAGCATATCTCCTTAAGGAGACTAGAAGCTGTATGTACCAGTGCGGGTTTTTCTACTTTGTACTATACTTTTATACTGTTATGCTTTTATACTATGGAAGCCTGTGGTATTAAGGTTGAAGTCTACCATTGACAGATAACCTTCTAAGCTAGTCATATAATGGAGGATACCCTTCATTGGCAGGGTGTCCCCTTCTCTGACTTTGTCTGAGGAGTTAAAAAAGCTCTACACATCTCTACCTGCAGAATGTCATGTAGCCTTAGTTAGATTACAGATTCAACTTCCATTTTCTTGATAAAAACAACTTCAGCAAGCACCTGAGATTCCTGAAATGTCACTGCATTGTTATTGTAAGCCTTCATCCAAATCTTGGATTGTCTTTCTCACATTCCCCAAATTATATAAGCGTGAATCACCTCAAGGAAAGATGATCTGCCTCCCCTCAGCTGGTCCTGGTGTCATCAATTACCATACATACTCTCAGGGCTTCCAACACCCTATCCTTTTTCTCTGCTCTATTTGCCATTGTGACCCAATATTGGTGACCTATTCCCTGGAGAAGGGAGGGTCACAGAGAGCAACCAGGTTAGTGACAGTATCAGATATTTCCTGTATTTCCTGGGTATTAACTGCTGTCTGAGGGGCAGCAAAAAGCAGATCATAAATAGGGGTTAGTTTGTTAGTCACTAATCTGTCACTATAGACCCCAGTGATTGTTCCTGAGTCTTCTTCCAGAAATAGACTCTGTCTTGAACAAAGTTAACAAAATTCAAATATATATGCATACCTGTGAAGGTTTTTCCCCCTTAATTTGATGTAGGAAAATCCAGTTTTAAACCAGGTTTGGAGGCTGGAAGTCACCCCTTTAATATGGGCCACATCTTATCCCAGAAACTTATATAAGGACATGGAAGATGGAAGTTTTTGCTCTTTGCCTGCTTGCTCTGGCATTGCTAACAAGTCCATTCCTTCAGTATGAATTAGAGTCTATGTGTTCAGGATTCCAGCATCTACTGAAGGCCAGCTAAGACATCCAGCATCATGGACTGAGCAGTCTGGTTTCTTAAAGTTCCTGCTTATAACCAACCATTGACCTATTAGCTGGTTCACAAAGAGTAGTCCTAATAAATTTGTGTGTGTGTGTGTGTGTGTGTGTGGAGTGTGTGTCCATGTGTCTATATGCTTGCATGCATGTATGTTGAGTGAGATATGAGCAGATTGATAGATTCATTCTGTAAGTTATATTTGTCTAGACAACCCTGACTAATACCCATTACCCACCATACCTCCATCAACCTAAACAGCCATGGTTGTGGTCTCTGTGGAAGTTCCCAGTTTTTCATTTCTGGGATGAGGACTTCAACACTCAGGGTGAGCCATTTCTATAAGCAGCTACTAAAGTGCTGCCATCTTCTTCCACTACTGCTGCTACAAAGCATCTGCTTATCTTTTGTTAAACATAATTTCACTTACTTAGGGTGACTGGCATTTCTGGGTTAAGTGTACACTTTCGTATAATTTAATTTTTTTGTGACTGAATATATATTTTGGTGTGTGTAATGCTTTGTGAAATAAAGATTGAAGACATTCCAAACAATAGGGTAATATATATATATATATATAATGTATATATATATATGAAGTATAGATATGAGAAGCACACAATTCCTATGGTTTTATTGAAAATTAAGGTGAAAACATACAAAAATCAATTAAGCTGTTATAAAATAGCAAGCCAAAAACAGATAAGAATTTCAAAAACTGCATCTTGAATATTCCTTGGGGAAGGTCTAAACTTCCTCAGACTTAATTTTTGTGCTATGTTTTAATAAAATGCAGCATACAAGTAACATAGAAATTACAGCTCCCATATGATGTGTTTTTTAAACTAATATTGAGCAAAGCAACTTGGGTAAAATTTCTATGGCAACAACAGTAATATCTAATTCAGCTTATATGTTTATAAACTACTGAAGGATATTAAGTAAAGCATTTTATCTCAATGTGCTCATTTTTTCTAGGAACAAATAGATATACAACTTACAATGGGTATGGATTTCATAAAATCAAGATACTAAGAATATTCTGAAAAGTGCTTCAATCATAATCTACTGGCCCAGATGAAGGTGAACGAATATCAATGGACTCAGAGGATGGAGGAGAGTGTGCTTTCACAAATATATCAGTAGCCAGGAAACATGTGCAAGAACCCAAACACCAAGCTCTGTTTCCTTGCAAATCTGTCTTGCCCAGCCAGCTCTGAACTCACACAAGGTGTTTACAATTCCTTATTAGATGAATGATACGATAGTAGGTTTTTATTTCAAGATAATATGATCAATCATTTGTTTACAGAAATAAATATTAATATTATATGATAGACACTGAGACTGACATCTAAGTAACCTGAGTACTTATGATAGATGAAGGCCTCTAGAGTACAGAGAATCAGTTTTCAACAAGTTATGACACTATTACATCAACCATACTCCAGATGATGGGTGCACACCTATGAGTATAGGGATAAAACAAACTGGATTTCCTTGATCATATAAAAAACACAATGTTGGAAGGGGTGCGTAGGCTAGAGGGTAGGGTGGAAGGTGTAGGGGTGAAAATAATCTAAATTGCTTCTACATATGTATAAAATTATCAAATGATAAATTAAAATATAATATTTAAAATATAAAACAACTAAGTACATATAACGTAGCCAACTTTATTCATAATTATAATATAACAGAACACATCTAAACCATATCCACAGAGTAAATAAAATGATTGTAAAGAAGCAATGGATGCTATCTGCTTTGGTTGAACTGAGCTGCTTACCTTTCTCCTGAAAGAAACTTCTAAAGTGAAGATCCCCAAACACTTAAAAATATCCTAACCAAATATGTTGTCTTATTTAAGTGAACGAAGAAAGCTACACACAATTTTAAACTAATTTTATTTTGATTTCCAAAAATATATTTATAGATTAGGATCTTAGGCCAGAATAGAATCAATTACTACATGAATGTAAAACTCTAAAATAAAATGTAACATACAATGGTTTTCAGATTGTAATACAGTAATAAACAATAAATATTCCACATTAAAATCAGTGATTTGTTTTTGATATATTCCTAAATCACAAAACAAGATACATTACATTTCTATACCTTTAAGTATTTTATTTTCTCTTAAAATATTTTAATAATTGTGTGTATGCCTCTGTGTGTGTGTCTGTGTATACTTGTCATAATGGAGACATCTAGTATGCTGTCTTCAGATACTCTATTTACATCCTTTGGGGTACAGGGTTTTTAATTATCCAAGCTTAGTAACCTAATATACTAGAAAAAACTGACCAGTGCACTTCAGGGATATCTCATTTCCTTCTCCCTAGTACTAAAATTAGAAGCACATATTACCAGCTATGCAATGATACTTGGGTTCTGTGACCCAACACCAAACCTCATGCTTGCATGGCAGCACTCTGTTAACAGCTCCATATTATATTTTCAAATTTGCAATGGATTTTAATGACACAAAGCACATATTTAAGTAAATATTTATATTGTGTAGGCAAGAAAGAATAATAAAGGGCACTAGCAAAAAGACAAAGTGGGTGTTTTAGTTGAAATGTTATACTCTCAATTTCTATTAAAATAGATTTCCAAGAATCCTGTCCAAATTTTAAGAAGTAATATAGACTATGTTTCATAGATAAAAGAAGATAGCCATATAATAAATAGCATTATTACAAAATAAGGAATATTATATACTTTTCCTATTGGAAAAATTGTGCCATTAAACCATGAGTATAACAAATGTTGTATCCATGTATAAATACTCACAGAATTATCTTGTAGTCATTACCAAAACACATAAATATGTACATACTTGCTTAAAACATTTCATCTGTAGTCTTACATGTAAATATATATTTCCAGGTTTGAAGGGATTTCTTTAAATCTAAATCTTATCTGGAAATTTTAACTTTTAACCTCAAAAAAAAAAAATGTTAACAACTCTTATTATGCCAAATTTTCAGGAATGAGAATAATCCTTTTTAAGAGCAATAAGACATTCTGAATCATGGTCTGTGTCTCTTTGTTTACATGTCTATGTAAACTATGTCATGCACTTCTCTTTGCCTTTACATAAATTGTCATGTCAGTCTTAGCAAGTCATAAAAGATAAACATCACTGAAGTTTAAAAGAGATTGCCATCAGCACTATAAGAGAAATATATTATTCATCTTAATTATTTGAAATTTACAGGAATTAGGAAATGTTGTAAATTATTCTCCCTGTCCGCTAGATATTAATTTCTTGTGGTGTGAGCTACATTTCAGTTATCTTCTATTTCAGGCAAGGATAAAATCTTACAGACTTAGAGTAACAAGTATTTTTATCATCATTGACTTCTTTATTGCTTCAAAGTTTCTCTCTCTCTATCTCTCTGTCTCTTTCTCTGTCTCTCTCTGTCTCTCTCTCTGTCTCTGTCTCTATATATACATACATATATATATGTGTGTGTGTGTGTGTGTCATTTTCAGTCACAGACACTGAATGCATTCCTGTGAATCACTGAGAAAAAGTATGAGGTCTAACTATAGAAATAGGTTAACGTTTCAATATGAAAGTTATATGAGATCAAGTACTATATTAAATTGCCTCTATAAAATTCAGTTGGACTAAATTTTGTCCTATAATAAATAACAACACTTTACTCAGAATTGATTTTATATATATACATTTACACTTAAAGGTGGATTTGACTGTACTTTTTCAGCTGACTTTGCCTCTGTTTCTGAAATAGTACAGATTTTAAGAACACTTTTCAGGGAAAATTAATGCTTTTAGCTCTGTGCATTTGGATGATACAGCAAAATATCTTGCTGACTTGATGACAAATTTCTCAAGCCAAACCAATGTGTAATGAAGATTCCTAGTCTCTTGGCAATTGTAAGAAAAACCAATGTTTCTTTAAGTTATTAACATATGGAAGTAGAAGACTTCCCTTCCTGTGAGTTTAAATTCCAGTATATATCATGTTTTCTTCAAAAACAAAAGTCTCTTAAAATGGTTCTATGATATCAACAAACACTGGGAAATATGTAATGGTTTCCCTACAAAGTCAAAGTATACAGTATGAAAATTTGTCATTTAAATTCACAAATACAAGAATCATAATAATAGCCAAGGCTTTAATATCATAATGACATCTATTTTAAATTTCAGTGAACAATGTATTTTATCAGCAATTCTGTCAAAGCTCATCACCTTGTGAAATCTGATATTTCAGAGAATAAAGTTCCCATAGGCTTTTACTATGACACTTTTATTTGAACTCTCTGTGAGTCATGCTTGGTGAGTAACTATAAAGGGAATTAGAAAATCTCTGTTTATAGTTCCATTTCAAAGTGTAATGCCAATCATCTTGGAGAGTAGGCCACTAACTTATCAAAGCAGTCTCTCCATCAGAATTCTCTTCCTATGCTTTCTGTTTTGTTTTGTATAGTTATTCATTTAAAAGACTGGGTGAACACAAAAGAAGAATAGTTCATATGCAGAAGTCTAGGAGCCAGTGGCTGAAGCTCCCTTGCAAGGGTAACTTCCCTCAGTAATGATCCAAGTCCTTACTGTGAAAGAGACAGAAGATGAGGCTATTGTTCTGCAAAGACTGAGCCCTTAAAATTCATTTGGAAATCT
The DNA here is from genome assembly GCA_021653895.1 of Mastomys natalensis. Taxonomy (NCBI): domain Eukaryota; kingdom Metazoa; phylum Chordata; class Mammalia; order Rodentia; family Muridae; genus Mastomys; species Mastomys natalensis. The sequence goes on along the minus strand of JAJTUV010000543.1, from coordinate 949,523 downwards.
GATACTGTGAGGGCCCTTTGGGATAAGTCAGAAAAATGTATTTGAAAGATGATGAAATGGCTCAAAACAAATGATTTTTACAACATTTCTTTCATTTAACAGCTGATTCTGGGCTTGGGACACTATAGAATGGTGGGTAGTTTATTTTAATTCATCTATTGTTTTTTTTTAAACTATTTAATTGTGTGTGCATGCACGTACGTGTGTGTGTGTGTGTGTGTGGTGTGTGTGTGTGTGTGTTTTGTGTGTGTTTGTGTGTCCGGGTATGTACACATGAAAAGGCCAGAAGTGGGTGTTGAATCTTCTGAAGCTGAGTTACAGTTAGCTTGTGTTACTGGACACAGGTGCTCAGAAACTGGACTTGTGTCCTGGGCAAAAGCAGCAGTCAACCTTTACTGTGAAACCAGCTCACCAACCCCTTTACTGTTTTAGAAGAATGAATTCAATTAGCCATGTGGAAATGGAGGAAGTGTGGAGATGGTTGTCAAAAGGAAAACTTAACTGTTGAACTTCCAGGAGAGTTAGAAGAATATGAGAGCATCGAGAACAGAAAATTCTCTCTCCCATCTCTCCTCTGACCTATTTGTTCATCCAGAGTCACCTTGGGCTTCTGCTTAAGCTTGGAGTTAGTGGAATTGTCAATATCCACTCTCTCCTCACCAGAAATGGCACTGATACTTATGAAAAAGTTCTCATTCATCAGTAAACAGCAATAAGTGAATGGGATAATTTGGGAGGAATACAAAAAAGCACATCATTTTTCATTTACTGATATGTTTGTCCTTCTATATTGTTTAGAAGCAGTATAAATAAATTTCAAATAACATATACATTAATATATAAGACTATTAATAAAAAAATTTAAAAAATCATGATAACAATAGGCTAGGTTTTCATTCTTGCTTCCTACTGTTAAAAACACTTTCAGAAGTATCAGTATTATAGGTTAAACTATATATGAAATAGCTTTACTAACTACGAGGGATAATCTAGCAATCTTATAAAAATCAATTATATAAGAACAACAGTATAAAATTTTAGTTTACATGAAGCATATTAACCTTATTAATCTAATTTCATTTTCATTCAAAACAACATTGTTTTTCCTTATTTTTCTTTTGATTCTATACTGTAAAATTCTAATTCCTTTTTCATAAGCTCTGCCAATGTATAGCCTGCTCCTTGTGAACTTTATTGATTTATAAGGTTCATCTGAACCTTATTGGTTTATAGCCTGATGTGAGGCTGTACTTTATGACTGAGACCACCAGAACTGGGACTCTTTCAGTTTTATTCTACCTGGTGAACATCCCCTTCCAGCTATAATTTCCTTGGAAATTATTATAACCCATTTCTCTACTTTGTATATTTGTTCTTTGGTCTCTTTCATCAATTTATCCTTCTTTAGCTCACAAAATTTAATCATCTGCAAATATCTTCCATTATTTTTTTTCTACTCTGCCTATCTCCATCTCAGTAGCTAGGCATGATTTTCTCATCTCCTTTGTCACAAAATCTTTTCATGTTTTTATTTGCTTAAAATCCACATATATCAAACATATTTCCATAAATGCAAGCCGTAAATGGTGTGGTACATATTAACTTTTCCTTTGTAGACTCATGTTAGTTTTTATTTGAATATGATTAATGAATCAGTTGTTGGGTCTTAGTTTAAAAATACAAGTCCTCACTAACTAATTTTTTAATTTTTTTGTCTATCTTTTTCCTCAACTATCCCATTTGTTTGATTGTGTGTGTTCAGTATACTGCTATATTTTTATAATTTTTACTTTCCTTACATAACCTAAATAATCTTGTTCTCTTTTTTCTATTTCTTCTTAAAACTCTACCACCTTATTACTTACTTCTAGGTTTGTTGTAATCATAATTACACAATTTAAAATTAATGTTTAACTCCTTCATTAAAATAACTTTGTATACTGCCTTCTCTTGATACTTTTAATGATTTATTATTTTTCTTGGACATCTATAGCACCTTATCCTAATTCATTTCATTTCTATTTTGTTATATTTATTTCAAGTCTTATTTCTATCTTATCTACTCTTTTTTTCACTCAAGCTGTCTTGCCATGGTATTCATGTTCTTTAGATCCTTAAAATTATCATTTGAGGTAGTTTTATCCTAAAAAAGAGTATATAATTTGAGTAAGTCTAACCTCTCTTAAGGTTACAATATCATTTGCCCTACTAATATGAAAAATACATAAAGCACTCAAGAAGTTATATACCAACAACACAAGTTACCTAATTTAAAAATGGAGTACTGGGCTAAGCAGAGAATTCTCAACAGAGGTATCTCTAATGGTCACAAAACACTTAAATAAATGTTTAATGTCCTTAGTCACAAGGGAAATGCAAATCAAAATGACTCTCAGAGTCTACCTTACTCCCATCAGAATGGCTATTATCAAAACCTCTAGGGATGAACATGCTTGTGAGTATGTGAAGGAAGGGAAACACTTCTTCTTACTGGTGGGAAAACAAGCTTGTACAGCCTCTTTGGAGATGATTGTGGTTTCTCAGACAACAGGGGATAATTCTACCTCAAGACCCATCTATTTTGTTCCTGGACATATACCCAATAGATGTTCCATCATCCCAGAAGAACACTTGTTCAACTATTTTCATAGCAGCTTTATTTATAATAGCCAGAAACTGTAAAAAAAAACCTAAATGTCCCTCAACTGAAGAATAGTTAAAGAAAATGTGATTTATTTACACAACTGGATACCACTCAGCTATTAAAAACAATGACACCATGAATTTTTCAGGAAAATCGATGGAACTAGAAAATATCATCATGAGTGAGGTAAACTATACACAAAAGGACATGCATGGTACGTATTCACTTATAAAATGGATATTAGTCATAAAATACATGGTAACCTTACTACAGTCCACAGACCAAAAGAAGCCATATAACAATTAGGGCCCAAAGGAAGTTGCTTGAATCTTTCTTGGAAGTTGAAATAAAACAGATATCAAAGGTAGTTGAAGTGAGAGAACTGGATGGCAGAGCATATTGGGTAGAAAATAGGGCATCAGGATCAGGTGTAGAGAGAGCTTGGGATGAAGTGAAAATATCTGATTTCATTAGACTGAGTTGTATCATGTGATGTTTTTCTGGAAGCTGTCTTATGAGAGGATGTTTTGCTGAAGCATACACATGAGACACATCCTTAGCTGAGGCAGACACTTGAATGGATGCTTCATGTTTGGAAAAAGTTTAAGTAGAATCTAACAGACAGTAAATGATACTCTTGCATTGGTTCACCTTGTAACACTTTGGTGCTCTTCTCTGATCTTTTCTTGTAGTGATTTCCTAGAAAGAAATCCTCCAAAGAAATTCTTGTGGTATTCAGGTGCTTTTTGCTGCTTCTGCAAACTCAGTAATGCTTCAGCAGATCCTTGTAGTTTCTTCAGGATTTAACTACTATTGACTTGTGTTTGATGTTTTGGACTGCACTGCTGATATTCTGGCAACAAAAATTAGTATTGCCCCCAAAGAACTACTTCTAAACAGAACCACTGCACCTCCACTTTGTCCTACTAACTATCTTTTTCCCCTACCTTTGGTCAGTGGCTAAAAGGAATGTTAAAGTATTGAAGAACATTTAATAAAGTAATTTTGAAAACCCTAATCTTACACACTGAAGAAATCACATAAATGGGCACCAGTGGGAATATCTAGGACCTGCCAGAGACTGGGGACAGGAGCAGGTCCCAGGGAGTCTATGAGGATGACTCTAGCTGAGAATCATAGCTGTGTGGAATATGGAGTCTAGAGCTTCAATCTCCTGTTGCCAGGTAGGGCATCTATTAGATTGATAAAGATATCAACACACCCACAAAACCTTCGATCCAAACTATATCCTACCTACAAGATGCTCAAGGATAAAAATGGAACACAGACTTAGGGAATGGCCAACAAATGACTGGTCCAAATTGAGACCCATTCCATAGACAAGAACCAATCCCTGATAATATTAATGATACTCTGTTACACTTGCAGACAGAATCCTAGCCTAACTGTTATTTGTGAGGCTATACTCAGCAGCTGATGAAAGCAGATGCAGAGACTCACAGTCAAAATTAAATGTAGCCTTGAGAGTCTTGTAAACAGTTAGGGGAAAGATTGAAGGACCTTAATGGAATAGGGGATCAACAAGAAGACCAACAGAGTCAACTAATCTGGACCCTTTGGGGTTCTCAGAGACTGAACCACCAACCAATGAATGATTATGGGCTGGACAAAAAGTTCCAGGATCTAAAAATGGAAGTAGAAACAATAAAGGAATCTCAAAAGGAGACTACCCTGGAGATAGAAAACCTAGGAAAGATATTAAGAGTCATAGATGGAAACATCACCAACAGAATATTAGAGATAGAAGAGAGAATCTCATGTGCAGAAGACACCATGGAAAACATTGATACAACTGTCAAAGAAAATGCAAAATGCAGAAAGCTCCTGACCCAAAACATACAAGAAATTCAGGACGCAAAGGATTATAGATGGAAAACTCCAACACAAGAAGAAAAACTATAACCTAGAAAAAGCAAGAAACTAATCTTCCAACAAACTCAAAAGAAGATAGCCACACAAACATAATTCAAACTCTAATAACATAAATAACATGAAGCAACAATCATTTTTCCTTAATATCTCTTAACATCAATGGAAACAATTCCCCAATAAAAAGGCGTAGACTAATGGACTGGAAATTTAAACAAGACCCAGAATCTTGATACATACAGGAAATGCACCTCAGTGACAAATATAGACACTACCTCAGTGATAAAGGCTGGAAAACAATTTTCCAAGCAAATGGTCCCAAAAAACAAGCTGTAGTAGCCATTCTAATATCAAATAAAACTGACTTTCAACCATAAGTTATCAAAAAAGATAAAGAAGGACACTTAATTTTCATCAAAGGAAAAAAACTCTAAGAAGATGAACTCACAATTCTGAACATCTATGCTCCAATTGCAAGGGAACCCACATTCATAAAAGAAACTTTACTAAAGCTCAAAGCACACATGAAACCTCACTCAACAATAATGTGAGAACTTAATGCCCCACTGTAAACCATGGAGAGATCATAGAAACACAAGCTAAACAGAGACAGAGTGAAACTAACAGAAGTTATCAACCAAATGGATTTAACAGATGACTATAGGATATTTCATCCTAAAACAAAAGAATATGCCTTCTTCCCATAACCTCATGGTACCTTCTCCAAAATTTATCATACGATTGGTCACAAAACAGACTTCAATAAATACAAGAAGATTGAAATAATCCTTTGCATCCTGTCAGACTACCTCAGACAAAGACTGTTTTTCAATAATAACAAAAGCAATGGAAAGCCCATATACAGGTGGAAACTGAAGAATGTTCTACTACATGATTACTTGGTCAAGGAAGAAATAAATAAATTAAAGACTTTTTAGAATTGAATGAAAATGAGGACACATCATATCAATAATTATGGGACACAATGAAAGCAGTGCTAAGAGTAAAACTAATAGCTCTAAGTCTCTTCAAAAGAGAAACTGGAGAGAACATACACTAGCAACTTGACAGCACACCTTAAAGCTCTAGAACAAAAAGAAACAAATACACCCAAGAGGCATAGATGGCAGGAAATAAACTCAGGGCTGAAATCAACCAAATAGGGAAAAAAAAAAAAAAAAACTATGCAAAGAACAAAACCAGGAGCTGATTCTGTGAGAAAATCAACAAGATAGATAAACCCTTATCCAGAGTAACCAGAGGGCACAGAGACAGTATCCAAATTAATAAAATCAGAACTGAAAAAGTAAACATAACAACAGAAACTGAGGAAATTCAAAAAATCGTCAGATCCTACTACAAAAGCCTATACTCAACCAAACTGGAAAATCTGAATGAAATTGACAATTTTCTATAGCGATACCAGGTAATAAAGTTAAACCAGGAGCAGATAAACCATCTAAACTGTCCTATAACTCTGAAAGAAATAGCAGCAGTCAAAAGTCTCCCCACAAAAAAAAAAAAAAAAAAAAAAAAAAAAAATAGGCCAGGACCAGATGGTTTTAGTGCAGAATTGTCAGACCTTCAGGGAAGACCTAATACCAATTATCTTCAAACCACCACAAAATAGAAACAGAAGTGTAGGGGGATATTTCCCCCACTTCATTTTACAATAAACTTGGTAATTTGGGAGGAGCTAATGGGGGAGAAGGAGAGAAAGAGGAGAAGGAAGAGGTGGAGCTCAGAGGAGAAGGACAGATTTAGCAGCCTTGGAGATACATGGATGCATCAAGAACAGTCCTGGATAACAAATTTTATCCATGTGTGGGTCCATGTTCTGGAGGGCATCCTATGATGGGGGTCTGGGCCAAGTGGACAGAGTACAAGCAGGGAGGGGGGAATTGCCTCCTCTGCTGCCTCTGCTCGTGGCTCCTCTGTTGCTGCCCATTCACTCCTAGGTGCTATACCTGTCTCTCTGAGCTGAGCTGTCTCTGGCTGGGTGGGTAAGAGGCTGGCTAGCTGGCAAGGAGGGGAGGGTCCTGAAAGCACTTCAGGTGAACAGATCTCTTCCCAAGTGTTACAGCTCTTGTGACAGAAACTCTCAGACAACAGAATGATTCTCATACACCTTTACTTCTCCGGAATGGCTCTTTTATACAGTTTTGGGGTGGGTCAGGGTCTGGCAGCAGATAATGTCTATTGGCTTGGTCTGAGAGCCTGCAGATACCTCATCTACATGTGGGAGAGCCTGAGGCACTGTTCCTTGTGACTGATGGCCATAGGCCTCCCTGTGGGAGTGGCTGTGGAGGGCTGAAGCTGAATGAAAGGAACTAAGGCCCAGGAGCAGAGCAGAACACCTGCTGTCCAATTAGGGTCTAGGATTCAAGGCCTGTGCTCTACCAGGCCCCCAACTGCTTCCCCAGCCCACCACCCCACATCTAAGGCTAGGTAGTAGGTAACAACTCTAATTCTGTGGGAAAATTGTTAATTGAACCTTTTTAAATATATAAAGCCATTGGATAATAATTAAGCTCTAGAGTCTCATTTCAACCTGGTACCACGTGGATGGCGGGTATTTCCTGGGGTTCAGACAAGCTTTGTGAAGACATCTTGCTAGATTGGCAGAGCCATCTCCCATGCTTGCATCTCCTGGGTGCCCGGGCAGGGCCATCTGTTTGGTATGAGCCAAGCAGAGGCAAGAACACACCACTAGTCTTGGCCTCAGGCTTTGTTGAGTCAGGAAAATGGCAGCCACCTAAGTTCAAGCCAAATTGGTTGCAACAATTTTACATATTATCATCAACAAAGAAGGAAAACTACCCAATTCATTCTATGAAGCCACAATTATGCTCATACCTAAACCACACAAAGACCCAACAAAGAAAGAGAAATTCAGAACAATCTCCCTTATAAATATCAATGGAAAAATATTCAATAAAATTCTCGCAAACTGAATCCAAGAACACATCAAAACAACCATCCATCAAGTAGGCTTTAACCCAGGAATGCATGAAAGGTTCAATATATGCAAATCCATCAATGTAATCCACTATATAAACAAACTGAAAGGAAAAAAAAAACACATGATCATCTCACTAGATGCTGAGAAAGCATTTGAAAAAATTCAACATCCCTTCATGGTAAAAGTCCTGGAAAGATCAGGAATTCAAGGTCCATACCTAAACACAGTAAAACCAATATACAGCAAGCCAGTAGTCAACATCAACCTAAATGGAGAGAAACTTGAAGCAATCCCACTAAAATTAGGGACTAGATAAGGCTGATCAGTGTTGCCCTATCTATTCAGTATAGTTCTGGAAGTCATAGCCAGAGCAATTAGACAACAGAAGGAAGTCAAATGGATACAAAGAGGAAAGGAAGAAGTCACAATATCACTATTTGCAAATGATATGATAGGATATTAAAGTGACTCCAAAACTTCCACCAGACAACTCCTATACCTGATAAACAACTTCAGCAAAGTGGCTGGATATAAAATTAATTCAAACAAATTAGTAGCCTTTGTCTACTCAAAGGATAAACAGGCTGAAAAAGAAATTAGGGAAATAACACCCTTCACAAAGGTCACAAGTAATATAAAATACCTTGGTGTGCATCTAACCAAGCAAGTGAAAAATCTGTATGACAATAATTTCAAGTCTCTGGAAAAAGAAATTGAAGAAGATCTCAAAAGATGGAAAGATCTCTCATGCTCATGAATTGGCAGGATTAATATAGCAAAAATGGCCATCTTGCCAAAAGCAATCTACAGATCTAGTGAAATCCCCATCAAAATTGCAACTCAATTCTTCATAGAGATAGAAAGAGCAATTTGCAAATTCATTTGGAATAACAAAATCCCCAGGATAGTGAAAACTATTCTTAACAATAAAAGAAATTCTAGGAGAATCAAGGTATAATACAGAACAATAGTGATTAAAACTGCATGGTATCTGTACAGAGACAGGCAGGAAGATCAATGAGATAGATTTGAAGACTCAAAAATGAACCCACACATCTATGGTCACTTGATCTTTGACAAAGGAGCTAAAACTGTCCAGTAGAAAAAGGACAGCATTTTCAACAAATGGTGCTGGTTCAACTGGATGTCAGCATGTAGAAGAATGCAAATCGATCCATTCTTATCTCCTTGTACAAAGCCCAAGTCCAAGTGGTTCAAGGACCTCAGCATAAAACCAGAAACACTGAAACTAATAGAAGAGAAAGTGGGAAAAAGCCTTGTTCACATGGGCACAGAGGAAAAGTTCCTGAATAGAACACCAATGGCTTATGCTTCTAGATCAATAATTGACAAATGGGACCTCATAAAATTGCAACACTTTTGTAAAGCAAAGGACACTGTCCATTGGACAAAATAGCAACCAACAGATTGGGAAAAGATATTTACTAATCCTACATCTGATAGAGGGCTAATATCCAATATGTACATAGAACTCAAGAAATTAGACTCCAGAGGACTAAATAACCCTAATAAAAATGGGGTACAGAAATAAAGAATTCTCAACTGGGAAAACTTGAATGGCCGAGAAGCACCTAAAAAACTTTTGAACATTCTTAGTCATCATGGAAATTGAGATTCTACCTCACACAAGTAAGAATGGCTAAGATCAAAAACTCAGGTGATAGCAGATGCTTCCAAGGATGTAGAGAAAGACGAACACTCCTCTATTGTTCGTGGGATTGCAAGCTGATATAACCACTCTGTAAATCAGAAAATTGGACATAGCATTACCTGAGGATCCAGCAATACCACTCCTGGGCATATACTCAGAAGATTCTCCAACATACAACAAGGTCACATGCTCTACTATGTTCATAGCAGACTTATTTATAATAGCTAGAAGCTGGAAAGAACACAGATGTCCTTCAACAGAGGAAGTGGTACAGAAATTGTGGTACATTTACACAGTGGAATATTATTCAGCTATTAAAAACAATGAATTCATGAAATTCTTAGGCAAATGGATGGAACTAGAAAATATTATCCTGAGTGTGGTAACGCAATCACAAAATAACACACATGGTATGCACACACTCATAACTGGATATTAGCCCCAAAACTCGCAATACCCAAGATACAACTCACAGACTACATGAATCTCATGAAGAAGGAAGACCAAAGTGTGGGACCTTAGGTCCTTCTTAGAAGGAGTAACAAAATACTCATGGAAGCTAATATGGAGAAAAAGTGTGGGACACAAACTGAAGGAGGTACCATCCTCAGACTGCTCCACCTGGTTATCCATCCCATGTGCAGTCACCAAAGGCAGATGCTGATGTGGATGCCAGGAAGTGCATGCTGACAGCAGCCTGATATAGCTGTCTCCTTAGAAGTCTGCCAGAGCCTGACATGTACAAAGGTGGATGCTCACAGCTAACCATTGAACTGTTCATGGGGTTCCCAATGGAGGAGTTAGAGAGAAGATTGAAGGAGCTGAAGGGGTTTGCAGTCTTATGTGGAGAGAAACAATACCAACCAACCAACCAGAGGTCCCAGGGTCTAAATCACCAGCCCAGGAGTACATTGGGAGGATCCCATGGCTCCAGCTATATATGTGGGGGAGGATGGTTTGTAGAGCAAAGGTGGGAGAGGAGGTCCTTGGTCCTGTAAATGCTGGATGCCCCAGGGTGGGGGAATTCGAGGGCAGGGAGATTGGAGTGGGTGGTGGATAGCGGCACAACCTCATAGAAGCAGGAGGAGGGGGGATGTGATAGAGTGTTTCTGGTTGGGGGAATGGGGAAAGGGTATAACATCAGAAATGTAAATAAAATATCCAACAAAAATATTAATTTTTTAAAAAATAATTTACAAAGGGGACCTCATAAAATTACAAGCTTCTGCAAGGCAAAGCACACTGTCAATAGGACAAAATGGCTTCCAACAGATTGGAAAAAGAGCTTTACCAACCCTACATCTGATCGAGGGCTAATATCAATATGTACAAAGAATTCAAGAAATTAGACTCCAGACAATCAAATAACCCTATTAAAAATGGTGTACAGAGCTACACAAAGTAGTCTCGACTGAGTAATATCAAATGGCCAACAAGCACCTAAAGAAATGTTCAACATCCATCCTTAGTCATCTGGGAAATGCAAATCAAAATAACCCAGAGATTCCAGTTCACACCAGTCAGAATGGCTAAGATCAGAAACTCATCTGACAGCTGATGCTGATGAGGACGTGCAGAAAGAACACTCCCCCATTGTTGATGGACTGCAAGCTGGTACAACCACTCTGGAAATCAGTCTGGAGGTTCCTCAAAAAATTGGATATAGTAGTACCTGAGGATCCATCTGTACCAGTCCTGGGCATATAACCAAAAGATGATCCAACATATAACAAGGACATTTGCTCCAGTATGTTCATAGCTGCCTTATTTATAATATCCAGAAAAAACAGATGTCCTTTAACAAAGGGATTGATACAGAAAATGTGGTACATTAAAACAATGGAGTACTACTCAGTTATTAAAAACAATGACTTCATGAAATTCTTAGTTATATTGATGGAACTAGAAAATATCATTCTGAGTGAGGTAACTCAGTCACAAAAGAACACACATAGTCTGTTCTCATTAATATGTGGATATTAGACAAAGTGTATGGGATACCCAAAATACAAGTTAAAGACCACATGAAGCTCAAGAGGATGTAAAACCAAAGAATGGATGGTTCTGTCCTACTAGAAATGGGGAACAAAGTAATCAAGGGAATTAGAGGGTGGAAGGGACTTGGGAGGAATAGAAGATGGGGAGGGGAAAAAGGGAAGGGAGGGGATTGGGGAGATGTACACAGATTCAGGAATTGTATAGATGTGTGTAGCAATGGGGGATAGGGAACAAGGGTTAGTAACCAGAAAGTCCCAGATGCCAAGAAAGCAAGAGCCTCCCAGGATTCCAAGCAATGACATTAGCTGAAATACCTCAAAAACAGGAGGGAGAACCTGTCAAGACCATATCAAGAGGTTAGGTGTATTCCCCAACCCCTTGAGGGATGGGACCTCACACCTGTAACAAAAATTTTAACCCAGAATTTCTCATGCTTACAACAGACAAAACCAGATCAAACAGTTCCAGGGGTGAGGGAGGGTTATTCAGGAGATAAGGCAAAGGTTGGGGGAGAGAAATAGGAGAAGATGGTAAAGGAAGAGGGGGGAGGTCAGGGAGTTCTGCCTGTTTTATATGGGCGGTGACATATCCTCTCCCAGGTAAAAGTAAGGTAGCCAGGTGGATTCTGTGAGTGTATGGCGGTTGCCGTGGCAATGTGTGGGGGTTGCCTAGATGTGATGTCACTGAGTTCGAGCCTGATACCAAAAGAGGTGTTAGCTAATTTTTATTCTGTCTTGCAGTTAAAGGCAATTTGTCATTCTGAGTTTTTCTGGTGGATTTCAGTATTGCCAACCCAAAACAGGACTCATTATAGAATTATTTAACTCATCAAAAGAGTGATGGCCTCCTCACAAATGCTTCCAATATCTTGGACATAGGATTTCTCATTCTAAATAATGACAACTTTATTTCAAGTCAAATGGGCCCTCGCTATTTAGCTAAATCTAAGATAATCCTTACTTGATAGTTGCATCCTTCTATTTAGGTGAAAGCTTCTACTAACCAATGGTTTGTTCAGCAAATTTCAGTGACCAATTCCATATCTCTAGAGTTTTTTATAAGGATTACCCCTCTGAAGGTAAAGGTATCCTGGCACAGAACCAAAGATCACTACAAAGTCACACCACACAACAAACTTCCCAGAAGATGTATTGGGAAAATAACAGTAGGGCAATTCCCTTTACTTAGGAGAGAAGCAGAATAAGACTGAGCTTTTATGGAGAGTTTAGTGAATGGATTTCCAGGGTAGAATGGGCTCAGTAAAATTCTGTTACCTGATCTTGTGGCAGGCTCAGGGATGGGTGAGATTCTGTGGACTGATCTTGAGCTTGTTGTCTCAAGGGACTGGAAATGGTCTTTACCTTTGTAGAGTAGTGGTGGGGGTAACATAGTACCTGACTTTGTACTTGAAAGGCTTACACCCTGTCATCACTAGTTTCTGTTTGGTTCTACCTCTCTTAGCAGTAATAGAGAAACTCCCTGCCCTGGAGCATTCTTCTAGGGCAAGAATAAAGACAAGTAAAAAGAGTAAATTTGTCAGCTTCTTCCAATACAATCTTTTCTACTCCAACCACATTCTAGAATGAAAGAGGAATTACCAGGAGAAACTAACCATGTGCTCAGCAGATTTTTATTAAATCATCTAGGCTGAACTCAGGATAGAAAGGGGATGCAGCTGGAGGAATGTTAGAAAGGTGATCTTTATAGGGGGATCAGGCAGAGAATAGCTTGATGTTAGCTGGTCAGTCCCTGATTAACTGTGGACAAAGGATTTCTAAATAAGGTTAAAGGTGAATATCATTTTCCTGGGAGGGGTGAGTCTGTTGGAAGAATTCAAACCGATAGTGGTCAGATAAGCAACTCTTTGGTAGACTGAGACCAGTGGACTCACTAATGTTAAGCTCTGACAGAAATGAGTGCATTCATTTGCTTGATGGTCTTTTGAGCTTTTTGTTATTTCTTTAGATTTTTGTAGTGTTCTATTATTACTACATATTCATTCACACTCTAACTTAAAACTAAATCTAGAACTGAGTTATAAAGTGAAATGGAAAATAAATGGGAATTCATACACCTGCAGGAAGTCAACGTGTGATTGCAGACTTCCTAGAGCAACTTTTCTTTGACTACTTGTGCAACAGTTTTCTGTGAAATTGGAACATGCCACACTGCACAAAAGCCCCTTAAAACAGAAAATAAACAATTCAGTACAGCTTCAGGAATCCTTGAAACTGACCAGATGTGCTAGGTCCCTCCTTCAGAGGAAAAGTAAAATGTGCTAACAGTCATTCTCAGATGAACCAAACTACAAAGGTGACTCCAAGACAAGGCAATGAGCTTGAAGGAAGCAGGGACCAGCCAGACAAGTAGACTGGAAAAGGTTTTGTCCAATTGAGTCACCAGGATTGAACAGTCTCTAATTTTTTGAGGTGCATGTAGGTTATCCAATATACTCCAGGTTTCCTGCGCTTGATAACTGTCACACATGGTAGTACAGACTTTGGCTAATTGCGGCTATTTTTGAGTCATTTATGCTCTTAAATGTAATCCTTCATCCATATTCTTGAAAAATCTTGTAAAAACAATAAAACTAATTAGTTCACCAAATTGGACTGTGATAGTATTCCTACTTGGTCTGTTGTAGCTCTTTCTTTGGAATGAGTAGACATGTGTCTTGCATCACCTCAATAAAAACATCTGTCATGTGACACTTTTCAAAACTGTATTTTCCACATCATTTAAATTCACTTCTCCCATAACCCTTGGCAAAAGAGTGTCTAACATAGTGTGCATGAACAGTACATATTAAGCAGATGATACATGATAAAATTTAAGTCTAGGTAAGAAAAGCTATAGATGATTGAGCATGACAATAATTCAAGCTATCATTTATATTTGGACAATGAGTGGAACTCTTTCAATTGTCTGGGGAAAAATGACTGTATAGACCTATATTTCAGATAAATGTCTTTGGATTATACAACTGCATCTTGAAGGTACAAAATTCAAAATAAGGAAACCCCTTAAGTTGTATGTTGAAAGACAAGGGTTGTAGAAAATGATTGTGGGTCCCTGTTCTGGAGGGTGTCCCAAGAAGATATCTGGCTGGCAGTGAGCAGGGCTCCAGACAAAGGGGATAGAGTGCAAGCAGCAAGAGAGAGTCGCCTCTGCTGCTGCTGCCTCTGCTTGAGTTTCTGCTGTTGTCTCCCAGTCATTCCCAGGTGCTGCTCCTGTCCCTCTGCACTGAGCTGGTCTGGGCTGAGCCTGTGAGAAACCTGCTAGCTAGCAAGGAGGGGAGGGTCCTGAAAGCACTTCAGGAGAGCAGATCTCTTCCCAAGTGTTACAGCTCTTGTGACAGAAACTCTCAGACAATGGGGTGTTTCTTACACACCTTTACTTCTCCCAAATAGGGCTCTTTTATACAGTTTTGGAGTGGGTCAGGGTCTGGCAGCAGACAATGCCTATTGGCTTGGTCTGAGAGCTTGGAGATACCTCATCTACATGTGGGAGAGCTTGAGGCACTGTTCCTTGTGACTGATGGCCATAGGCCTCTCTGTGGGAGTGGCTGTGGAGGGCTGAAGTTGAATGAAAGGAACCAGGGCCCAGGAGGAGAGTCAAACACCTGCTGTCCGATTAGGGTCTGGGGTTCGAGGCCTGTGCACCACTAGGTGCTCAGTTGCCTCTCACAGGCCACTGCCCCACAGCTGATAATTGAATTTCTCTCTTTAACTGATTGTTATTGAACTATGTGTGTAGGAAGAGACTAAGGGTCATCCCTACCTGTCATCCACTTCCTATGAGACAATGCCTCTCATAGGCAGTCAGGTAGGTGGATTGCCTAGTCAGCGACCACCATGGGGGCTTCTTAGGTCTTAACCTTCCTCAGCTCCATAATTACAGGCATCAGTCACCAGGCCTGGCATGTTTATAGTGTCTAATAGAACTCGGTGTTTTTTTAGGCAAGCAAGTTTACTGATTGAGCTAACCTTAAAGTCCCCATTTAAATGATTTTTGTGCTCTGTGGTTCTGGGTGTTATAGACAAGAGTTCTTACATGCTGGCCAATCATTCCACAAAAGTACACCCTGTCCTGAGTTTATTTAATTTTTAGTAACTTCACAATTATTAGATATATGTCACAAGTGAAATAAAATGTACAACAAAAGTATTTTTAGTTTGTGGGTTAGAATGGATGAAATTTTTATAATTTGAAATGGAGAATTCAGGAGCAAGAGATTAATTAGTAATAAGCATCTTTGATTTACTGATTTTAAATACCTGTGAAACAGACAGATATAAGGCTGAGATTGGAGGAAAAAGTAATTGCAGGTGTTAATTCAAAGCAATTACTTCAGTAATCATTTGAAACATCTTCCTGTGGATGATCCTGCTGTCTCATCAGGTGTGTGTTTCCTAATCTTAGCCCATTAAATTCAGCACTAAATTTTTAAATGCTAAAAATGGATGAGAAGATTAAATGTTATAATTTTGTATGAAGAGCAATCAAAAAGAATACTTTATATTTCCTCATGACTCACCAGTGTATATGGCCTATGATGCAGTTAAATTAAGATTTAATTATTTATCATAGTAAACATTAGACAAGGAAAATTTTACTTCTCAGGTATTTAGTACAGAAAGTTGTCTTTGATTTGAAGAAAAAAAAATGTATACCAAAAAAGTATAAAAAGCATGCAGTAGAAGAAACAAAAGTAATTTTAACTTGAAAATTAAAAGAGCCTTAACACATGTGCTAACACCTGTTTGAAATCCAGATCTTGCTCAAACTTTATATCTTCCTAATATCATAGAGAACTGCAGCTAACTTCCAAATATGTCTCTGAAAATGTCCAGAGCCAGCCTTCCAAATGAAGAATGTTATTTTCAATATTGGATTGATTTATAGATCAATCTATGATTGAGTCTGAATAACTGGTCTCATTTAAGAACTACACAAGAGTCATTATAACTTCTTTTTTTTTTGATTCTCTGTTCTACAAGGTCTAAAACTTGAGGCACGGCAGCTTGTCCAATCAGGGGTATAGGTAGGCAATGGTGGGTCAAGAACATATGTCCAATACAGCTTCCCAGTCACCATTATCAGGGCACTCAGCAAGCTTACAGGTCAACATCATTCTTTGTTCTCGAATCAGCAGGTGTCCCCAGTCACTCTGATGGCCACAATACTCCTTTAGAATCCTGCAGAAAAAGCCACAAACATGCCCTCTATCCCATATTTAGTACCTGATCTGGATCATGCCTTATGCCAGTAAGTGGATCCTTCCCTTTCACCTATGCATAAGTATGCCTAGTTGTAGAGTGCCATAGACACTCAACAGAAAGTTCCTTGGCCTCCAATATTTTTTAAAAAATTTAACATAAAAAATAAAATGACATGATTTAAATAAGTTTGTAGTTACAAAGATATATCTCTGACTTTTTTATTTTATGAAGATATTGTTTTAAATTCTATGGGCCCATTCCACAGTCTCTTGTCCTTGACAATTATAAGGAATCCCAGTACTATGGGTAATGGTAAATTGCTTCCAAAATGTCTCAAATGTTTGACTGTGATAGCTAGTTCCATTATCTGGTTTTTGTTTGTTCGTTTGTTTTCCTTTTTCTTTTCTTTTTTTTCTAAATTGGATACTTTATTTATCTACATTTCAGATGTTATCCCCTTTCCCCATCCTCCCTCTAAGAAACCCTTTAACCCATCCTCCTTCCTCCTATTTCTATGAGGGTTTGCCTCCACCCATCCACCCACTCCCACCTCCCCGCCATGGAATTTCCTCTCACTGGGGCATACAGCCTTCAAGGGATCAAGGCCCTTCTCTCCCACTGTTGCCTGGCAAGTCCATCCTCATCTACATATTCAGCTGGAGACATAGATCCCACCATGTGTGTTCCAGGCTAGCTGTTTAGACCCTGGGAGCTCTGGTTGGATGGTATTGTTGCTCTCCCCATGGGGTCACAAGCCCCTTCAACTCCTTCAGTCTTTTCTCTAACTACTCCACTGGGAACCCTGTGGTCAATTTGATGGATAGCTGTGAGCATCCACCTCTTTAAATGTCAGGCTCTGGCAGTACCTCTCAGAAGACAGGTATACCAAGTTCTTCTCAGCATGCAATTCTGGACATTGACAACAGTGTTTGCATATGGTGATTGCATCTGGGAGCGATCTCCAGGAGGAACAGTCTTAAGATGGCCCCTCCTTCAGTTTCTGCATCACACATTGTCTCATATTTTCTCCTGTGAGTATTTGTTACTCTTTCTAAGAAGGACCAAAGTGTGGGTCTGTGAGATATATCTTGTGTATTGTGAGCTTTTGGGCTAATATCCACTTATCAATGAGTGCATACCATGTATGTTCTTTTGTGATTGGATTACCTCACTAGGATGATATTTTCTAGTTTTAATTTAAGTTGCATTGATTGTACACCTTCTAATTGTGTTTGTGTTTTGAAATCCTGCATGTTAGTTATAGAGGTCTATCAACCAGCTTTTGTTTTAGTGACCTGAGTATCATAGAACCTTGGTATTCTAAAAATAGCTTGCAAGTACTGGAAGAAATGAGTCAGGTTTAAGCAGAAGCAAGAGGGTAGTGGGCTTGATTATTGCTGGCCGAAACTCCTCTGAATGGTGACTGTTTCAAACTGGCTTCTCTCAGCTTCTGAGTGAATTTCTCTGCTTGGTCTCAAACTAACTCTGTCATTGTGTCCTTCTCTTCTAGTTCCTTGTTATTCTTTGGCTTGAACTGCCTTGACATGAGCAAATTGACTTCTACTGCACTTACTGAAATGAACCAACATAGTGAACATAATTAAACTCTTCAACTTATAAGTTATGCTACATTATTTAAATCACTTAACCTCTACAGTAACCTTCACAACTTGTTTAAGAAAATGTGAAATATTTAAGTTATTAAAGCATGTTTGGCATAGAAAAAGAGAGAATAGAGAACAAAACATCCAAGTTTGATTCTCCAACTATAAAATATTTCTAGGAAAGTAAAGGTAGCACATGCCATAAATAGGGAGAAAGGAATCTAAATATACAAATCATGCATTCGTATATGAAGACACAGTATCTGTGATGTTGTGATTTGTTTATCAAATATTTCATAATAAAGATATTCACAATTCTTTTTATCTTTTTAAGATATAATGCATATAGTTGATATTGCAGTCCACCACCAAACCAGATTTCTTTGATAATCTTTAACTTAGATTTTAGCCCTGATTATAAATATTATGTACAGACAGATATATAATATATATCTATTATCTATACTAATCATAATTCTGTGAAGTTAGTTACTGTACCCTAAAATTTAAGACTTTTTTTTCAATAATAGATGCAGAATTATGGGTACTTTGCTATTTGTCTTTGATGTTCAGTTTATTTAACATAACAATATTTAGTTTCATCCCATATTCTTCTGTTTAAAAAGTACATCATGTATATATATTGTGCCATATTACCTATTAGTCAACTCAAAGACATTGACATTATTTATTATTTATATTTTTCTCTTTTTTTCTTTTTTTTCTTCCTTTTTAAAAAAAAAATTTTCACATGGTTGCTTTGTGTAGCCTTGGATGTCCTGGAACTCATTCTGTTAGCCAAGCTGCCCTCTAACTCAAAGAGATCCTCCTGTTTCTGTCACCAGTCACCACCTCTTGGCTAGCATTCCAATTTTTTAATTTGCATGAATATTTTCATAAAAGGAATTGCTGGATCATATGGTAGTCTAATATATAAATTTTAAGGAAGTTGTAACTGCAGACAACTGTGGTGCTTTGGATTTCTACCAACAAATGTGATAGGATCCTTTTTTTCCCCTATTCACTAATAATTAAATTAGTATTGTTGAAACCCATCATTCTTATTCAAATTTTGTGGTAGACCTGTGTGCTTTTGATTTTTGAAGATACTAAAATTTGATTTATATAACTTCCATTCCTGTTTTTTTTAGAGAAGTATCTGCTTATGTTTATTTAATTTTATTTATTATCCTAGAATTTCCATTGCTATGAAGAGACAACATGACCAAAGTAACTTTTATAAAGTCCAACATTTAATTGAGACTTGCTTACATGTTCAGAGTTCAGTCCATTATTTTCAAGGCAGGAAAGGTAGCAGCTTTAAGATAGGCATGGTCCTGGAGAAGCTGAGAGTTCTATGTCTTGTTACAAAGGCAAACAGGAGAAGACTAGGTTCCAGGCAGCTAGGATAAAAGGTGTTAAAGTTCACCCTCACAGTGACACACCTACCCCAACAAGGCCACATCTCCAAATAGTTCTACTCTCTGGGTCAAGCACATTGGAACTACTACATAAGATATTAACCTCTTGACAAAATCTACTTTATCCCTTACTTGCTGTTTATGTTAATTATGTTTATTTTATATGATTTTATATAAAATTATAGATAATTAAAGCAATTTTACATAACCACAGCATATTTGAATTTAATTAGTATTAGAAAGGCTGATTACATTGAAGTTGGTGTACTGGGTGGCAGGTTAACATGGGAACAGGAGAAATCAGGGAGGAGGAGAGATGGAGGGAGAGGGTACTGGGACAGAAACCTGGAATTGGGGAACATTTGGTGGGGTTAATATGAAAACCTACTGCAATGGAAACTCACTGGAACCTACAAGGGTGACCCTAGTGCATACTCCTAGTAATGGGAAATACAGAACCTAAATTTATCATCTTCTGTTGTCAGGAAAGTCTTCCAATGGAGGGATTGGGACACCAAGCCAGCTGCAAAACCTTGGTCTACATCCTGTCCTATCTGCAAGATATGCTGGATAACACTGGTGAACATGTGGCATATTCAATGACTAGTTCAACTTGAGGATATGACATGACTGACACTGGCTGGAGGGCCTGGAACAGGTAGGTGGGAAACACACAGACCTAGGATTGAACCAAACACTACTGGAAGGGGTATGCATAGAAAAGGTTTCCTAATGATAGTCTGCTTGATCTGCTTGATTTCCTAATGATAGTCTTCTTGACTGTTGCCTAACCTGATTGTCATCAGAGAGCCTTATCCAGCATCTCATGGAAACAGAAACAGAGACCCACAGTCAAATACTAGAGGGAGCTTGGGGAACCCCTACAGAAGATGAGGAGGAAGAACCATAGTAACCAGAGCTTCTAATGAAGTCACAGAATAAACAAGGAGGTCTCAGAGGGAATCACTGAGTCTGAAGTGGCAGTCATGAAACCTGTATGGGTCTGAACTATGTCCTATGCACACATGTTATCATTTTTGTAGCTTGATGTTTTTGGCAGACACCTAAAAGTGGGAGTCTCTGACTCTTTTTGTGCTCTTGGGACCCTTTTTCTCCTATTGGATTGCCTTGTGCAGTCTTGATATGAGAGATTTTTTTCTATCTTATTGTAACTTGTAATGCTGTTTGGTTGATATCCCTGAAAGACCTGATCTTTTCTAAAGGTAGAGGAGTGGATCTGGGGGGGGGGGGGTCGTGTGTGTGGAAGGTATGTAGGAGAACTGGGAGGAGTGAAATGAGGGAAAATTTTTTAGGATGTATTGTATGTAAGGAGAGAAAGAAGGAACGAAAGAAGAAAGAAAGAAAAAGAAAGAAAGAAAGAAAGAAAGAAAGAAAGAAAAGAAAGAAAGAAAGAAAGAAAGAGAGAGAGAGAGAAAGAAAGAGAGAGAAAAGAGAGAGAGAAAAGAGAGAGAGAAAGAGAGAGAGAAAGAGAGAGAGAAAAAGTGAGAAAGAGGGAGGGAGGGAAGGAGGGAGGGAGGAAGGGAGGGAGGAAAGAAGGGGGGAAGGCAGACAGACTGTTTCCAAATAAAAAGTAACAATACATTCCAGCATTGAAAACCTTATAAATTTTACATTTTGTTTTCTTCTGTAACCAAGTCTAATATGTTTTATTTCATTAGAAGAAATAAATATCAGGATGAAATCTCTGGGACTGAAGATTGAATGATAGGTTGTTTTACAGCATCATACTGGTTAAATAAATTTCTACAAAAATAAATGAATATCAATCTATAATTACTATTATTTATTTCAATAATGTCTATAGATATTTCTCCACTGTAATTATCCTAACTTACATCACTCTTTCTGTGATGCCAAGTTTTAAGAGTTGGCTAGTCCCACCTTTAAGTAATCTGTTATTAGCAGTGACTGAGATTCTAGGGAGCAGGTACTGGTATGATATTATTCCTGTGTCATGCAGCTATTGTGCTTTGTTTTCCCCAGTAGGTACATCCATTTCAGGGGATAAATTTCACTCTAATTCTAACAAAAATTACATGAAGATGATACTGAAAGTCATCTTAATAACTTCACAAAATTTACCTTTTTTTATTTCTTTACAGAATAACATTGATAATAATAGCTAATATTTTGAGCACTTAAAATGTGTAACAATTGCCTGAGTAAACCTTGTCAAAGATATATAAACTGGATTCAGAAAGTTGACCAATACTCTCATAGCAGGATTTAATATAGGATGTTATGCATGTATATTTCTAGATTTTTCTTTTAGCCTTGTACATTGCTGTGTTTTCAAGGTTACTTTTCCAAAATTCAGCTGATTCTAATGTGATAATATTAAGAGGAGAAGGTTTTAAAGAGTGATTAGGCCAAGCATAAAATCAAGCAATTCCTCACACTACTGACTTTGATGCTCCTGCTTTATTCTTCTTTAGAATATGCAGTCCTTTTGAGACTCTCAACACCTGAAATGCCTCATCCTTATATTTCTCAGACTCTAGGACGATATGAACATTTTGGTCTTTAAAACTTACTTGGTTTAGATACGTTGTTATAATACAACAACAAGAACAAAAACAGAAAACCAAAAAACCATCAAAAACAAACAAAAAAACTAAGACCACACAAGTGAATTATGTGGTTTTTGCAGAAATGAAAATACAATGAGACACATTTTAAGACTATGCAGACTATATGGGTGGAGCAGCTCTGTTTTATTTAAGAAAAAGCAGGCCATTAAGCATAGGTATGTGATATTAGATTTACCTCTACAGTAACATTTCAATAAAGATAATATTCTATTTCCCTAGTTTTCCACATTTTATCCCCAGAGTTTAATAAAGAACCTAAAAGATTGAGTACTTAAATATCACCGCCAAATACCATCAAACTTTAATGTGGTATATTTAATTTCATTGCTAATGTATGCTACCTTGTGAGATAATTTTATATAGCTTTGCATCAAATGTGTCCCATAAATAAGATAAACAATTAAGAATACTTAGTATTTAACAGTATATTATTAGGCATCAGCTCAGGCCAACATGAAATAAGAATCAAGATTCAGACCTGGGCTGCATTATTACAGATCTAGTGTTCCCAGTTTCTAGAAACCTGTAGAGAAGTGGAGTAGTTGAGTTTTTCTCATTTTAGGGATCAGTGGACACTAAGAGTCCCTTGTCCTTTCATAGGACTAATGATTGAAGGCAATATATGAAAGTAATGTCATAGACGTACATACACTAGTTCAATTCACTGGAATACCAGGTGCAGTCCCCATTATATAGGATGGAAGACAAATGTTTAAAGACACTGGAAAGTCCCCTTTTAAATCTTCAGATATGATGGTCATAAAATCATGTTTTGCAAGTTGGGTTGTGCTGTTCTAACACTGCTTGATGTTGCTTATATGGCACTGAGACACATTTTTGACATCATCTATAATGATTACTTCACCTCTATTTCTGTTTCTGTTATTGTCTGTCATCTGACAGTAAAAAATTTAGGTTTCATTTTTCTGAAATTTCTCCATTTATCATTCTTATGCATAGTCTTTTAACCATCCTTTTGGTTAGTTCACTCTGTTGTTCTTCTTGTGAAGTTCCTAATTCCTTCAGACCAGAAATCCTTCCTTCTATTATTCTATAAGAGTCTCCAAGCTCCATTCACTGTTTGGCTGTGGGTGTCCTGTCTGCATCTGCCTGAGTCAGCTGCTGGGTGGAGCCTCTCAGAGAATACCATTCTCCTGCCTGCAAACATAACAGATGTTAGGGATTGGTGCTTGTCCATGGGATGGGTCTTAAGTTGTGACAGGTATTGGTTGCTAATTCCTTCAGTCTCTGCTCCATCCTCTATGTCTGCATTACTTATAGACGGAATAAATTTGAGGTTGAAAGTTTTGTGAGTAGGTTGGTGTATCTATTGTTCTAGTGGGGTTCCTGTCTGAAGGTGGCCTCTTCAGGTTCCATCTCCCCACTGATGTGAGTCACAGCTAAGAATATTCCCATTGATTCTCGGGATGCCTCACTTATCCTGGGTAGTCTGAACCATCAACAAAAGAACATACACAGGCTGGATCTAGGCTTCCCTTCACATATGTAGCAGATGTGCAGCTTGATTTTTGTGTGGTTCCTCAAGAACTGAAACATGACCTATCCCAAAAGTTGTTGCCTATATGTGGGATGTTTTCTTCTAGCTGGGCTGCCTTGTCTGGCCTCTGTGAGAGAGGAAGCATTTAGCCTAACAGAGGCTTAAATGTCAGGGTAGAGTGTGGGGGAATACCCAGGGTGGCCCCACAAGCTCATAGGAAAAGTGGAGGTGGGTGGGGGAAGGATTGTGGGAGGTGGTGACCAGGAGGGGGGCAGTGAGTGGGATGTAAAATGAGTAAGTAAAAAAATGAATTAATAAAAAGGAAAAAAAATGATGAAAAACAGTAATTTTGGCCAAAATTTTCAGATAGATTCAATTGAGTTAAGTAAAAACCAAAGTTTTCATAGTCTAATGGAATTGCTGTTAACAAATCATTCTAATTGTGCATGGTTTCAGATGTTATCAAGATGTATTGTCTTCTTTGGTATAAAATAATTGACTTTAGAGCTTGTAACAACAGAAAAATTCTTCTGTCCTTTCCGAATTTCCTACCTTCTTCAGTTTCTCTGTGTCTTCCTCTTCTCATATGTCAAATATTCATAAAATATTCAGAATATATAATGTAAAACATAGCTTCCATTGTTAGGAAATACTACACTTATTTTCTCTAGATGTAAGTTATCTAAATTATCTTGCTGAGCTCTGTGACTTTTGCTGAATTTTTGTTGTTATGTATCAGTTTTTAATTAAAGAAATTACTTCCAAAAATAGTAGATTAAAAATTCTGAAGATTGACTTCACTTGGGAAATATTTAAGTTGTTTTTCTATGCCTTAACATTATATTGTAATTTGACAACAGACTTAATTTAATGTATGGATTAAGTTATGGTTGTTTTAGGTGTTAGCTAATCTGCTGGAGGAACTACTAGGGAAAAATACTATGTGGACATGCTCAGCAATTGTTACAAGCTGTAATAATAATTGTTCTCAGATAAATTACAATAAACACAAAGTTATTTTCTCCCTGGATGTGCCTTCTATGTTCTAGCCATGGAACATTGTCCCAGAAGCACTAAAGTTTTATTTAAATTGATAATAACCTCACAATTAATTTTGAAATATATAATCACCAGACAGGAACGAATACTAAAAGTACAATGAAGAAACTGTGTCCTAGGACTGAAAAGCCAGTGATGAATGTGTGAAGACTCACCTTGGCTGACCAGAAAAGGGAGATAGCTTTAAGATGTATGAGAAGCCATCATTCTTCATCTTGTATTAACTGCCACATAATATATGAGCCCCCAAAGGAACATAAAGAACAGTAAAATTAACAACATTGATTCTCTCAAATCTAGAAGCAAAAAGGACTTTGAAAATGATTATTTTGAATATTTTGCCCCTGTAATTTTTTATCCATATTTTTTCTTTTCACATATTATTTTTACTGTGTTTATATCACTGCTTCAGTGATGTGCACATTGCTTTTCAAACTTGTTTTAATTACATTATAATTTAAAATATGATGCACAATTTTGTTCACCTAGATTACTATGTTATGGATTTATAATAAAGCAATATATAAAGCACTTTCAGTGAAGTAATAGATATTAGCAAATAATACAAGAAATTTTCATAAAAATTTCAGTTCATATTAGATTATAATATGTATACATATGTAAGTGGCGATTACAATGATCATGCAATTTGTATAGTGGAGTTTATGATAATAATTATGGTAATTAGCAAGACCTTTCTAAACATAGCTTGTTTACATCTCTATTCACACCCTTACATTGTTTTTTAATATCTGATTCAACTAAATCCTTCTTTCTATCTGAAAAAAAGTCATTATATTTTTTCTATAGATGGGTCTTTTTTATTGTTATTTCTCTTTGGGAATTTAATGCTCAGATTATGTATTATTGATACTTACCAGTAACTTCTCAGCTCATATTTTATGTTCTCAAAAATTCCATCTAAAATTTGAGTTAAGCAGCATAGAGTGATGATATGTACATTTATCTCCTGCACTAGAGAAGGAGCAGCAGGCCGATCACTCCAAGTTAAAGGCCAGTCTTGACTACATAGCAAGTTCAAGGCCAGCAAGGGGAACATGGTGAGACCCTCATCTCAAAATTAAAGAAAGAAATCACACTTAAATATTTATGTTTTCTTTCATAAAAATTACCATTCTATATTACATATAACACTTATCAAAAATCTTCACTTTTGTTTTACTGTTGAGTACACATATCCATATGGATGACTATGCATTCTAAATTATTGAATTACTCTGTTTTAATCAGTAGACATTAATAGCCATTAACATATGTAGTTGAATTTTGATGAGATATAAGGTAACTGTCTATACTTCATCTATTTCTGGTCAAATCAGTGACTGATTTCAAAGGGTAAATGGCAATTTCATAAGGAAGAAATCTGGGGAAGGTGCCCTACATTGGTTATTTTTCTCATTCTTGTATTAGGCATTCTTAATAAAAGTCACATAAGATATGAAGTATTTATGTTAGATCATCATTTGAGATTTTGCATATCATAGAATAGAAGTCATGGCAGCAGAAATGGATAGTGTCTGATCATTTTGCATTCACAGCCAGGAATCAAAGAGAAATAAATGGTATTCTCCTTCTTATTTTCTCCTGTTTATTCAGTCTGGGACTGAGATGCTATGTATCTGTAGCAATTTTATACTCATTAATTTGACATTCCAGACCAACCATCACAGCTCTTTAGTCAAAAGATCAAAGATAACATACTACCAATTGGACAAATGGCATGGTATTTTTTCTCAACTAGAACTGTGGGGCTCCCTATGTCTAAAAACACTTGACCAAATTACAACCAAAAGAAATCTTTGGCAAAGGAGACAATGGAACAATCCATTAAATAAATGCACCAAAACTGACATATCTTGAAAGACAAAAATTGTGAACTCTCTTTTTTATCACTGAATAAAACATGTCATTTTCTAAGGGAAAACTAGATGGACAGACTATCAAGATGTTCTTTTGATTGGATGTCCTGCAGTTCAAGGGTTATTATTACAATATGCAAAATAGTAAGCCAAATCTATCAGATAATACAGACATGTCCTTGGCTTTAATTTAAAATTATCAAATTTTTGTTCACTAACATATTTTCAAGTGTGAGGTATAAATAAACTCAAACGTACTTTTGGTCTTTATTTTACTTTCTCATCAATAGTAGCTGTAAAATTATACTTTTCTTAGGAGAAAAATTTAGCCAATAGAAAAATAGAAGCCAATTTCTTTGCAAAATAACAATTAAAGAGCTGCGAGTTTCTTGGCTACAGAGTGTATAATTTGCATATAATTTTCAATCACATTAAAATATTAAAACCAGGAACTGAGCTTACTGTTCTGACTCCTCTAGGCACAATGTTCCTTGTGACCTTTTCAAAATGAAGAGATATCAGCCTTCTGTCAAATGTTGCCACAATGAGTAAAATACAGTGAGTTTTTCATATATGCTTAGATGCCTCCTAGATAAATTGAATTATGCTTTAAGGCAATAATTGATCAACTCCAGGGAGGAACACATATCCAAGAATATTTTGGGCAGTACAAATTGATCTTTAAGATTTTTTGGTTTTATTTTGTGATTGTTGCTGTTGTTGATGGTTGTTGTTTATTTGTTTATTCTTTTTGGTTTTTATTGGGGCCATGAAGTTGGATGGAGAAGAAAGTGAGAGGATGTTGAAGAAATTAGGGATGGTAAATATTATCAAAGCATATTGTATAAAATCTGAAACTCTCAAGAATGTTATTAACAACAGAAATACTCAGTCACTGGAAATAAAGTCGGACATGATCTTTTTTCTCTGAGTATGTTTTAGAAAATTGAAATTAATGTATAACCTCATTCAAGATTTATATTACGTTCCTTTATTTACTTTCTATGAGACATGCATCTTAATTATACCAAAATAAGTTATAGCTCAGAAATGAGTCAGCATTGACAATGCGGATGACTACAATACAGTGGGAAACATGGCTTTCAGAGCTTTTCAAGAACGTTTCCAGGGTGGAGATCAGTTTATCAGAGACCCACTCAATTTATATCGTCTGTTTTAGGTAGAAAATACCAAGTACAAATTTTTAAGATGATTAAATCTAAGGTAAGTGATTTTTGTACCTTTAAGACAATTCCTCAGATGATGGGATGTCATTAAAAGAAAAGAACAGTTTTCCCTCAATAAATAATTATCATTCTTTTCATTTATCTACACTTTTTTCCTAACACTATTTTCTGACACTATGGGTACTAATCTTTATTTTTCTGATTATTTCCACTACTAAATTTGAAAGTGAATTTTAGGTTGTTTTTATATTTTGTGCATTTGTGCTAAAATTTAAAATTATTTTGAAACCTGCACATATACAAACAAGAACATTGCTTTATTTCAGACTACAAGTGTCTAGGGTGAGGTGGGAAAAGTACTTCCTCAAATACTAGTTATACAGTTTATTCAGGTTTTTCACCTTGGAAAGCCCTATTAAAGCTGAGACTGGTGAAACCCCATTACTAGAAATCAAAACAAAGGACAAGAAGCAAGGGATCAATCCAACAGTGCAATGAAAGGAATGAACAAAATAGTTGAACATTTATTATAACACTTACTGATAAATTACCAGAAGCAGTGAGCAAGAAAGGCACTGGAAGGATCTGTGGAAAAGGGGATTAGATGGTCCACAACTTACATAGCTAATTGGGACAAATTCCATCACAGCAGTTAAAGGAGCAGATCAATTTTGGTGTCAGAGCCATTAAGTGTTCCCAGGTGAAGATGTGTGGACACCACATCACTTAGTGTCTGTAACGAGGACAATTAATCAGACAGGAGGAGGCATTAGATTGACATGGATCATTTCCCACAGATGTAGAGCAATGGCCAATGTCATAAATCAGGATGGAGAATATGTACATGAACTTCTTAAGAGGGAATTTAAAAATTATGCTCTCGTAATACTTTGTACTGTGAAGACAATGGAATCCATGCTAATATTTTCAGTGTTGTACATTTTAAATATATTTTCTTAAAATTGCTGAGTTATAATTTGTAGATGATTACACTGGCAAAGCAACGTCCACTGAGCTTTACTCCATTGAAATATTTATTTTTTTAACTGAAACTAAATTTAAATTCATAAAACCTCACAAATATGACTCCCCAAAAGTGACCTGAAGAAGGCTGATAGTAATGGAAATGCCAAATTGAATGGAAAAAGCTCAGAAGGCCTCTATTTTATACAAAGCACTACTGCAACTGAAACACCTGGAAGCATCACTCCAGGGAAAAATCACACGAGAGCACAAGACATTTATACAGTGTGAGAAGTCATCCCTGAACACATACATAGATGTAACATTATATGGACTCAGTAGGTCATATGTGGAGAAACATGTATGTAAGTATGTATGTATGTATGTATGTATGTATGTTTGTGTATGTATATAAATAGTAGTGAAAATAATCAGAAAAATAAAGATTAGTACCCATAGGGTCAGAAAATTTAGGAAGAAAATGTAGATAAATGAAAAGAATGATAATTAGGTCATATATATATGATAATACTTAATATATAATATATATGTATATACATGATAATAATTAAGGAAATATGAGGCCATAAATGTGAAGGAGAGTGCGGATTGTTGAAAGGAGGGTTGGAGAGAGAAAATGGACTAAAGAAGTGTGATAATTATATTATAACATTATATTTAAATTTTTTATATAATTGTTATATAAATATTTGTATATAATGTAAATATTTAAGTATGTTAAAAATAAAATGTTCATACAACCACTTTTCTCTCTTTACTTCACTTTCTAGTGTATTATCCATATGGTGTTAAATTATTTTTTCTAACGTGAATTGTGTTTTTGTACTCCTTTCCCTAAAAACAGTTCTGATCCCTTAAATCGTGTAAAATGATCTCTATTTTCTACTCTTATCACAATGCACACAAAACATGTAATTTTTATTTAACCAAAAATACAATACAATAAAATAAAATAACATAAACCACCATTAGATATATAACACGAAAGCAGTAGAAATAGATTAGCATCATCACCAATGGATATACAGGCAGAACTATTACAAGGAATCAAACCTTAAACAAAAGATATGATTTTCAAATTGAATTGATGGGCCAATTATTCTTGGCTTTCTTAAAACAAATTTAAGTCTATAAGAGTTATATGATGCTTTCTTTTTTCATCATATTTATATTTTCTTTGGGAATGTCATATAATATATTTTAATTATATTCACCCATTCATTAAACACCAAAAACTACATTCCCCTTCACCACACATCTAATTGTGTCCTCACTTTTAAGTTTTATCAATGAAAAATTAAAAACATTAAGTGCAATTGACAATGCTCCATTTGAAGGTCACAACTTTATGGATTTGTTGTAAATATCATAGTATCACCAAATATTTTTATTTAAGCATTTATTTCCTAATCTCTTAAATTATGAGCATGCTAACACACAAACAACACACACACACACACACACACACACACACACACACACACACAGTGTGAATTAGAGCCAACATGGAGAATTGTACTGACACAAAGAGGATTTGTTAAAGTTTTCATACTCAAGAAGCCAGTCAAATGTAGCCAAAGCAAAAATATGTATTTAAATGGTGGTTCTAAATACCAAAAACTTTTCGAGAGATGTTTGATAATTTATTAGATTGGGTAATGTTCACTCTTGAAGTTTTGATTTTTTCTTCACTAAAGAAATTTTTGGTTTTCTGGGATACATGTATACTGTGCAAAGGCCATGAAAAAGGTATGGTGTGCTCTATATGGTAGGAATGAAAGAACTGTTTTCTATTATACTATATAGATCGTATGTAGATGTTAACTTTCCCTCAGTTACTATTTTCTCCTTTGAGCTTGCCACAGCTTACAGTTAATAAATCACTAAGATGCAATGTCATAACTAAGCTACATGATTCACTAGGTTTATTAATTTTAATTAATGCTATTTTTCTTTACAAGACCTAAGGTTCTGTTCAATAGACATATTTTGCTGGTCTGTTTTATCTGTAACTTCCTGCATTTTACTGCTGATTTGAAAACGATTTGAATACAACCAGTTCTTTAGCAAGCTTTTTATTGTGACTTTTTTTTTTATGACATCTGTCTAAAAAGAAGGCCAACATTCTGCATTTTAGGGACAAAACCAGAATTTTTCTTTTCATATTATATGAATAACACTTACTGTCATACAATTCATCGCTTAGTAACTTGCCCATATTGCTAGCTTTGTGTTTCTCTATAGAAAAGGTATTCTTTATTCTAATTTTTAGGTTGTTATTATTGTGAAAGAAGCTGCTAAATACAGATTGTGTAAAAAGTGGGGATTTACTTAACTGCTTTTTCTCTGAATAATTCTTCTGTATAATTTTCCTATTTATCATACACGGAGCTTCAAGAAATTGGATAGTCTCAACTTGTGAGTCATCATTTTAGCAATCAACTAACTTAATGTAAATTCCTCAAGAATTATTTATGTAGACATCTTGATAAACAATGTAGTATCAACACTTTGAACATCTCTCAGTCCAGGCAAGTTGACAAATAAAATTTAGCATCACAGAGAGCATATACATTAATCATTTAGAATTCTTCTACACTTTTATTTTCTTCTATATTTATTTATTTCACTAGAGATTTGTGTCACTTTGGATTAAAAAATTAAATATTAATCTAATACTTTTGTTCCTTTTGTTTCTAAAATTGATTCAGCTCTGGCAAATATGAGCTTCTTTCATTAACTTTTAAATAACTGGTATCAGTGTGTGTGTGTGTGTGTGTGTGTGTGTGTGTGTGTGTGTGCATTTTGACTATTTCATATTTTCTGACAGTTTTGTATATCATCTATGTTCATATTCCTTATGAAGTATTAGATTCTTCTACTTACAAAACCAGTTTCACCTATGTACACTTAACTATAGCTTTATAAATCATGTGTTCATTAGTATGTCAGTAATCATTGATTTGATAAAGTATGTTCATGTAAATTCAGGTATATAAATGTAAGAATATTTAAGTTTAATCACCTATCTTTATATTAAATTTTAATTTCATGCTTATCTTGCAGTTTCAATTTATTGTCACATGGACTCTTTATTTAGTTCAGTTCCATAACTAATTCTCATTAATTATAAACGTGACTTAACAATTTTAGCTTGATAAAAATGGTTCAGTTGACAAATATTATTTACAAATAGACTAAAATAAACAAAAGTTTCCAATACTGCAAACATTTTTGATTAATAAGTGATAAAAAAAGAGGATGAAAATTTTCAAGAATTCCTAGTAAATGTTTTAAACAGGAGGGTACTGCTCAGTAGTCAGGGCAGAGACTTAAGGCAGAATATCATATCATAGAACATGCAAATTAAAATACTAATACTCAGAACCTAGACTAACTCTCTACTTCTTGAATAAATTACTTTGATGACTTGATAGAAAATTGATATGATGCCATTGAGCAATTTTGTAAATAGTATAAAACCCATGTGTCTGTCTTTATTCATGCATACTTATGAATACAATATATAATTTTCAATTGCATCAAATCTTTTCATATTTTTAGTTAATGAAATGTTTTTAACCAATTCCAATTTTAACTATATATCATAATGCTGCCTATTAAATTATCTTGATTATCAGATTTCAAATATCTGAGAAAGACCTCCAAATAACCCTTGCATAAGAACATTTATTTATACCCAATCTTTAAGTTTAATAATGATGTCTTACTAAAGAGATGTAAAACACATGGGTATGAAATAATGATTTTAAGTACATTAGCACATTACTTCTTATATGTGGAGACTTCTTTAAAATGCAAAATATTAGTGACATTAGCATAATAGCTTTCCCTATGTATGGCTCAGAGCACTGGAGTTGGTTTCACCAAAGAAGTTCAAAGAAGAAAAATTAAGTTATCATGTTAATTTGTATCTTTGAATAATCACTGAATTAAAGCAAATATGTATTTAAATACTCTAACTAGATGGTTAAAAATGGTGATAAACAGCTTTATTTATAAAGGAAAGAAGTTTTATTCTTATTCCCATTAAAGAATAAGCATAAAGGTAATTGTTTACTTATGAAATATGTTGTATACTTAAAAAGTGTCTAGTACCAAAATCTTTCAAAATTGTTTGGAGTTACTATAATAATTTAGTCAGATACAGAAATCATTATGCATCTGTCTCATAAGGTCTTATCTTTAACATTATCGCATATAATTTTGTATGTAAGAAAGGGGATATATGACCAGAGTACTTGTTTCTTCTAAGCCCATAATTATATTTTATGTATGTGCATAGGCATACATGTACACATGTATGCCCACACAAACACACACGTACACACACACACACACACACACACACACACACACACACACACTTTTTGATTGGAAGATTGATATACCATAATATTGCTTCTGCTCAACCAAAAGAATTTACATGTAGGGAATATGAAACTATCTACAAGATTAAAAATTGGCATATTGAAATATTTTGCATGTATTTGTGTATGCTAAGAATGTATATTACACCAATGACTTATGCTCTAAAATCAACAATAGACAAATAGGACCTCAGAAAATAGCAAAGATTCCATAAGGCAAAGAAGACTGTCAATAGGACAAAACGGCAAACAAAAGATTGGGAAAAGTTCTTTACCAATCCTACATCCAATAGAGGGCTAATAATCAATATATACAAAGAACTCAAGAAACTACACACCAGAGGACAAAAGAGCCCTATTAAAAATGGGATACAGTGTGGGGAAAGGTGCCTCAGTGGAGGAGTCCTGGAGGATTCTAGGCGGTGGGTCCCACATACAGGAGAAAGGTCTGGAGTTCCAAAGGCTGGAAGCTTTGGCGACTGCAGGCCCCAGTGATACAAGGAAGTCCATGGTTCCAAAAAGGTTTATTTTCATGGTGGGTGGTGGGCAGACCTGAGTTAAATAGGGAGGGAGAAAGGGGGATGTTCTGGGGAAGTTTTAATTGGCTCTGCCCTCTGGCCTTCATTAGTATGTAAATCTCTCTAGAGCTGAGGCCTATACTCACACCCTCTACCTGTGCACTTTGGGAGGGGCTGTAATGGCCTATGTGACTGAACCAGGTAGGTCCATGGAGATTAGACTGCTTGTCAGGACTCTGAGTTCTGGGGATGTGGCCAAACTCCTGCTGTTTCTCCCTTGTATTCTCGGGGTTCCAGGCCCATGCCCAGCCAAGAACCAAGATATCCTTATGCAGTTCCACAGTACAGAGCTAAATAAAGAATTGTCAACTAAGGAATACTTAATTGCAGTGAAGCACCTAAAGAAATGTTTGTTTGATATCTTAGTCACCAGGGAAATGCAAATCAAACAACCCTGAGATTCTATCTCACATCAGTCAGAATGGCTAAGTTAAAAAACTCAGGTGATAGCAGATGACAGTGAGGATAGAGAAAGAGGAACACTCCTCCTTTGTTGGTGGGATTGCAAGCTGGTACAACCACTCTGGAAATCAGTCTGACAGTTCCTCAGAAATATTTAAGGAAATAAAAATATATGTTTATATAAACTTTAACACTATGAAATGAACACATTCCTAAACAGAATATGGAGTTGAATAAGTTTGTAAAATTTTTTAAGACTTAAAATATTACCATTAGTTAACTAGAAATACCCTGGAAATTTTGCCATATTTTCCAGCAAAAGCAGGAGACCTATATTTAGATTTTAAAGATAAGTTCATACAGAAGAAAAGAATTATTGCCTGGTAATATGATGAACATAGCATCCAAATAAAACTATCATTTAGTTTCAAAATTGGAGTTTGAATATTTTTCTGTTATCTCAAATTAATTTAGAGTGTTCACTGTTTATTGATCAATTACTTAAACTCTAGCTGTGCAGAAAGCACTACGGTGTGAGACCTGCAGAAGAAATTCTGACCACTGTAGAATGCTTAATAAGAACTACACACTATACATTTCCTCTTTGAGCATCATTCAGCTACTTTTTCCTGTTAATATGACTGTATCTTTCACTTATAAATTATATTTAACACTTTCCTTAAGTAACTGTGAAAAACGTAGTTATATAATATGAGCAAACTCTATTGTGTACAAAAACAATTGAAAAATAGGGTCATCCAAAAATGAAAAACTTAGAAATTTGTACCTAAACCTATAATTACCTTAAACTCAATTGAATCAAGGCTAGCATAAGAACAGAATCAACAATTGTCACCATAATATGGCATCATCTGAACCCAACTATCCTACTACAGCAAGCCCTGGGTATTCCAACACAATTGAAACACAAGAAAATGAGCTTAACACAATTTTAT
Source organism: Mastomys natalensis (assembly GCA_021653895.1). Lineage (NCBI taxonomy): Eukaryota > Metazoa > Chordata > Mammalia > Rodentia > Muridae > Mastomys > Mastomys natalensis. Next base: position 914,563 of record JAJTUV010000543.1, on the reverse strand, counting down.
GATGATAAAATACATACTTAAAGAGGAAATGAATAAATTACTTAAGGTAATATAAGATAACACACACACAAACAAAATCAGGTGAAGACAATTAATAAAAGCATTCAAGATCTAAAAATGGAAATATAAACAATAAAGAAAACACAAACTGAGGGATTCCTGGGACATGCCCCTCGTTCTATTATATTATCTCCAACTTTCTGTTTTCCAGTTACTTCACTGCCTAAGCATGGCTGTCTTAGAACTTGCTCCTTAGACTGACTTTGAACTCACAGATCTGCATGCCTGTCTCCTAAGCACTGAGATTTAAGGTTTGGTCCACTAAGCTGGGATTTAAGTTCTTTTTCAACTATAACTAACTCTGTTCTAGGATGGCTTTGAACTCAAGAGATTTGCTTGCTTGTCTTTGTCTCCTGGGATTTAAGGCTTGTACTACCATGCTTGGACATAAATTTAGCTGGATGATATCTTACTTAATTTAATTCAATAACCATGAATGAACGATTCACCTCCATTTCACTTCCTGGTGCCCCTTTAATACTGGAACCATATATTTTATATGTTTCCTTTCTCAGCTTGCTATGCTTGTTTAAAATGCTCTTCATGAGACTTAACCAGAGAAATAGTCTCTATGATGGGCATTTCTGAGAATTCCTTTGCCAGCGCAATTAATCTGAGTCTTTTTACTTTAGCCTCAGGGAGACTCTTCAGACAAGGGCAAAAATTAGCCACATTTGTCACCAAAATACCACAAAAACAGTCTCTACGACACATATTGAAATTCTCCAAGGAAAATTCTTGAGCGACGTCCACATAATTCAAATCACTCTCAGTAACAAAATCTTCCAGATTCTTACTAGGATAACTCATTAAGCCCCACTTAAGGCATTCCACTGCTTTCCAAATCCAAAATCCCCAAATCCACATTCTTTCAAACAAAAGCCTATAGTCAGGCCTATCATAGCCATAATCCACTCCTAGTACCAACTTCTCTTTTAGGTAGGGTTTTACTGCTGTGAACAGACAGCATGAACAAGGAAACTCTTATAACATTCACTTGGGGCTAGCTTGCAGGTTCAGAGGTTCAGTCCATTATCATCAAGGTGGGGACATGGCAGCATCCAAACAGGCATGATGCAGAAGGAAATGGGAGTTCTACATCTTCTTCTGAAGACTGCTAGCAGAATACTGCCTTCCAGTCAGCTAGGATGAGGGTCTTAAAGCCCACACTTACAGTGACACATCTACTCCAACAGGGCCACACCTCCTAATAGTGTCACTCCCTGGACAGAGCATATACAAACCATTACAATTTATTATTCATAAAGTATTGCATTCAGGAACTCCTATTTAATATGAGTGAAAATGTATAAATCTAAACACTTTTCATGATAGCACAGTGCAGGAACTATTATTTTGATAATATATATATAATATATATATATATTATATATATAATATATATATATATTATATTTGATATATATGTCAATGGATTCTGTTATAATCATGTAGCTGATATGCTTTTTATGATGAATTTCCCTAGATTCTATTAGATGGTGATAATTTTGAAGTTTCAGTACAGCTTCTTTTTATAAAATTGGTAAGAGAAAGAAGAAACTTACTGAAATGGAATAGTCCTACAAGCTTGCAACTGATATCTTATACACTCTCTCCATGGATTTAATTTAACTTGCAATCTCTGATTCCAAAGTAAAATAATAAAATATAAAACTAATCATTAAATGTTAACTAATTCTTTTTTAATCCTTGTTTATTTATTTGTAATTTCTGATCTTTTTTTCCAGTATTTCTTCATTAATCCTTGACACCTTCAGTTTTAATGGCTCTTGGATGTTTACAGAATGTACCCTGTTCCCATTTCAACCTTTCAGTCCATCACTTTATTTTTTTCTATCTCCATGCCATTTTACATACACAAAAGTTTATATGGACGCACCTTTGAGGTCTTTTGAATTTTCTACAGTCACTTGGTTCTCCTACTAACATTAGTCAATATACATCATGACAGAGCAGGTGAAATGGTTGAATGGCAACACGAAAAGTTGTCATTAGAAGTAAAACTGGTTCTATTTTGTGGAATAGTTTGAAGAGAATTGGCATTAGGTCTTCCTTGAAGGTCTGATAGAATTCTGCACTAAAACCATCTGGTCCTGGGCTTTTTTTAGTGGGGAGACTTTTAATGACTGCTGCTATTGCTTTAGGGGTTATGGGACTGTTTAGATGGTTTATTTGCTCCTCATTTAACTTTGGTACCTAGTATCTGTCTAGAAAATTGTCCATTTCATCCAGATTTTCCAGTTTTGTTGAGTATAGGCCTTTGTAGTAGGATCTGATGATTTTTGAATTTCCTCAGTTTCTGTTGTTATGTCTCCCTTTTCAGATCTGATTTTATTAATTTGGGTACTGTCTCTGTGGCCTCTGGTTAATCTGGCTAAGGGTTTATCTATCTTGTTGATTTTCTCAAAGAACCAACTCCTGGTTTTGTTGATATTTTGTATAGTTCTTTCTGTTTCTACTCGATTGATTTCAGCCCTGAGTTCGGTTATTTCCTGATGCCTACTCCTCTTGGGTGTATTTGATTCTTTTTGTTCTAGAGTTTTCAGGTGTTCTGTCAAGTTGTTAATGTGTGCCCTCTCCAATTTCTTTTTGTAGGCATTTAGAGCTATGAGTTTTCCTCTTAGCACTGCTTTCATGGAGTCCCACAAGTTCTGGTATGATGTTTCCTCATTTTTGTTAAATTCTAGGAAGTCTTTAATTTCTTTCTTCATTTCTTCCTTGACAAAGTCATCATTGAGTAGAGCATTGTTCAGTTTCCACATGCATGTGGTTTTTCCCTTGGTTTTGTCATTATTAAAGACCAGCCTTAGTCCGTGTTGATCTGATAGGATACAAGGGATTATTTCAATCTTTTTGTATCTGTTGAGGACTGTTTTGTGACCGATTATATGGTCTATTTTGGAGAAGGTACCATGAGGTGCTGAGAAGGAGGTATATTCTTTTACTTTAGGATGAAATGTTTTGTAGATATCTGTTAAATCCATTTGGTTCATAACTTCTGTTAATTTCAATGTGTCTTTGTTTAGTTTCTGTTTCCATGATCTGTCCATTAGAGAGAGCGGGGTGTTAAAATCCACCACTCTTATTGTGTGAGGTGCAGTGTGTGTGTTGAGCTTTAGTATAGTTTCTTTTATGTATGTGGGTGCCCTTGCATTTGGAGCATAGATGTTCAGAATTGAGAGTTCATCTTGGTAGATTTTTCCTTTGACAAGTATGAAGTGTCCTTCCTTATCTTTTTTGATTACTTTTGGTTGAAAGTTGATTTTATTTGATATTAGAATGGCTACTCCAGCTTGTTTCTTGGGACCATTTGCTTGGAAAATTGTTTTCCAGCCTTTATCACTGAGGTAGTGTCTGTATTTGTCACTGAGGTGCATTTCCTGTATGTATCAAAATTCTGGGTCTTGTTTAAATTTCGAGTCCATTAGTCTACACCTTTTTATTGGGAATTGTTTCCATTGATGTTAAGAGATATTAAGGAAAAATGATTGTTGTTTCTTATTATTTTTTTTTATTAGAGGTGGAATTATGTTTGTGTAGCTATCTTTTTTTGGGGTTGTTGGAAGATTACTTCCATGGGAACACTACCCAATTCACTCTATGAAGCTACAATCACACCCATACCTAAACCTCACAAAGACCCAACATAAAAGAGAACTTCAGACCAATCTCTCTTATGAATATCGATGCAAAAATACTCAATAAAATTCTAGCAAACCAACCGGCCTGCGGTGGTGCATCGATGTAGTGCTTGCGCTCTGTCGCTAGAGTGCTCTGTCTGTCCCGAGTTCAATCCCACTGTCCTTCAGCGGGGGTGGGGTGGGGGGGGGACTTAAAAAAAAAAGCCAGGCCTTGGTGGTGCACGTCTTTAATCCCAGCACTTTGGAGGCAGAGGCAGGCGGATTTCCGAGTTCGAGGCCAGCCTGGTCTAGAGAGTGAGTTCCAGGACAGCCAGGACTACACAGAGAAACCCTGTCTCAAAACACCAAAAAAAATAAATAAATAAAATTCTAGCAAACCGAATCCAAGAACACATCAAAACAATCATCCATCATGATCAAGTTGGCTTTATCCCAGGAATGCAGGGATGGTTCAATATTCGGAAATCCATCAATGTAATTCACTATATAAGCAAACTCAAAGAAAAAAAAACCTCATGATCATCTCACTAGATGCGGAGAAAGCATTTGACAAAATTCAACATCCCTTCATGGTAAAAGTCTTGGAAAGATCAGGAATTCAAGGCCCATACCTAAACCTAGTAAAAGAAATATACAGCAAATGAGTAGCCAACATCAAACTAAATGGAGAGAAACTTGAAGCAATCCCACTAAGATCAGGGACTAGACAAGGCTGCCCACTCTCTCCCTACCTATTCAGTATAGTACTGGAAGTCCTAGCCAAAGCAATTAGACAGCAAAAATAAGTCAAAGGAATACAAATAGGAAAGAAAGAAGTCAAAATATCACTATTTACAGATGATGTGATAGTATACTTAAGTGACCCCAGAACTTCCACCAGAGAACTCCTAAACCTGATAAACAACTTCAGCAAGGTGGCAGGTTATAAAATCAACTCGAACAAATCAGTAGCCTTCCTCTACGTGAAAGATAAACAGGCTGAAAAAGAAATTAGGGAAATGACTCCCTTCACAATAGTCACAAATAATATAAAATACCTGGGTGTGATTCTAACCAAGCAAGTGAAAGATCTGTATGACAAGATCTTCAAGTCTCTGAAAAAATAAATTGAAGAAGATCTCAGGAAATGGAAGATCTCCAGCCATGGATTGCAGATAATAGAGTAAAAATGGCCATCTTGCCAAAGGCAATCTACAGATTCAATGCAATCCCCATTAAAATACCAACTCAATTCTTTACAGAGCTAGAAAGAGAAATTCTCAAATTTATTTGGAGTAACAAAAAACCCAGGATACCCAAAACCATTCTCAACAATAAAAGAACTTCTGGAGGAATCACCATTCCTGACCTCAAGCTATACTACAGAGCAATAGTGATAAAAACGGCCTGGTATTGCTACAGAGACAGGCAGGAAGATCAGTGGAATAGAGTTGAAGACCCAGAAATGAACCCACACACTTATGGTGATTTGATCTTTGACAAAGGAGCTAAAACCATCCAGTGGAACAAGGACAGCATTTTCAACAAATGGTGCTGGATCAACTGGAGGACAACATGCAGAAAAATACAAATCGATCCATTCTTATATCCTTGTACAAAGCTCAAGTTCAAGTGGATAAAGGACCTTCACATAAAACCAGAGACACTGAAACTAATAGAAGAGAAGGTGGGGAAGACCCTCGAATACCTAGGCACAGAGGAAAAGTTCCTGAACAGAACATCAATGGCTTATGCTCTAAGATCAAGAACTGATAAATGGGACTTCATAAAATTGCAAAGTTTCTGTAAGGCAAAGGACACTGTCAATAGGACAAAATGGCAACCAACAGATTGGGAAAAGATCTTTACCAATCCCACATCAGACAGAGGACTAATATCCAATATATACAAAGAACTCAAGAAAGTAGACTCTAAACAACCAAATAACCCTACTAAAAAATGGGGTACAGAGCTAAACAAAGAATTCTCAACTGAGGAAATGTGAATGGCCGAGAAACATCTAAAGAAATGTTCAGCATCCTTAGTCATCAGGGAAATGCAAATCAAAACAACCCTGAGATTCTACCTCATACCAGTCTGAATGGCTAAGATCAAAAACTCAGGTAATAGTAGATGCTGGTGAGGATGTGGAGAAAGAGAAACACTCCTCCATTGTTGATGGGATTGCAAGATGGTGCAACCACTATGGAAAGCAGTCTGGCAGTTTCTCAGAAAATTGGACATATCACTACCTGAGGATACAGCTATACCATTCCTGGGCATATACCCAGAAGATGCTCTATTATGTAACAAGGACATATGCTCCACTATGTTCATAGAGCTTTATTTATAATAGCCAGAAGCTGGAAAGAACCCAGATGCCCTTCAACTGAGGAATGGATACAAAAAATATGGTACATTTATACAATGGAATATTACTCAGCTATTAAAAACAATGAATTTGATAAATTCTTATATAAATGGATGGAACTAGAAAATATCATCCTGAGTGAAGTAACTCAATCACAAAAGTATATATATGGTATTCACTAACTGATTATTGGATTTTAGCCCAGAAGCTTGAAATACCCAAGATTCAACTCATAGACCACATAAAGCTCATGAAGAATGATGATCAAGTGTGGAGGGGATTCAGTCCTTCTTAGAAGGAATAACAAAATACTCAAGGGAGCAAATATGGAGACAAAGTACAGGACATAAACTGAAGGCCGTCTGCAGACCATTCCATCTGGGTATCCATCCCATGTGCAGTCACCAAAGGTAGAGGTTGATTTGGATGTCAGGATGTACATGCTGACAGGACCCTGATATAGCTGATATAGTGGTCTCTTTAGATGTCTGCAAGAGTCTGACATATTCAGAGGCAGATACTCACAGCTAACCATTAAACTGATCATGAGATTCCCAATAGAGAAGATAGATGGAAGATGGAAGGAGTTCAGAGGATTCTTGACACCATGAGGAAAGCAACAATACCAACCAACCAGAGCCCCCAGGGTCTAAACCACCAGCCTGGGAGAGCTTAAGGAGGGACCCATCACTCCAGCTTTATATGCAAGGGAGCTATATATAAGTGGGAGAAGAGATTCTTGGTCCCATGAAGGCTGGACATCATGTGGGGGGGTATTGGAGGTGGGGAAGTGAGGTACAGGGGAGGGTGGGTGGGGTACACCATCATAGAGGCAAGAGGAGGGGGAAGGGATTCCTGGGAGGGAGGGGGGAAATGGGGTAAGGGGAAAACATCTGAAATGTAAATAAAATTTCCAATAAAAAAAAAAAAAAGAAGTAAAACTGGTTTTCTCCTGGTAAACAGGAGAATCAGTTTTCTAAAAGAATTTTTGTAAGAAGTAAAATAGTTCAAATTAAACAATATTTGTTTATGCAGATAGAAGACCCACATAAACATTTCATTGACATTTACATTTCTGTGTTCTCATCACATTTGTTCAGGTGTCATTCTACTAACTCAGGAATGGAGCAATGTCTGTTATGAGAACCAAATTCCCATAGTTGTCTGCTAGTAGCTTAAGTGAAGTGAAGATGCTCATGCCTTTGTGACACTAAATTCCTGGTACAGCATCTGTCATGTAGAAGTGTGTTTAGTACCATAGCTCTGTAACTAACAAAACAGAGAAAATCTTGTCCTCCACCTTGGAAAATTGGGAGTTTAGAAGGTGAAGAGGAGATGAGGATCTGGTGGAATAATATTGAGCATTGGTAAGGAGCAAGAGTCTATGTAAGAGTCGGGAAAAACAGAAGAGAGCTAAGGTTTCAGGAAACCTTTCATGTTCATGCTAGAATAAGTGTAGATCACCCTAATTACTAATTTGCTTATCATACTCACTCTGGTTATGTGCTTGGGAGCTGAAATCCTTTCTTCTTTGTTTGTGTACCAAAGACAGTTTCAAAGACTTTCTTCAGAGATCATGTGATAGAATATCAGAGAGGAAAAAGGAAAAAAAAAAAAAAAAAAAAAACAGGTTCTAGGACAATTTCAAATTGCTTTAAGTATTTTAAAATTTGTATATTGCAGTGGAGTTCAGAATATATTTTACAAACTTTAGAACATATTCTGATTAAGTAATTAAGGCTGAATGGAATCAGCAATTCTCAAGCTGCAAAGTGTCAAAACCAACCCTGAATACCTTGAAATATATTTATGCTCATTTCTCTTCACCAGGACAAATTAGACAACTTGACAAGATTTGTTTTTCTAAATAAATGGAATTCCAATAAGTTATTGCTTTAGCATCAAATAACCTTTTATTTTAAAGATATGAATAGTTAGTAGTGTGAAAAATAGGAGTCACACAAACAAAAAGCACAGTGATATTTCCAAAGTACATAAAAACACAGACTATGTATTTTTAGCATTTGTTTAAACACTAACTTTTAACCTCTGTACTGGTTTTGTTCACATTGTTCACATAAACACACACACAGATGGGAGAGAGAGAGAGAGAGAGAGAGAGAGAGGAGACTTGTGTAAATAGGTTGTCCTTCCTAAAAACAAGTAATAAATTAAAAATCATTATATATGATATTATGACCTCTGAAATTAATTGTATTTACAAAGTCAGAATTTCTATTTCCCTCATCAATTTGTGTTATCTCTTTCTTTTGCCTATTGGTTCCTCTACCACCCACTAAATTCACCATAGGGTAAGAAATGCTAAACAAGTTAATACTCACCATAAGGCTTTGCCACCAGATTGTGAATATTTAGTGTGAATATTAGACTCTCAAAATCAGCTATGTGATAACACCTAGAATAATGGAATCATATAATTAATCTGAATTTGATACCTGCTGGAATAACAATCTGGGCTCCTTAGCTCAGCTGATTAGAGTTTCTTTTAGTACGGCCGAGATCAAGGTTTCTATCCCATATGACACACATAAAGACAGACAGTCTGCTACTTGGCATTAAACCACATACCCTGTCCTACTTTCATGTTTCATAAGCAGTTACAAATGACCAGAGATGAAAAAGGAAATAGTCACAGAAGGCTTATTTCATCCTCATTGACCACTTGAAGAATATTCATTTTTCTTTATGGTGGAATTATGGTTGTCTACATACAAAGAAGAATGCCAAGTCACCACAGGCTTACCTCTCACAAACTCTGTAAGAGTTTCCTTTCTCCTGATGATGGCTGACTCTTCTTCATATCAATCACATTCATTCAAGCACTTATCTGTTAATTATATTGTATCATCAAAACATCACTAACCTAAGACAGAAGTGCATTGCTTTGGACAATGCATATTTCATGACTGGTAAGGAAATCATTCTTGTCAGAATGACCTAAGATAGGCTCAGTATTGTTAATGAAATAAAAAAGGGGGAGAGATGGAGAGCCTTTGAGGCTGCTTGGCAAGTATCTGACATGGTCCAAGGACAAGGAAATGGGCTGCTTGGCAGGAATATGACATTGGCTAAGGAAAAAGAAGTAGGCTTCAGGCACAAATCTGGCATTAGGCTAGAACAAAGAAGTAATTTCAGATGGAATGTAAATATTAAGCTAGAACAAAGAAGTAGGCTTCAGACATGAAAATGACTTTGGGCTAGGACAAGGAAGTAGGCTCAGATAATTTGGTTCTCCTGATAAGCCCTTAGAAACTGTGATTACAGGAGTGTTCATGGAATTGGGTTTAATGCCTTGCTTGTTCTTTGACTGTTTGTTTATTGTCTTGCTTGTTCCTTGACTGTTTGAATCTATTGCATTGTTAGACCTTCAACCTAGAACTGACCTTAATACTTGCATGTTATTAAAATAGTATGAAAGCAAAAAGTAGGAGGGAGGATGGGATAGCAGGTTCGAGGGAGGGGAAATAGAGAAGGGGATGATATCTGAAATGTAAATAAAGAAAATATCCAGTAAAAAAAATGGCCTCACAGTGGGAACAGTATATGATTTTTAGGGCTTTGTTTGGTAATTGTTAAACTTTGAGCCTGTTGAAACAATGGCAGCTTTTATATATTTTAAGATGTTACTTGATCATGAAAATCACAAATTCAAAACTACTGTCAAGAAATATTTCAAAATAATTCCATGAAAGAGATATAAAGACATTTTATATGTGCTGGCAGGGAATCAACATACCGTTCTATTTTTAAGGTGTTTTGTGCTTCTAAGTATAGCAAAATAAAATCAGAAAATTTCTATAATATTTACTTGTCTTGACTGTTAGAAAACTAAAGGATACTCATTTCTTCACCAGTTTTCCATCACACATAAAAACTGTATGTTGTAAGAGACAGAGAGATGGAATTCTGTATTGTCCTTTAACCTGTAGAGAATATGCTGGCAAAACAGGATCAGTAGTAACCTGAAACTTATCCCAGTGATTTAAAGTTTTTTTCTATAGAGATAATCAGAACATTCTTGTTCTATTTTCAATTAATTCAGATTTTGTAATTCCTATCCCTTTTTTTATCTACATAACCAAGTAAGATAGCTAGTCAATGTTTGTAGCCAAGGATATAAAAATGTTGGTATGCACAACAGGCACACATCAAGGTTCTATGCAATGAAAGTATCTGTAACATACCAAAGTATGTGTGTGTACATATATATGTGTATGTGTATGCATATGTATATGCATGTATGTATGTATATGAATGTGTATGCATATATGTACTGTGTGTGTTTATGTGTGTGCACACACAGGAGAGTGCATGTGTGTGAAGGTTCCTTTTCTTTATTACATCAAACATGCCCTTATTCAACACTGGAAATTAAAGTAGGAAACAGGATTTATGAAAGGCCAACCAGTAGAAAATATGTAATATTTGATGTAGATGTAATAAAAATTTCTTCTCTGTCTTTTAATATAGTCAGTTGTAAATGGAATTAAGTTCTGCATGAAAGTATCCTCTATGGTAAGTAACAGCAGAAATGAGGCACAGTTCTTTCTCATGAGTGTGGACTCTTCTGGGAATTCTAAGAGACTGACCAATAAAAAGTTGAATGGATAAAAGTCTGTCACCAAGATAATAGAAATAATCTAAAAGAATTCTGAGTTCTGTATGAAAATTCTACCATCTATGGATCAAAGAGTTAGTAAGATATAACTTAAAATAAGTAGTTAATAATGATCAAGTTTCTATACAATGAAAATATATGTAACATACCAAAGTATGACTAAAATTTTGGTTGTGTTTATAACTTAAGATGAGCTGTCAAAGTGGGAGTTTCTAGAATATAAGAATAGACAAGACCATAAAAAGGCTTAACTTTTCTTTATTTCTATTTTATTTAAAGCCAGAGTTTCATAGTGACATCAAGCAATCTCCAGTGCTATGTAAATCATGACATGAGATTTCTAATGGTTGCAAGATGAAGACATTGTAAAGTCCATTTTCTCTGCATTGCTGTAGTTCATGTTAAAAATTCTGTAAAGGAACAGTAAACACATGAATGTCAACAGATGTGACATATTATCAAGTTTTACAGTAAAGTAAGAAGGCATGAGTGAGTGAAAGGCCAGGCTTTCCCTCTGCCTAAGTTGGGCAAACTACCTGTGACCCTTTAATACACTTCATGTATAATGACCTCCAACCATAAAGTTATTTTTGTTGCTACTTTTTAACTTAATTGTGCTGATATTATGAATTATAATGTAAATATTTGAGATGCAGGATAATTCGAGCCCTGTGAAAAGGTCATTCAACCCTCAAAAGGGTCACAAATTACAAGTTGAGAGCCATTGCTCTACATGGAAAACGTAAAGCTTCTGTGACAGAAACTGTATTTATTACAATGTGTTAATCTCAGGAACAGAACATCACAACAGGCATTTGAAACTATGCTACTGTGATTGGGTCATCTCACTCAGGATGATATTTTCTAGCTCCATCCATTTGTCTAAGAATTTCATGAGCTCATTATTTTTAATAGCTGAGTAGTACTCCATTGTGTAAATGTACCACATTTTCTGTATCCATTCTTCTGTTGAAGGACATCTGGGTTCTTTCCAGCTTCTGGCTATTATAAATAAGGCCGCTATAAACATAGTGGAGCATGTGGCCCTGTTGCATGTTGAAATATCTTCTGGGTATATACCCAGGAGGGGTATAGCTGGGTCCTCAGGCAACACCATGTTCAATTTTCTGAGGTATCGCCAGACTGCTTTCCATAGTGGTTGTACCAGCTTGCAATCCCACCAACAATGGAGGAGTGTTCCTCTTTCTCCACATCCTCGCCAACATCTGCTGTCACCTTTGTTTTGGATCTTAGCCAATCTGACTGGTGTGAGGTGGAATCTCAGTGTTGTTTTCATTTGCATTTCCCTGATGACTAGGGATGCTGAGCACTTCTTTAGATGTTTCTCAATCATTCGAGTTTCCTCAGTTGAGAGTTCTTTGTTCAACTCTCTACCCCATTTTTTAATAGGGTTATTTGATGGTCTGGAATCTAGTTTCTTCAGTTTTTTTGTATACCTTGGATATTAGCCCTCTATCAGATGTAAGGTTGGTGAAGATCTTTTCCCAGTCTGTTGGTTCCCGCTTTGTCCTGTTGACCATATCCTTTGCTTTACAGAAGCTTTGCAGTTTTATGAGATCCCATTTGTCAATTCTTGATCTTAGAGCATACGCCATTGGTGTTCTGTTCAGGAACTTTTCCCCTGTGCCCATATGATCAAGGCTTTTCCCGAACACACATGGTATGCACTCACTGATAAGCGGATATTAGCCCCAAAACACACAATACCTAAGATGCAACGCATAAACCTCATGAAACTCAAGAAGAAGGAGGAAGACCAAAGTGAGGGTGCTTTTGTCCTTTTTAGAACGAGTATCAAAAGATTCAACCAGAGCTCCCAGGAGCTAAACCTCCAGCCTGAGAACAGACAGGGGCAAGCTGTCCTCTGAGAGGCTCTAACCAGCAGCTGACTCAGACAGATACAGACATCCAGAGCCAAACAGTGGATGGAGCTTGAGGACTCTTAAAGAAGAATAGGTGGAAGGATTGTGGGCCCTAAGGAGATAGGAACTGCACAGGAAGATCAACAGAGTAAACGAACCTGAACCCTTGGAGCTCTCAGAGACTGAATCACCAACCGTGGAGCATACCTAGTCTACACAGATCTACCTCCATGGGCTGAACCTAGGCCTCCCTGCACATATGTTGTAAATGTGCAGCTTGGTTTTCATGTAGGTCTCAAACATCTGGAGTGGGGGCTATCCCAAAACATGCAGCCTGTATATGGAGTATTGTCTTCTAAAAAAAAAAAAAAAAAAAGTTATTCAGTTATTCATGGAATATTATTTTTTTATATCTCTTGTATTCAGTTTGCAACTACTTCATTGAGAATTTTTGTATGTATACTCATGAGGGATACTGGACTATAATTTATATATTTTTGTTGGGTTTACACTTGATTTCACTATTTCAATATTATTTGCTTTGTGAAGGAAAAAAAATTCTTAATAAAGGTTTTTTTTAAAGTAAAAAAAAAAAGAAACTATGCTACTTACTGCAGTGAATTTCTTTAGATAAGTATTGAAATTATTGAATTTTAATTTAGATTAACGTTCCCCCTTTTTCTTATATATTGTAAAATGAGATTACCAGAATATTTAGTGCATTTATGCCTATCATTATGTGGTCAAATATACAGATGGCAGCACATTTTAAGCATATTAATGCTGTGTATCCTCTGTACCAACAATTTGCAAGCAGCTTCCTCCCAGAAGAAAACTTGCCATTTCTCTGAGGGCTCTTTCCAGCCGTCTGCTCTTGGAACACTCTCAGTTATGGGCTGATCTGTGATCAACATGTATTTGCACTCCAAAGCTGCATAATGCATTCATTCTCAGCATGGAAATGTGCAGCTGTTATATGCTAAGGATATTGTTTATGTTCTTAACAGTGTTGAAAATGAAGGATTACCTTCCAGGCTTCATTTCTTTTTCTTCAAAAATAATTCAGCCCTGCTTTTTCCTTTTCATCAAGCATGAATGCCCATGTTTCCATCTTCTATAGTGCAGTGTATGTGTACATCATAAACATTTTAGTATTCATATATACCTATAGCAATACCACCATAATACTGAGGAGAATAAAACTTTGAATACAGCATGCTTTCATGGTCACTTATGTTTGATATGGCATTTTATTAATACATACAGAATCTCCCTCTGAAGGAACTCCCAATTGAGAGAAGCTAAAATTTATGTTGAAGCAGGCTCTGAATGTACAGCCTTGATCTTACAGATAATGTATAAACACTTGATCTCTCATGTGTTCCTACTATAAAAAATATATCATTCTTTTGGTAGATTTTCAAGAATTATTTTAATTTTAAGTGTGTGTGTGTGTGTGTGTGTGTGTGTGTGTGTTTATGTGTACACAAGTGCTCAGAGGTTATAGGAAATGGGTTTCCTTGAGATTCAGTTCAGATGTATAGTATATTCATGTTCTATTTTCTATCAGTACTTAGCCATAAAAGTCAGATGTTTGAATTTATGAAAATAAACAACCTCTATTTTTTCATTATGAATTACTTCAGAACAAACTCTGGGTAAGGTGCTGTTTTATAAAGCATACATGCTGTGATTGTCACTAGATTTTGCCAGATGTCTGGAATAGTTATACTCACTGATGCTTATAAAAGAAAGCATGCATTTTTCTTCTATCTCCCAAATTCTTTCTAGCAATTCATTGTTCAGCATGCTTTTACTTTACAGAAACTTTGTAGTCACTTTGTGATTTTTCTTGCTATGAGAGGTTATTTTCTTGTAAAAAGTCTTGAATGTAGTTTCCTAGATTTGAGCACCTGTAGTGTGGTCACTCTAGTTAACCACTGTGCTTTGTTTGTATTTGGCTTGGAAAGTAACACAGAAAGAGAAAATGATTTGGGTTTCACAAATCTAATAGATTAATACATTTTTTTAAAACTTCAGTGTAATTTAAAGGTACCATTCTAACTTGAGTCTGGTACTGGCTAATGTAGGCAAAGGTATTGAACCACAAATTGAAATACAGGACAGGCAGACTCTTTGGAAACATCTTCCCAGTGTTCTCAGCCTTTGCTATTCTAAGCCTCCCTGCATGCTTATGGATTTCCCAACTTCCATTAATCTGTCTGTGTAGTATATAATCTTCATGTTTCTGGACTCTCTGAATCTAGGATCCAAGAAAAGCTTTAGAAGTTCTGGGCTAGATAAATATTATGTTAGGAAAATGTGATTTGTTTATCATTACTTTTTTCTGTATCCGATTTCTACTCTGTGAAGTTTTGTACTCTCCAAATTTACTCTCTGTAGTAAGAACCTAGTCTATATTAAATTGTAAATGAATATTTGTCAATTAAATTCAACAAACTTCACTAAGAAACTCTACTGGGAAGTAAAAAAATTGCATTGAAACAGTCACAGTCTGCAGAAACAAATGTGCATGTACACACTGTTATGTTAGAACCAAGAGATGCAAAGACAATACAGATTTAAGGCTTTATGCCATTGTCTAATATTATTACCTCTGAGAAGTGTTTTAGGACTTTCCCTGAAGTTGGGTTTTTTTTTTTTTTTTTACCTTTGCCTTCCTGTTATTTTATTTTCGTATATAAAGTTCCATTTTTATATTCCAAGTGTTTCTGATTGTTTTTACACTGCTTGTGTTCCTCTGTTCTAACCATTGGTTTAGCATACAAAGTCTATTTAGAAAGTGAAGAAATTTCCCAAATAATTATTATGTTTTCCAGATAACTAGCTATTCCTAGTCTTCTTCCTGCTATTCAGAGATGAAAAGGTGGTGGTAGTATTACATAATACACTGGTGTGAACTGCAAGGGTGGGCCTGGTACATGTTTGCCAACGTTATTAAGTTACATTGATTCATTATAGACCAGAATTGGCAGACTTTCAGGCTGTCTCAAGATACATGATATATGAAGGATATAAATACAAGCAGCTACTTAATGAAGAGTAAGATAATGCTGTGGTGGCTGTAATACCTGACAGATTTGTTCATACATCTCCAATACACAGAGCAGTTTTGGGCACATTTGGTCATTTAATAAATATATGTTGTTAAATTTTCTTATTTCATTCTTAGATAAAAGTGGTAGATATTCATGACCAGTAGTGCAAAAACTATGTTTCATATATCTCTGTACAAAATAAAATCACCATAATCGTGACTCAAAGCTTTTTCTTCAAGGCATAAACCCACAAAGTAACTGAATAATGCATGGGAGAAAAGTACTTAAAACAATTTTATAAATAACATAAATGAAAATACAAAGATATAATTTTTGGAAATTATTCTAAGTGGAAAAATTAAAATGTTGGTTTTGGTGATTTTTATCTATCCTAAATATGTCAGTCCTTCATGCCACAAAGGTATGAAGGCAAAAATGAAAACAAAAAGTTGTCTGCCAGCATTACAGGGCTTCCTGCATGATTCTGATGCTGTGGTTATCCATGTGTCCCATGAAGAACTGGAAAAGGAATGAGGGCTCGAGTATTTGAACTCACCTGCCTAAAGCTAAGTGGAGATTAAAAGCTCAATCCTGCAGAACATCCATTCTGCAAGAGAAATTTGATGCTCTCATCAGAATGCTTACTACATCCTGACATTGAGAAGATTTCATTCATCCCAGGAGCAGGAAAATAGATCTGTGTGAAACTGAGAAGTTTCTGGATGATAATTTCATTCTGGCAGTATAATTTCACACTAAGTTTCTTTTATTTCATTGTGTTTTACACTTTTAAAAAAGAAAATGTGAGCTTATTCATTTTTGTTCATGTTCCCTAAGAGAATCAAAGAAATTAATACATCATAGAAGACATATAGTTCTATATTTTTTTTGCTTTAAACTTAAACTGATAATACTTCCCTCTGGACCATGTTCTGTAATCTTGATGAAATGATTTGAATGGCCCCACAGTGGTGATGTGAGCTGAACTCTAAATCAGGTTAATATGCCTACAACAGCACACTTCTACAGTTTTTAATAACATGTGTATGGCCAATCTATTTTATTGAAATTATTTAATATTAGATGCCTGAGTTCTCTTCCTGGAGGATAATATAATGTTTATGCATAGGAACCAAGAAATGATGAATTCAGTCTATATGCAGTTTCTTCATGATCATATATTACCACTCTTTCCTGTTACCTATTAGAGTCTTAAGCTATTTTCTATAAAAGAAATATATTGTACAATTTAGAACTATTTTTCCTTGCAAGTCACTTGTATTGTTGTACTCATAAAATTTTTTAAAGGAGGAACTTTCCTTCCTTCATTATTATTTACTGGCTATGTACTGTATGCCAAGTTTGTGGTTTTATGACCTCTGATAACAGAATAATGCGGCCATCATCATCTTTATGTCCAGGCAAAGCAACACAAGAAAGTTAATAGGAGTAAGCAATAATTTAGTGGAATTATAGAAAACTCTTTTTAAAAACTTAGTGATGTCAAGAGGATCTCTCATAATTAGGACATTCTTCTGTCATACTGAAACAGTAATTACCAAAAGACTATGATAGTTCCCTAGAGTAGAAAAAACAGAAACCTGAGCAATGAAGTTGTCTATGACATTTGGACATATTTCTGAATATACTGCTTTTGCATCAAGAGGATGATCAACAAAACTTTTAGACATCCTACAGTGCACAGCAAATATACATAGCCCTCCCCAACCAAATACATATGCCAATATGTCAATAGTTCAGATTGAGAAACCACTTTTTAATTAATATATTTATTTACATCCTCCTCTTCTTCCATTCCCTCCTTGCCTTTCACCGTACCTCCCTGCTATCCTCCTGTCCTCCTGATATCCTCATAAAAAGGAGAGGATATCAAGCCACTTTGGCATATCAGTTTTCAGTAGGAATAGGCAAACCTCCTATTGCGGCAAGACAAAGCATCCCATTTAAGAGATAAGTGATCCAACGTCAGTCAGTAGAGTCAGAGAAATCCTCTGCTTCTGCTGTTAGGGGTCCAACGTGAAGACAAAACTGCACAACTGTTACATATGAGCAGAGGGACTAGTTCCATACATGCATAATCTCTTGTTTGTGGTTCAGTCTCTGTGAGCCCCTAAGGGCCCAGGTCAATTGATCCTGTAGGGATTCTTGTGGTGTCCTTGACATCTCTGGCACACTTAATCCTTTCTCCCCATCTTCCAAAGGATTCCTCAATCTCTGTCTAATGTTTGAATGTGGGTTTTTGTATCTGTTTATATCAGTTGCTGGGTGAAGGCACTCTGATGACAGTTATGCTAGGCTTCTATCTGCAAGTATAGCAGAATATCATTAATGGGGTAGTAGGTACTCTGCCTCAAGCTGGGCCAGTCATTAGTTGGCCATTCCCTCGATTTTTGCCCCATCTTTATTCCTGAAAATATGAGGGTAAGCGGGGTGCAGCGGTGGAGGAGTCCCGGAGGCTTCCATGCGGCGGGTACCACATTCAGGATAAAGTCTAAGGTTCCAGGAGGCTGGAAGCTCCAGCAACTGCAAGCCCTGCAGGCCCCAATGACACGAGGAAGTCCTTGGTTCCAAAAGGGTTTATTGTCACGGTGGATGGTGGATGGATCTGGATGTACCCCCAACGAAACTCAGTGCAGACCTGAGTTTAGTAGGGAGGGAGAAAGGGGGAGGTTCTGGGGGTGGTTTAATTGGCTCTGCCCTCTGGCCTTCATTAGTATGTAAATCTCTAGGGCCTGAGGCCTGTAGTCACACCCTCTACCTGTGCACTTTGGGAGGGGCTGTAATGGCCTACAAGACTGAACTATGTAGGTCCATAGAGATTAGACTGCTTTTCAGGACCCTGGGTTCTGGGATGTGGCCGAACTCCTGCCTTTTCTCCCTTGTATTCTCGGGGCTCTAGGCCCATGTCCAGCCAAGAACCAGGATACCCTTACGCAGTCCCACAAACATATTTTCAGCAGGACAAATTGTGGTAGAAGGTTTTGCTGCTAGGTGGTGATTTCAATCCCGCCATTGAAAGTATTGCCAGGTTACAGAAAATAGATATTTAAGGTTCCGCACTTACCAATGCTAGGAGTTTTAGGTAAGATCAGTCTCATAGATTCCTGAGAGATTTCATTGTCCTTGGTTTCTAGCATGTCCCAGAGCAGTATCACCCTAATCCTCATTGATTCCAGTTATCTCTTCAGTACTCTCTCCTTCAAGCCCTCCCACTAAAGGATCCCTCCTGTTCTCCCCCTCCTTTCGACCACAAAATAATTCAGCCCCATTTCCTGATGTCAATTCTATTTTCTCTTCTCGATGAGATTCAAGTTTCTCTCCTTTGGTCTTTCTTGTTACATAGCTTTTTTAGGTTTGTAGATTGTAGCATCATTATTCTCTACTTATTCGTGAGTGAGTGAGTACATGTTTTTCTTTCTAGGTTTGGGTTACCTCACTTGGGATTTCTTTTTTCTAGTTCTCTTTTGAAATTTCATGATGCCATTATTTTTAACATCTAAATATAATTCCATTGTGTATATTACCATAATTTCTTTATCCATGTTTTGGTTAATGAGCATCTAGGGAGTTTCCAGTTTCTTGCTATTATTAGTAAACTGTTATAAACAAAGAGGAGGAAGGGTCCTTGTAGTATGGTAAGCATCTTTTGGATATATGCTCAGGAGTGGTATAGATGGGTCTCACAATTTTCTGAGAAAAAAAAACAAAATGATTTCTAACATGTTTGCACAAGTTTGCACTCCCACCAGCAATGGAAGAGTATTGCCCTTGTTCAACATCCTTGCTAGCATGAGCTTACATGAAAGATTTTATTATTATTATTTTATATTATTATGGTTAGTGTAGGATGTAAGATGTAATAGTTTTGATTTGCATAAGCACACAAAACTGTGAAAGTCAAATGTTTCATTCTTTTAGCAAGGACAAATACAATTGTCTAATATCATGTAAGAAGATAGTTTGTTGTTTTTATCATTGAAATGAAGACAATGACAACCTTTGTTTGCTTAGTTACCCCTTGTCTTTACACACTAAGTACATAAGAGAATGAACTTACACTATCAATAACACTTAATGGATTAATTTTATTCTTTATTTGTGACCTTTAAGAAAAATTATTAAGAAAAGTCTGTGAAGTAGCTTCTCTGTCCTGTGAAATGACTCTTTGCCAGCCTTAGTAATACCAGCCTGTGCTCACAGATCTCCAGGAGTGATCACTGAACATATGTGCCATGGGCAGACCACATGCTTTGACTAGTTAAGAGCCTTTCCTCTAAATCAGTATGCTGGAAGATTTTCTGCATTCTTCAATCAAATCCACAAAAAGGGTTATTGCCACTACTTAGCTTTCAGAAGCTTCCTTGGTTTGTGAACTTTTTCTTTCAGTTATTATAGGGTGTTGTAATGTATGTTCAAAGATGTGTTTGAATGATAAAGTGCCTTACATGTAAAGTGGCTGTTGATTCTGTTGCCTGCTTCCTGCAGGGCTGTGACATGATGGAGTGCTTGGCTCACAGCTCCAGTGATGCCTGCTGATCATCAGCCATGGGGTACATCGGTTTCCTTCCTATACCATCACATCCTGAGAGTTTCAATAGTTACATTTTTATGAAGTCTTTAAAAGACTGTTTGTAATTTTGAATCATATTTTTTCATTGAAAATTTATAAATATCTAGAATAATTAATAAGAAATTGATATTTAATAAATTCACTAAATTAACTTGGAAATATAACTAAATAGCAATAATCTGTCTAAAAGTAAAAGGAGGTCCTTTTACTTTTAAAATGCAAAATTACTTTTATCTTAAAATGCAAACAGATACATTTTAAATTTCTACTTGTACTTTCAAAATTCTGAGTGTGGTGGCTAACCCGTGTAATTCCATCATATTTGGAAAGATTTTTAGAGGAAATGTTTGTGTTACACTTAACTGTGATGTACATATTAAATTGTTACTTTTCTCAAAAACCTCAAGATAACAGAAGTACCCTAGGCGGAGAAAGATGTTACTTACTCCCACATCAAGAGTAAGGAGGGACTGGTGGGAGTTAAGGGGAGCAAAGTGAAGTGAAAGCATTGAGTTAGTTGTACTCAGAATATGGAAGCTCACACTGATGAATTTGAACTTTCCAGGACAGGTGTTAGCCTTCGCAAATATCCATAAAAAATGTAAGTAAAATAAAATTAAAGAGTTCAAAAAAAGGCTTAAGAGGTAGTGAGACTTGTTACCAAAATTGATGACCTGAGGTCAGTCTTTGGATCCCACATAATTTAAGGAAAGAATCAACTTTTCCAAGTTGTCTTCTAATTGCCAAATATTCATTGTGTCACCCTCACCCCACATACACATTTGCATTTGCACACATACAAACACAAACTGCCTTAATAAGTAAATAAATTTAATTTTAAAAAAGCATTGAACTGTTTTCTGAAAGTGTAGCATAAGTTCATTAAAAAATTGTAGAATAATATCTATCTAAATTGTTCCTTCTTTTTCTTGTGAACTTGGATATATTTATATAACTTTTTCTTGCCTAGAGTAACATAAAATCAGTAATTACAACTGCTCGACCACTGGTTTGGGGAGATTAAGTGTAGAATGTTTAATTGCAGGAAAAATGATTTCAACTATATTTCACAATACTGAGGTATTGGGATCTCAGAGACTCCAAAAATATACAGCCTATTTTTGTTGGGCTTGGTTGCCCCAGGAGATAGAAGGAAAGTCCCTATTTACAAAGACACCCTGTACTTCAGAACAGGGATGGGAACTTGTGAGCTACAGTTGGCCTGAATGCCTCTCCTCTGAGGCCTAACTTTAATGATACCAGAAGGCATAATATAAGATTCCAAAGAAGGAAAGCAAACAAATCTCCTGCCTATCTTTGATATTTGTAAACCACACAAACAACCAGCATGACATTTAAACTCATGGAGTGAGTGTTTAGTCAAATCACACATTGGTTAGTTACTCTTACAAGCTTCATGCCCTATTGCCCTAGCATATTTGCAAACAGGACAACATTGAAGATGAAAGGATTTGTGACCAGTTTGGTGTTTATATTTCTCTTTTTATTAGCCTGCAGAGTACTTTTCCATACCAAAGACACTAGAATATGGGGATGAATGTTCTATGTAGTTACCAGTTTACTAGCTCCATTTTTAATTAGTTGTGTAGTTGTTGAGTTAGCAATGGAAATCTGCTGTCAATTTGTGGAGAGCAAACTACTGTCTTGGCAACAGCTTAGATTGTTGGAGGATTTCCATGGAATTCCTTTGGATAAAAAAATTCCTTTCACTCAATTGGATGTAACCCAGTGTTAGTAATAGAAGCTTCATTTAGTGACAAGTGGTGGCCTGTTGGGATTCTATCCCATTCATGTTTTGGAGACTTCATTAGGATCACCTTCATATGTTTTGGGAAGTTTCTACTACATAGTTTTCCATACTGCAATTGAAATGCACCTCAATTTTAGCTGTCTCTCCCTGAGTTTTCTCTCTCAACTCTCATCCCCCTTCCTTCTCTCCATCTGATTCTCCTGTTTCTGCTCTCCATGCCCAGACCTCACTTATGAAACGTATTCCATTTCTCCTTCTCAGGAAGATCCATGTATTTCCCTTAATAGGCATCATTTACTTTATGATTAATACCCACATTGATTAATACCCACATATAAGTAAGTATATAGAATATTTGTCTTTATGAGACTTGATTATCTCATTCAAGATGAGTTTTTTTTTTTGTTTGTTTTTTGGTTTTTTTTTTTTTTTTTTTTTTTTTTTTGGTTTTTCGAGACAGGGTTTCTCTGTGTAGCCCTGGCTGTGCTGGAACTCACTCTGTAGACCAGGTTGGCCTCGAACTCAGAAATCCACCTGCCTCTGCCTCCCAAGTGCTGGGATTAAAGGCGTGCACCACCACCGCTCGGCCTCAAGATGAGGTTTTACTAATTCCATCCATTTGCATGCAGCTGAGTAATACTCCATTGTGTCAATGTACCACATATTATTTATTTATTTATTTATTTATTTATTTATTTATTTATTATACTGCATATTTTCCATTCATTCTCTGGTTGAGCAAAATTTAGTTTGTTTCCAGAATCTGCTGTTATGAATAGAGAACATCAATGAACATAGTTAAGTGTCCTTAGTTGTGATGAAAAGAATTTTGAATATATGACCAAGAGTGATATAGATGGAGGTAGATTGATTTCCAAACTTCTGTAAAACTGGCATAATGATTTCTATAGTGTCTGTATTCCTTTATTTTCCCATTATCAATGAACTGTTGCCTTGATTTCTATGTCCTCAATAGAATAAGGTGTCACATGCTCACACATATAGAGATGGAATCTCAAAGTAGTTCTGATTTGTATTTCCTGATGGCTAAGGACATCGAATATTTTCCTAGTGTTTGTTAGCCATTTGAGAATCTTCTACTCAGAAGTCTGTTTAAATCTTTACTACATTTAAAAATGTATTATTTATTGATTAGATATTTAATTATCTGAGTTATTTATATATTTTGGATACTGTCCTCTATCAGACCTGGAATTGGTAAAAAGCTTTAACAATTCTATAGGCTGCTGCTTTGTCCGTATGACTGTTCTTTCCTGTGCAGAAGCACTTCAGTTTAATGAAGTCCATTTGTTAATTGTTAATATTAGTTCCTGTGCTGTGTTCTGTTCAGAAAATTATATCCCATGCCAATTAGCTCACTGCTATTTCCTACTTTCTCTTCTATCATGTTTAGTGTATCAGGTTTTATGTTGAGATATTTGCTTCATTTGGACTTGAGCTTGTGGCAGGATGATGTGTATCTATTTGCACTCTTCTACGTGTGAACATCCAGTTTGACTATCATTGGTGTCTTTTATGCCAGTGGGCATTTCTGGCTTATTTATCTAAAATCGGGTGTACATAGGTATATGGATTTATATCTGGGTCTTCAATTTTATTTGAGTGATCATCATGTCAGTTTTATCCAATACCATTTAATTTTTAGTACAATAGCTCTGTAGTACAACTTTAAATCATAATGGGGATGTCTCTAACACTTTTTTCATGGTCAAGATTGTTTTAGTTACCACAGTTGTTTTGTCTGTGGTTTTGTTGGATTATTTTCTGATATGAAGCTAAGAATTGTTGTTCCAAGATCTGTAAAGAATTGTGTTGGGATTTTGATGAGGCTTCCATTGAATCTGTAGCCTGCTTTTGATAGGATAGCCATTTTTGTTATATTAAACCTCTGAATCCGGGAGCATGGGAAATCTTTCCATCTTCTCATTTCTTCAACAATTTATTTCATCAAAAGCTTTTAAGTTTTATTTACACATGTCTTTTACTTGTTTGCTTAGAGTTACCCATAGATATTTTATATTATTTTAAACTACTGTATCCACTTGACATTGATATATTGGAGGGCTGCTATTTTATTGTGAGTTATTTTTATATCCAGCTACTCTGGTGAAAGTTTTTTTCAGCTACAGTATTTATCTGGTAGAATGTTGGGTCACCCATGTATAATTTCATATAATTTGGAAATAATGATACTTTGACTTTTTCCTTTCCTTGTATTCCCTTGATCTTCTTCAGTTATCCTATTGCTATAGTTAAATTTTCAAGTATTATATTGAAAATTTATGGAAAGAGTGAACAACCTTGTCTTGTTCCTGATAGAATGTAATTGCTTTTAGTTTCTTTTCACATAATCTGATGTTGGATATAGTCTTGCTGTAAACAGCCTTTATTACAGTTAGATGTATCCTTTGTATCTCTAATCTCTCCAAGACATTTATCATGAAGGGATAATGGATTTTGTCAAAGGCCTTTACTACATCTGATGATATGATTATGTGTTTTTTCTTTTATTATGTTTATATGATGGGTTATACCTACTGATTTTTCTATACTATACCAAACCATTCCTGCAAATCTAGGATGAAGACTACTTGATTATGGTGAATCATCATTTTGATGTGTTATTGGATATAGTTTGCAAGTATTATATTAATTTTCCATGTATGTTCATAAGAAAAAACTGTTCTGTAACCTATAACTTTTTGGGGTATTTATGAGCTTTGGGCATCAAGATAACAGTGGCCTCACAAATTTAGCTTGGCAGTTTTCCTTCTTTTTCTATTTGGGGGAATAATATGAAGAGTATTTCTGTTAATTCTTCTATCAAATCCTGGTAGAATTCTGCACTAAAATCATCAAGCCATAGGCCATTTTCAGTTGGGAGACTTTTAAAGAATACTTCTGTTTCACTGTAGTTTTGTTTAAATTGCTTATCTGGTTTTGATTTAACTTTGATAAAGTGAAACCAATCAAGTAAATTATCCACTTCATTTAGTTGTTCAAGTTGACAGAGAACATTTTATTGAAGTATGATTCTCTAGATTTCCCTATCATCTTATGTCTCTCTTTTTGTTTCAGGTGTTGTTAATTTTAGATATTCTCCCTCTGCATTTTAGTTGATTTGGGTAAGAGTTTATTGATATTGTTGATTTTCTCAAAGAATCATCTCTTTGGATTACTGATATTTCATATTTTTTCTTTATTTCTATTTTACTGATTTTACTGATTGAGATTATTTCTTGTTGTCTCTTCTTATGGGTGATTTCCTCTTTTTGCTTAGGTGTGCTATTAAGTTGGTAGTATGATATTTCTCTATGTATTTTGTTTTTTGGTTTCTTTAGTTTTTGAATGACTGGTTTTTGTGTTGTTTTTTTTTTGACTTTTTTAAAAATGTAGCCATTTAGTTCTATGAACTTGCCTCTCAGTACTATTTTCATTGTGTCCCACAAGTTTGGGTATATTGTGTTCATTTTTATCCAAGTATAGAAAAACTAATTACATACTTTCTTTTCCCTGAGTTGGCCTATTTTTTATTCTGGAGAGAGTTATTAAGTTTTTATGGTTTTGTTAAGTTTTTGTTATTGATATTTGTCTTTAATTTATGCAGGATTGTTAGAATACACAAATATTTTCAAAATATTTTATTTGTTGAGACTTGCTCTATGTCTGAGTATATGCTCAATTTTGTAGAAAGATTTATCAGATTTAGAGAAAAAAGTATATTCTTCTATGTTTGGGTGTAATATTCTGTAAACATCTGTTAAATCCATTCAATATATGACATCTACTATTGTCAGGATTTCTCTGTTTAGTTTTTGTCTAGATGACATATCCATTGGATAAAGTGGGTGTTGAAGTCTCCCTTTATCATTGTGTGATAGACAATATGTGATTTCAGCTAGAATAATGTTTCTTTTACAATCTGAGTGCCTTGTGTATTGGGCATAGATGGTAAGAATTGAAGTATCATCTTAGTAGATTTTTTCCTTTGATGAAAAGGTATAGTATTGCCACATAGATTTTGAATAGTTTTAGTTTGAAGTCTCTTTTGTTAGATCTTAAATGCCTACACCAGCTTGCTTCTTGGGTCCATTTGCTTTTTCCAACCATTTACTCTGAAGTAATAGCTATCCTTGATGATGAGGTCTGTTTCTTGGATGCAGAAGAAGGGTGGATTCAGTTCACATTTATTCTTTCAATCTCTGTCTTTTTATTAGTTAATTGAGTCCATTGATATTGAGAGACATCATTGACCAATAATTATTAATTCTTGTTATTTTGTTGTTGATGTTGTATATGATGTGTGTATGTGTGTGTGTGTGTGTATGCTACTCTTCTTCTGATTTTGCTGTTGTACCCCATCTTTTATTGGGTTATTTATCTAGTTTTGAATTCTTTATATGTTTTATGTATTAGCCCTTTATAGTATATGTAGTTGGTAAAAATATTTTCACATTTATACATTGACGGTTTGTCAGAGTGATAGTGTCCTTTGTCAGGCCGAAACTTTTCAATTTAATAAGGTCTCATTTACTTTTGTTCTTCTTACGGCCTTTGCTACTGGTATTGTTTAGAATGTCTTTTCCTGTTGCAATGATTGAAGATTTTTGTTTTATGAGATTACATGTATGTGATTTTATGTTGAGGCATGTGATTTATTTGGAATGAATTCTTTTTTTTTTTCTTCTTTGAGTATAACATTTTTGTTGATTTTTTGGGGAATTTCACATCATGTATCCCAATCAAACTCATTTCCCAGTCCTTCCATCTCTGCCCCCCTCATACACTATGACTTCTTCTCCCAAATAGTTTCTAAAAATAAAAAAGGATGATAAATTTGTATTATGTATATACTTGCTGAAGCATAGTCAAACTTTCTGTTGTCTGACCCTTAAATAGAGAACTGAATTTTCCCCTCTGACACATCTGGCAGAAGGCATCAATATTTTAGAATTATAATTCAGCATCCAGTCACATGTTTTTTGTTGTTGGATTTTTCTTTTTTAATTTTATTTAATGGCTTCTTTCTAATCTGTTACTTTTTTTGTAAGGGTTGGTTGGAGTAGGGTTATCAGTTTTCATAGAAGCCTTCTTTGTCCCTCTTTCTTAACTATGAGTCTTCAGTTACTGATCTCACATGAATAGTAGACTTCTTACTCTTCATAGTCAGTGGGAGCATGAATCCTGAGTGTCTACATGGTTTCTCCCAAAAGAACCAACTATGAACTTGACCCTAGCTGCAGGAGGACCACTGACAGCAACAACACTCTGATGTTGGAATTCCAGGAGTGCTCTCTCACACCTGGCTTCACTATGAACTATAATATTGTATTGTGTTTTTATACTTTATTTTCTTTTAATTTTTATTCCCTTATAATTACATCCTGACCAGTTGCTCCTCTCTCCTCTCCCCACAAATGCTATCTCTGCCACCCCACACCTCCTCTCTAAACAAGATCAAACCACTCTTCAACTCAGAGAAGAACAGGCCTTCTTGGAACGTCAACAGAATTCAACATAACAAGTTACAATAAGGCCAGGAAGATACCACCACATCAAGGCTGGACAAGGTTGGAGGAAGTGGTCCCACAAATAGGCAAAAGTGTCAGGGACAGCTCCTGCTCCGACTCTTAAGTTTCCACAAGAACACCAAGCTACTCAGCCATAACATGTATGCTGAGGATGTAGGTCAGACCCCTAGAGACTCCCTGATCTCTGTAAGGTCCTATGAGTCTGGTGAGTTGATTCTGTGAGTAGTGTTCTCCTTGTGTACCCCTGACCCCTTTGGTTTTTGTCATCTCTTTATCCCTCTTCCACAGGAATCTCTAATGTTTGGCTTTGGAACTCTGCATCTGCTCTGATCAGTTGTTGGATAATTTTTTCTCTAGTCTCTTTGATGGGATTCTGCTAGGCACTGGTTTCAGTATACTCTTCAGAAAGGACAATCCGTATGTCAAAAGTTTTGTGTCCCTATCCCTCCATTTGAGACTTTGCCTCATTAAAGAAAATGGCCAGATCAGGTCCCATGTCTCCTATTATCTGGAGTCCTTGTGAGGGTTACTCTTGTAGACTCCTTGGACTTTGCACTAGATTTCCACCTTGCTCATGAAGTGTCCTTGAATTCCAGTTGTTTCTCCCAGTACTTTTTCCTTCCCTCCTGCCCTCATTTGATCCATCCTGTTTCCAACACCATCTGCCCAGTCCACCTGCAAAATCTATTCTTTTCTACCTTTCTCAAGTGATCCTTGAATCCCCTAGTTAAGCCAAATTGTTGATTTGCCTCTCTATGTCTTCAGAATGAAGCATGAATCCTTTTACTTTACAATTAATATCTCCTTATAAGTGAGTATATACCATGTTTGTCTTTCTGGGTGTGGGTTACCTCACTCAGTATTATTATTCCTTTATTGATTTCTTTTATTATTAATTCTAGCCATGCACCTACAAATTCCCTTTTCTTAACAGCTGATTTTCTTCATTTATTCTGCCACTGGGGGACATCTAGTCTGTTTGCAGTTTCTGTATATTATAAATAAAGCTGGTATGAAGATAGTTTAATGAATGTCCTTGTGATGGAACAGAGTATTCTTTAGAAATATGCCCAGGAGTGGTATAGTTCGATCTTTAGGTACATTAGTTTCCAGTAATCTGAGAAACTGTTATATTGATATCTAAAGTAGCTGTTAAAGTTTGCATTCCTAACAGCATTGGAGGAGTGTTTTCCTTGCTCAACATCCTCACCAACATGAGGTTTCACTTGTCCTGTTGATCTTAGCCATTCAGACATGTATTTGGAATCACAAATTCATTTTGATTTACATTTCCCTGTTGGCTAAGTTTCTGAATTTTTTTTAAGTGCTTCTTGACCATTGGAGATTCCTCTGTTGAAAATTCTCTGTTTAGATCTAAACCCCAATTTGGAATGGGATTATTTAGTTTGTTGATGAATAGTTTCTTGAGTTCTTTACTTATTTTTGAAATTAACCCTCTGCAAGATATGGAGATGGTGAAAATCTTTTATTTTTCATTCTGTGGGCTGCTATTCTGTAACATTGACAGCAAAATTGCTTTATATAAGCTTTTCAGTTTCATGAGGTTACATTTATTAGTTGTTGATCATAGTACTATTAATGTTCCATGTAGGAAATTGTCTTCTTAGCCAATGCATTCAATATAATTCACTACTTTCTTTTCTGTAAGGTTCTGTGTATCTGTTTTTATTTTTGGGTCTTTGCCCCATGTCTTGAGCTTTGTGCAGGGTGAGAGGTTTAGGTCTGTTTTCATTCCTTTACATACTGCCATCCAGTTAGACCAGCACTACTATTTGTTGAACATGCTTTCTTTGTCTATTGTATACTTCTGGTTTCTTTATTAAAATTCAGATGTACATAGGTGTGTGGATGTATACCTGGGACTTAGATCAGTTATATATGATCAATATGTCTGATATTATGCCAATACCATATTGTTTTTATTATTACAATTCAGTAGTACAGATTCATATCAGAATTGTGATACCTCAGGAAGTTCTTTTATTGTGTTTTATTATTATAATATTGTGTATTATTTTATCTATCCCAGGTGTTTTGTTTTGTGTCTTTTATTAGATATTTTATTTATTTACATTTCAGATGTTTTCTCCTTCCTCATTCCCTCTAGAAACCCCTTTTTCCATTCCTCCTCTTCTGGCTTCTATGAGGGAGTACCCCCATCAAACAACCCACTTCCACATCCACACCTAGAATACAGGGTGTTTAGTTTGTCCTTGTACTGGCTGGTTTTGTGTCAACTTGACACAAGCTGGAGTTATCAAAGACAAAGGAGCTTCATTTGAGAAAAATGCCTCCATGAGATCCAGCTGTAAGGCATTTTCTCAATTAGTGATCAGGGGGGAGGGCCACTTGTGAGTGGTACCATTCCTGGGCTGGTAGTCTTGGGTTCTATAAGAAAGCGATCTGAGCAAGCCATGGGAAGGAAGCCAGTAAGTAACATCCCTCCATGGCCTCTGCATCAGCTCCTGCTTCCTGATCTGCTTGAGTTCCAGTCCTGAGTTCTTTTGGTGATGAACAGCAATGTGGAAGTATAAGCTGAATGAACCCTTTCCTCCCCAACTTGCATCTTGGTCATGATATTTGTACAGGAATAGAAACTCTGATTAAGATAGTCCTTATGAAGTATTGTTCTTTCATGTTTTGTATAGACTTATATACATGAAGTACTATTCTTTCAAGGTCTGTGGATTGTGTTTGAATTTTTATGGAAATTGAATTGAATCTGTAGATTGCTTAGTGTAGAATGGCCATTTTTAATATGTTAATCCTCAGTATCCATGAATGCAGGAAATCTTTCCATCTTCTGATTTTCTTTTTAATTTCTGCCTTCAAACACTTGAATTTTTGTCATACAGGTAATAAACTTGATTGCTTAGAATTAACTCATGATATTTTATACTTTTGTGGCTATTAGGAAGGTTGTTGATTCTTGTTTTTTTTTCCTCAACCCCCTTTTTTTTTTGTACATAGGTTAAATAGTAATTATTTTAAGTAAATACTCTATCTACACACTTTGTGAAATGAGTTTATCAGATATAGATGTTCACTTGTAGAATTTTGGGATAATTTATGTACACTATCATATCATCTGCAAATAATGATACAATGTTTTCTTTCTTTCCAGTTCTTATCTTCTTTTTTTCTACTTCAGTTGTCTTATTGCTTGAACAAGAACTTCAAATTCTATTTTGATTAGATATGGAGATATCCTTGTATTGTTCCTGGTTTTAATAGAACAGCTTTGAATAACTCTCCATAGGCTTATTATAAACTACTTTTATTATGTATAGTTATGACAGTACCTCATTCAGACTTTTATCATGAATGGATCTTGGTGGGTAAGATTCTGCACAGAGCCTTACCAACCTAATACAGAAATGCATTTATTTTGATAATGCATATTCTACGATGGGTATAGAAGGTGTTCTTGTCAGAACAACCTAAGACAGGCTCAGTCTTGTAAATGAAATAAAAAAGGGGGAGAGGTGGAGAGCCTTTGGGACTGATTGGCAAGAATCTGACATGGGTCAAGGACAAGGAAATGGGCTGCTTGGCAGGAATATGACATTGGCCAAGGACAAGGAAGTAGGCTTCAGGCAGGAATCTGACATTAGGCTAGAACAAAGAAATAATTTCAGAGAGGAATCTAAATTTTAGGTTAGCACAAGGAAGTAGGCTTCAGACATGAAAATGAACTTAGGCTAGGACAGGGAAGTAGGCTAAGATACTTTAGCCATCCTGATAAGCCCTTATAAGCAGTAATTACAGTAGTGTTCGTGGAATTGGGTTTAATGCTTTGCTTGTTCTTGGAGTATTTGTGTTTATTGTCTTGCTTATTCCTTGACAATTTGCATCTATTGTATTGCTAGAGTCTCAACCTAGAATTGACCTTAATACATACATGCAATCAAAATGGTATAAAAGTATAAAGGAGGAAGATGAATGGGATAGGCAGTTCTAGGGAAAGGAAATAAGGAAAGGGGATGACATCTGTATTGTAAATAAATAAAATATCCCATAGAAAATAAAATGTGAAAAAAAGAAAAAACAAACAAAAAAATGAATGGGTCTTGGATATTTTCAAACGCCTTTTTTTTTTTTTTTTTTTTTAGCTGTAATAAGATAATTATGTGTTTTTCTTTCAGTTTATTAATATGGCTGCTTATAATGACAGGTATGCTGAACCATCCCTCCATATATTGGATGAAGCTGACTTGATCATGGTGGGAAGCTTTATGACGCTTTCTTGGTTTCTGTTTGCAAGTATTCTATTGTGTAGTTTTGCATCAATGTTCATGAGGGAATTTGGTCTGTAATTCCCTTTCTTTGTTGAGGTTTTGGTATCAAGATGACTCTTTGATGAGTTTTTGGGTAGTTTTGGTATTAGGATGACTCTGGCATCAAAATAAATTTGTCAGTGTTCCTTCTCTTTCTGTTTGTGGAATAATTTGAGAAGTTTTAGTCTTAAGTCTTCTTTGGAAGTCTGGTAGAATTCTGTATTGAAAGTTTTTTTTCAAGTGTGTATGGGAGGCAGAGGTATTTTAAATGGCTGCTTGTGTTTATAGGTTTATAAATTGTTTATTTGATCATTATTTAACTTTGGTAAGAGGTACTTATCAAGAAATTAGTAAATTTCTTTTAGATTTTCCAATTTTGTGGTGTACAGGATTTTGAAGAATGTTTCTTTGCATTTATTTGATGTCTGTCATATGTCTACTTTTCATTTCTGATTTTGTTGATCTGAATATACTTTCTCTGCCTTTCAGTTAGTTTGATTAGAATATTATAATTTTATGTATCAGACTGAAGTGTTACAGGTACAAAAAGAACACTAATTTTCCAAATGAACAAGGTTTAGCTGAGTCTCTGGAGCCTACAAACTAAATATAATTAAACTCTTTGCTATATATTTATATTGTATTAAATATGAGACACTGAATACTGAATGAAATATTTAATGAAGTTAAATTCTGAGTATGTTTCTGTTTTCATTTATCCCGTGTGTAAGTGTGCAAATACATCACACAGATTAACTCCCATTGCTGCACTTACCATGTGTTTGTGTAAGGAAAACAAATTCAGTGGTTTTTGTTTTTGTTTTTGTTTTTTTAATAAAACAAAGAATGCATATTTCCTAGTACTTCAAAAAAAAAAAAAAGAATTTGTCTACCTTGTTGATTTTCTCAAAGAACCAACTTTGTTTAATTGATTCCTTATATTGTTCTAATTATTTCTATTTCATTGATTTAAAGCCTTTGATCACATCCTGCCTTCTATTCCTCTTGGCCGTATTTGGTTCTTTTTGTTCTAGAGTTTTCAGTTGTGCTGTTAAGTTGCTAGTATGAGATCTCTTCAATTTCTTTATATGATTATTTAGTGCTATGCACTTTCTTCTTAATACCATTTTCATTGTGTTATTTAACTGTGAGTATCTTGTGCATTTCTTTTTATCAAATTCTAAGAAGTCTTTTATTTTTGTATTTCTGTTGACTCAATAGTCATTTGGCAGTTTTTCAGGTTCTATGTATTTGTAAGCGTTCTGTTGCTGTTGTTGTTTTTGTTTTGCATTTAAAGTTGAGGTTTAATCCATGGTGGTCTGATAGAATACAAGGGCTTACTTCAATTTTCTCATATCTATTGAGACTTGCTCTGTAACCACGTTTGTGGTCAATTTCAGAGAGGTTTTTACCAGGTGCTGAGAAGATATATATATATATATATATATATATATATATATATATATATATATATAATGTTTGGGTGAAATGTTATATATATTTGCTTAGAAAATCTTTGTCCAATCCATTATATATATATATATATATATATATATATATATACATTTTATCCAAACTAAAAAATATATATTTACTATATATATGTATATATATACACACACACACACACACATATGGTACATTTGGTTCATAGTGTCTTTTAGCTCCATTATTTCTTTGTTAGTTTTTTATCTTGATGACCTGTCCATTGGTGAGAGTGCAGTGTTAAAGTCTTCTACTATTAATGTGTGAAGTTCAGTGTGAGATTAAGCTTTAGTAATGTTTCTTTTACACATGTGAGTGTCCTTTTGTTTGGGGCATAAGTGCAAGGTCTTGAGATGTGACATTGGTAGATTTTTGATGACAATGAAATGTCCTTGACATTTTTGATTAAGATTGGTTTGAAGTCTATTTTGTTAGATATTAGAATAACTATATCAATTTAATTTTTTAGTAAATTTGCTTAGAAAATCTTTTTCCAACCCTTCACTTTTAAATTTAATATATGTCTCTAGCACGCAGCAGAAGGGTAGATCCTGGATATGTTTCTCCTCTGTTTGCCTGTGTCTTTTTATTTGGAAATTGAGTCCATTGTTATTGAGAAATATTAATGAACAGTGCTTTCTAATTCCTAATGTTATTTTCTCGTAGTTGTTCTTGTTGCTGGTGGTGGTGGATTTGGTAATGGTGGTGGTCACCTGGTGTTGCTGCTGCTGCTGGTGATGGTGCTGCTGGTGGTGGAGGTGGTGTGTGTGTATGTGTGTGTGTGTGTTTCCTTTCTTTGGATTTTACTGGTTTGAGATTATTTGTTTCCTGTGTTTTTGTGGGTGTAGTTAACCTCCTCATTGTTGATTTTTCTTATCCTACTTTCTGTAGTTCTAGACTTGTAGATAGATATTGTTTAAATTTGTCTTAATCATGTAATGTCTTGTTTCATGTTTTTAACATGTATGGTCATTGAAATTTTTTCTGCATATATTAGTGTGGGCTCATATCTGTGGTCTCTTAGAGTTTACACAACTCCAGGTTCTTCTAGCTTTTAGAGTCTCTGTTGTGAATTCAGATGTAATTCTAATAGTTTAGTCTTTATATGTTACTTGGTCTTTTTCCCCTTTTAGCTCCTAATAGTCTTTCTTTGTTCTCTACATTTGGTGTTTCAATTATTTTGTGGTGTGGAATCTTTTCATTCTGATCCCATTTTGGGGTGTTCTGTAAGCTTCCTGTACCTTTTGTTATTATGCAGCCAATCTCATTAGCCTGCTCTCAGAGACCTAGCAGCTGCTTATGTCATCCTTTAATGTACCAAGTGTGTACTGTGCTGAGGATAAAAGGGACACCAGTCTTCTCAGTGTTCTTTCTGCAGTCTCTCTTTCCTCTCCACCCCTGCTCCCTCTCTTTTGTCTCCTTATCTCCATGGAGATTTCTCTAGCTTCATTCTCTGAGACTGGTGAATCAGATTGAGAGCTGCCCCCAATAAAACTCCTTTTATACATTTGAAATTTGGCTTGATTAGGATTATTACATTGGTTGTAAGACTTATTACTTGAAACAAAACCCTACTACTTTTTATGCCTGTCCTTTGGGTTAGAAAATTTTTCTTCAATAATTTTTTAAAATATATTTTCTAGGGTCTTGAGTGAAGTGTTCCAGTTTCCATGGGTGCTTTGTTTTAGGAATTTTTTAGATTTAACATTTTTTTTATACTGATGAATCTATTTCTTCTAACATATCTTCATCCCTTGGAATTCTTTCTTTCATCTCTACTTTTTTGGATTATGCTTACATCTGTAGTTCTTGTTCATTTACCTAGATTTTCCATTATCAGATTTCCCTCAGTTTGTGCTTTCTTTATTTCTTCTATTTCCATTTTCCAGACTAGAACAGTTTTCTTGATCATTTCACCTGCTTTTGCTTGTTTGTTTGTTGTTTGTTTGTTTGTTTTTCTTAGTTTTGCTGGCATTCATTAAAGGATTTATTGACTTCTTCCTTTTTTGTCTTTTCTTCATTTCTTTAAGGGATTTTATTTCCCATTTCTTCTTTAAGAATCTCTATTATCTTCATAATGTCAGTTTTAAGATAGTTTTGTGCTTCAACTGCATTGAAATATTTAGGTCCTGCCTTCACAGGATAGCTGATCACTGGTGTCATATTGCCTTGGCTATCCTTTCTTACATTTGAATTTAGGTATCTGGGTTTGGGATGATTATAGTTCTACGTGATGATTTTTGAGTTTGTCTCATATGAATGGGTGTTTTGCTACTTGGTTTCTGTATATTCTTTGACCTTTGACCAGATTGAGGACTTGACTTCTGGCAACTTTTTTGGCATTTGATATAGCAGTGATATCTCTGTTCCTCTTACTCCTATGCCTTGTACCTGCCATGAGGAATGTGCCAGAATTAGGGGTAGTGGCCCAACCAAGGGAAAGGTCATTAAGTGAAAGGGGGAAAGTGATAGAATGTGACTTGCAGAACGAAGTCTAAGGAATTGGAGAGTTCAACTGGCAAGGCATCACTCACGTGTCCTTCTGACTGGTGTGGTCTGAACCAAGCATCTCTGTAGTTAAGTTTTATACAGAGTGATGAGTATAGATCTATTTGAATTTTGCTACATATAATCATGTAGTTTGACTAGGATCATTTGTTAAAGATGCTGTGTTATTTTTCTTGTTGGTTTGTTATCAATAATTAGGTATCTATAGGAGTGATGACTTATTTCCTGGTCTGTAATTAAATTCTGTTTCAAAATCTAGCTATACTGCTCTTGGGTATATCTCCAAATTATTCATTATCTTAGTACAGAGACACCTGTTCAACCATACTGCTCTATCATAGTAGCTAGAAATTCAAAACAATACAGATGTCTGTCAGCTGATGAATGAATAAATACAATGTATTACATTTACCCAATGTTGTATTATTCAGATGTTAAAAAGACAGTCATGCAGTTCTCAGAACAATGGATGTAACTAGCAAAAAATTAAATCATACAATATGAGGTAACTTTGATTGTGAAAGACACATATGTATGTATTTATTTGGTTGTATTTGGAAGTTAGCTCTCAAATCATTGAAAAGCAGGCTATAATCTATATAATCATTGAGATTAGGTTCAAAGTAAGAGACAATGGATGAGGAATAGATCCTAGAAAGAGGATCTAGAATAGATAATTCAAGATTGATAGAGTTGGAGGGAACAGGTCTGAGAGGGACTATCAAACTAGGGGAGCAGGGTAAATAAATACAGAATGAGACTACTCAAACTAAGGACTATTTGAAAGTTTGAATAAAAATCTAATACAATAGTCTCCTCAATTAGAATGCATTATACAAAATATATTGTAAATAAAAGAAAATAAATCCTGTCAAGGATTTCTAATGAATACAGCACCATGTCAAGTAATACAATATAAATGCAAGAATAGGAAAACATGAAATGCACCAAAAAATTAGATTATCATTCATTCCTATGCTATTTAAACCCAATTCATAAGCATGATTAATTATGCAGCAGTTCTTTATAGTTTGTTTGTGATATGTAGTTTTCAGAGTATTATCTGGATTCCTCAGAAAGAAACAATGCAAAATCCCTCAGTGAACTAATAACATAGCAAATTTGAGTTGTTTAATACCATAGAAATTCAAACTACTTCTAAACTTATCTGCTCTTAAAAGATAAAACATTTTTCTTATATTTAAAACAAATAATACTAATTTCCATCTATATATTTCCAATTATTTCCATCTACTATATTTCGGCTCCTTTAATTGATATATATTTCAGTTAATCACTTGTTAGTCAATTTATCCTTATTATTCAGAATATTTCATAATATCACTAAAGTATAAATTTCTCATTCAGTTTTCCTCTCAAAACAGAAAAATCTCAATGTAATAGTATTGATTTTATTTCGAGCATACTGTGCTGATGATAACAAATTTGTTTAAGTAAATATTTTCTGAGGTATTAGAGCTTCAGTTTCACAATTGTACCTTTCATTTTGCAAGCACAAGAAAGGCTGATAATTTTTAAAACTAAGCTCAAGGATGAAAATGATATGTTTGAAATTGGGAGAAAAGTCCTGTGAATAATAAATATTTTGAGATATATTGTTCTGATACAAGATCTCCTCTGTAAGCATTCCCCTTATTTTGTATAGAAATAGGTTTCTAAATAAATTACATATTGTGAAACATATATCATATTTTCTATTCTAGAAATCTTTGTCAGAACTTGTCTCTATGATAAATAACAGTCATAAGATACTCCTAAAATATTTGCTTATAAATTTAACTGTTAAAATAACAGAATTCTCTTAAAAATGAATCCTTTATCATTTCTAGTTTTTAAGTTTAAATACATTTCTATATAATGTAGACTTTTTTTAAAAAGTCTGTGGTTTATTTATATTTTCAGTTCAAGTCCTTTCATGATGTCTGTCAAAATGTTAGATTTATTATTAGAAGAATAAACAGATGTTTTCATGAGAAAATAAAATAATTCTTATATATTGGCATTTAGGGAATTTTAATTAATTTAATTTGAAACTTTACTCTGTTTTTTTCCTTTTAAAGGAGATCTCATTATTTAGCCTAGTTTGTCCTAGGTGTTCCTTTGTAGTTCAGATTGTACTTTAACTCACATTGATTCTCCTGTCTCAGACTCTGTGTTCTAGGATTATACACATACGCCACCCTATTAGACTTAAGTTTTTAACCTGTAAAGTACACTGTAGTCTATGAGGAATCTACTACTCATTTATCAAATATTGTTACTTCATATCCATAAAGTTTTAATCAAATGACCAACACACAGGGTATTCAAATGAAATGATCAATGATATGGTGATTTACTAAGATTTATTTTTTTACTTCTCTTTATCAGCTATTGTTTATGTCTTTGAGGGTCAGTTACCAGATTTATATTTGTAGATTTGAAAAAATATTTCCATCATGGTTTTAAAAGCTCTTTCTAGTGTGCTTGCCAGAGAACAGTAAATCCATAAGTTTGTTATCCATATTTATTTAAGTTTTAACCTACTACTATAATTCTGCTAAATGAACCAAATTGTAAACCAATTCCTAGTGACTTGTTATTATAGCTACACATCAATGTATGTCTCATACCTTTCTTTGAAGTAGATGTTGATTAACACAAAACCACACAAATGTTCAATGTCCTGAGATAAAAATGAAGAATGTTCAAACTTAAATGGAACTTCTCTACTGTACTCTCTCTTTCCTCCCAAGGCTCAGGGATCATGGTGGAAGAAA
The DNA here is from genome assembly GCA_021653895.1 of Mastomys natalensis. Classification (NCBI taxonomy): domain Eukaryota; kingdom Metazoa; phylum Chordata; class Mammalia; order Rodentia; family Muridae; genus Mastomys; species Mastomys natalensis. The sequence goes on along the minus strand of JAJTUV010000543.1, from coordinate 875,925 downwards.
GGTCAGAAGTTATACAAGGATAAGGATGAGGATGAACATAAGCAAAGATTTTGTGGACAAAGCAGAACATCTGATATGGATTCAGGGAGGCTGTAACATGCAGAAGAGTTGTGCAGGCTTAAGACAGAATATGAAAATGGAAAGAACAGGGAGAGAAAGAGGTCACAGGAGATGCTGAAACTGAAAATGTAATCACAGAGCCTGCATGGTTCTGGCTAGTTCTCTGTATAAATGCTAGGGATATATAGATTGGGGTTTTTGTAGGGCTTCTGACAGTGGAGCATGGAAGTCTCTGACACTTTTATTTATTCACAGGACCATTTGCCTTGAACTGCATTGCCTTGTCAAGCCTTGATATGAGGATATGTGTCTAGTTTTATTGTAATTCCATTATTATGTAATGTCCATTGATATCACTGGAAGGCCTACTTTTTTCTGAAGAAAAATGAAGGAACAGTGGATTCGGGGAGGGAATTTGGGGAGGGGGGAGGACTAGAATAAGTGGAGAGAGGAAGATACAGTAAAGAATTATTGTATTAGAGAAGAATTTTAAAAAGAGAAGTCCTATCCCTAGCTGAAGAACTATTGACTTTTACTACATGTTGGTGTATGGAGAGATACTTTTCTTGGCAACAGCGATTCTTGCTCTGAAGAGCAAACTCCACACCCAGGAGAATTTAAGCAACACAAATTAGTTTTGGTTGTTGATTGGTCCACAATTCAAGTGTACACATATTTACCTGAACTTGCAAATTCTTTCGGGGAACAAGTTCACTATTCTACTCTAAGAATTCTAATTCAAAGATGCAATTTAGAGAAGCTTGGGTTTATTTATTTTCTTCATTTATGGGACTCCCATAGCCTGACTGATAAGAAGTCACATTTTAGAATGTGAATCAATGAGGCAAAATTTCATGACTCAAATTTCAAATATAATTAATAATATGACTTGTAAAGGGAAGATTTGGCAATCATTAAAAGTATTATGTAATAATTAAGAACTTATTCTACCTTCTTGTTTCTCTGGGAGAATACTGTGATGATTTTCCTATTGCCTACAATAGTCTATGTGACTTGCTATGACACAAAGATATTTTCCTTATGACTCTAGCTCATAAGGCCTATCGGGAGAAAATGAAACATTTTACTTATGTCTGTAGCCACTATAAGAAATTCCTGCCATTTTTTATATGTTGTATTTTATAATAAATGGAGAGGGTTTTGTACAGATAAAAGAAGTACACCTATTCTCCACAGTTCTTTCAATTGAAAAATGTAGATACTGAGGACAGTGTAAGTGAATGACAGGATAATAAAATTCTGAAATGCTGAATGAAGAATACAAAGTAACGTTAACCTGGGACACCAGAAAGAAGACGAAGGCAGTGATAGTCATGCATTGCCTTGTGATGTAGCAAAGGAATATGTAGATCCCAGATTTCAAAAGAACAGTCCTCACAGTGGAAGTCAAGCCATAGGAGTCCATTTGTTCATGGTACTCAGGAAAAGATTTTATGAAAGTCTTAAGACTATCTTGTGATTGTAGAAAGGACTACTGCATTCCTGGTGCTAAAAATAAGCTAAAACAGGACATGATCAAACTAAGATTTAGAACACACAGGGAACCAAACAAAATAAATATATAGAACTGGAAAAGTGACAGCACTAACAAATGATCAGTGGACTGGCTTAACAGAAGTATGACTGTGATATTGTACATAATCAGAAACATGAAGTCAGGGAGATCAATACACTCTGAAGAAAAGAAATAAGCAATGAAAATAAGCAATGAAAAGTGTCATGAAGCTATAAGAAAGTAATTAAAGATTAAACAGAGAATCAAAAACTCAATGGTTCCTAACATCACAGTCTCATAGAGAAAGGGCTAAGAGAGTGTGGAGAATGTTTGTTCATTATTGAATAAATGAAGACTGAACACTTCACAAATTTGGCAAAAGACAGAAAACTGAAGGTTTAAAACTATTGAGACTACAACATGCCAGAAGTTTATAAAGGTGAATGACTAGTCATAACATAATTAATTATACCAACAAAGAAAGGAAAAACTATCATTAAATGATTCTAGTATAAATTATTACTTACTTTCAGAAGAATGAAATTCTCATTGGAAATCATCAAAATCAAAAGGGAAGAATGGCAGAACATTTCCCTGTTTTGAAAGAAAAACATTAGCAATCAACGACATCCATACACAACAAAACTGCCGTGTTGGTTCAGCTTTTCTCAGGCAAAAAATAAGAGACTAAACCATATATCATGTAGAAAATAAAATCAAAACAATAGAAAAATAATGTGACTGATAAAGGAGGCTATTATTTACAAATAATTCATGTTATATTAATGTCATAAAATCATATTACTATCTGGTTTCAAAAATCTTAACATTTGGAAGAAAATGAGGACAGATGGAAAGGAGAATTCTATAATATTCGTAGTGGAGAATAAGTTATTAGAAGCCAAATATTCATTTTAATATATAAAATATCTGTAAAATGATTCATGCAAAATCTTTAAAATCTAAATAAAATTGTTTTTAAAAAATATAACTGCAAAGAAAGAACAAAACTCATCAAATAAATAAAACAAGAACAGAAATAAAAATGGTAACACATACAATAGGAAACTATATCTAATAAGACATTAGATATTGTTAGTGACAGATTAAAGACACCAGTAACATTTCTGAGGTTGTGAGTAGTAAAACAGTGTGGCTTAGATATATCCCATTATAAGTGAACCCAATCCAAATTTAGTCATTTTGGCTGGTTGAAATGTAAAGGATAGGAAAAATACTCTATATAGACATTAATGAAAATACAGTAAGATGGCTGGCAATATAGCTCAATGGTAGATCAATTTGCTAGCATGCAAATGGTTCAATGCCCTGTGCCACAAACAAATGCAAAGAAAAGAATACAGAAAAGAGGAGTTTGGATATGAGTATTATATAACATAGATATCAGAGGAAACAAAATAACCTGAGACAAGTCATTATTGGGCCATGAAAAAAGAACTACATTGCCCATTAGAAGTATAATCTTCAATATGTGCTAAAACAATCAAGAGTTTATATAAATAAAACACATTCTGATACAACTGAAAATCAAAACATGACAATGATAGTCAAGAATTTGAACATATTTTTCTTTTAGCAATGGATAACACATCTAGATAAAAACCAGGGGAAAAAATAAGTACAAGATTAATCTTTCTACTGAATAGAATGTCCATATTCCAAACATTTGTAAGAAACTCACATAAATAAAGATATTCTTGACCATGGAGAGATTCCAACAAATTAAAAGTGATTTATAAGTTGTAGAATAAGTTCTTCAGTGAGTTAAGGAATCAAACACAAGTAAGTGGCAAAAATACTAGTGGTTACAAATTGTGAGGAAATTAAACAGTACACATCTAAATAAAACCATGTAAAGAATAAATAGCAAAGAAAATAAACAAAGTAAAAAGAAAGTGAAAATGGAAACAAAAATGTGGAATGTTTTAATGAAATTTTATTATGGAAATTTACATTAATGTATTAACAGGTAATTTTTTGTAGGCCTTTTGTTTTTCCCATTTTTATTAGTTCGTTGAGACTTTCCTACAATGCATTTTATTCAAAATCACTAGACTCTCCAGATTCATATTTCCTTCCCTATCCAATCTTATGTCCTCCTCCCATCAATTATAGTTTGGAATGCATATATATATTTTAGATGTATGATGTTAATTTGAGGATCTATCCACCATGGGTCATATTCTTAAAGAAAATTGGCTCTCTGATTGCCAGAAGCAATCAACTACCAAGAGCTCCTTAAATAGAAAATGGATTTTGTGCTTACTTTCATTCATCATGCTTTTGTATAACCTGAACCTGCACAGGTTTTGTGTATTCTACCTCAGCTACTAAGATGCCATATGTGCAAGTGCCCTGCTATGTGAAAAAGGACGTTGTTTCCACCTTAGTCACCCACAGCCTATGGCTCTTTATAATCATTCTATCTCCTCTTCTACTAAGTTATTCTTTGGGTTTGAAAGAAGAAGGTATGTCTTATGTTTTTTTACTGCTTCTATTAAATAGCATGTGCAATGGCAACGTGAGGTGGAGGATTCATTTGGCTTACACTTTCATATCCAACGATGTCAGGGCATAAAACTCAAGGCAGGAACCAGCAGTTAGGAACTGAAATAAAGGCTATAGAGGTATGGCACTTATTGGTTTCCTTCCCATGGCTTGATCAGCCTACTGTAAAATCTTGCACCATCTTCTCAGGGTTGCACCTCCCCAACACTGATCTTGGCCCTCCCAAATAAAACATGATCTAGAAAATGCACCTTAGACATGCTTATAGGCCAATCTTATGATGGCAGTTTCTCAATTAAGATTCCGTTTTCCAGGATATGTCTATGTGAGGTTTCAAATTTTGCTTCCTCCCTCAGGTGTCCAGTGGCCACTGCACATCTGGTGGGAAAGAATGAAGTGGTACCAGAAATGGTTGGGTCAGCAAGATCTCAGTCTAATTGTTATTTTTGCAGGTCAGTGAGAGGTGAGCAGTAAGGGAAGTGGGGGCACATGCTTCATTGTCGATTTCAGTGTTCTAGTTCTTTTAGATGATATTCAGTGAAACAGCTCTTTAAGGTGATATTCAGTAAAAGACAGTGTGTTATTTATTTGGGGTGAACAAGGACTATATATACCTTGGAGACTGGGAAAGGGTTTTTCTAGAGTGAATATACATTAAGGTACTGGAGATGCCTCATATAAATGGGGAGGCATTCCAGATGCTTACATGGCATGTTCTTATGAGGAGAAAGGAAATTGTTTCACTAAGTTCTACATACATTAGTTAGGTAGAGGATGTGGAGGACAGTATCTACAGATAAGGTCACAAAGAGAAAAGGAAGCCTTGCTGGGAAAGGGAGCCATCCATTCTGCACTGAGCTCAGGGAGCTGTCTGGCCATGTTAGACTACGACCTTACTAGCACTGTTTTCGAACATCTCAATTTGTTCCATATTGATAACCTCAGAGACAAACAAGAATGAATCACAGTTTGAGCTTTCTTTTTCGGATTCTGAGGAAACATCTGCCTCAAAGTGAAAGAAAAATTCTAATTGCAAAGCCAAAAATGCAAACATAAGGCAAAAGTGAACCAAGCATTTCCTCTGGAAAGGCCAGGAGATTTTGCGCAAATATCCAGACAGGTCCTTGCCATGTGAGGAACCAAGTCTTTAGGCCTTGCCATAAGGAGAACGATCTGCATTACCTTTGTGCAACTTTCCCAGAAATGGCCTGGTCACCAATAATAACTGCACATAGTTTCTTTCACACAAACAGAGTGAGAGAGAGAGAGAGAGAGAGAGAGAGAGAGAGAGAGAGAGAGACATAGAGACAGAGAGAGAGAGACAGACAGAAAGAGAGGGAGAACACAATTTTATACAGTCACTGTAGACTCCAATATCAACATAATCCAGAGGCCAGAAAAAATGGCAAAGTAATTACAGACCAATATCTCTCATAAATGTAAATGCAAAATTTCCCCCACAATACTAGCAAATGCAGTCTATTAGGATATATAAAAAAAAAGATACTCACCTTCAAGTAATACAATGTCTCCCTGAAAATCACACACAAATGTAACTCCTCATATGAATATTCTAAAGAAGAAAACCTTGTGATATTATCAGTTTCCAAAGCATCTGAAAAATCGCAGCACCTATTCAAGGTAAAAGTCCTTGGCAAGTTGAAAATGGAGCAGAACTATTTAATTAAATGTATAAAGCAACAAAAGTTTTAGCTAACATCATTTCTAAAATAAAGACAAAATCCCTTTCCCAAGGATTAGTAATAAACTAAGTTGTCTACTATCACTAAATTATTCATCTAGTCACTCAAAGCTGTAAAACTGAATATAAATCTAATAGATTAGAACATCTGGGTTCTTTCCAGCTTCTGGCTATCACAAATCAGGTTGCTATGAATATAGTAGAATGGTGGGATATCTTTTGGGTATATGCCCAAGAGTGATATAGCTGGATCTTCAGGTAGATCTATTTTCAATATTCTGAGGAATGTCCAGATTGATTTCCAGAGTGGTTTTACCAGTTTGCAATCCCACCAGCAAAGGAGGAGTGTTCCTCTTTCTCCACATCCTTGCCAGCATTTGCTGTCTCCTGAGTTTTTGATCTTAGCCATTCTGACTGGTGTGAGGTGGAATCTCATGGTTGTTTTGATTTGCATTTCTATGATGACTAAGGAAGTTGAACATTTCTTTAGGTGCTTTCTGGCAATTCAATATCCTCAGCTGGAAATTCTTTGTTTATCTCAGTACCTCATTTTTTTTTTTAAGGATGGAATTTTATTTTGGATGATGGTTTCAAGGCATCATGGTGGAGAAGGCATGCCAGCAGGTGCACAGGTCACAGGTCACAGATCACACCATAGTGACTGATCAGCCTTGGAGGACAAAGGTAGACTGAAATAGGAAGAAGCCAGATATAACCTTCAAAGAACTATCTATTGGCTAACATATGCCAGCATGTCACTCTGTCCCAAAGGTTCCATAACCTTCCAAAACAGTTGTACAAGCTGAAACAGGTATTCAATCCCATGGGCATAGCTGGGCATGGTGGGGCAGACTGTAATACCAGTACTTGGGATGTGACGCACAGGCAGGTGGACCTCTGTGAGTTCAAGGGTAGCCTGGTCTACATAGTGAGTTCCAGTCCATCCTGGTCTACACAGTATCAGTACCCCATTTTTAGTAGAGTTATTTGATACTTTGGAGTCTCACTTCTTGAGTTATTTGTAAATAATGGATATTAGCCCACTATTGGATGTAGAGTTGATAAAGATCATTTCCCAATATGTCCCTTGCCACGTTGTCCTATTTAGAGTGTCCTTTGCTTTACAGAAGGTGTGCAAATTTGTGAGGTTCCATTTATTGATTATTGATCTAAGAACATAAGCCATTTGTGCTCTGTTCATATAATTTTCCTCTGTCCACATGTGTTCAAGGCTCTTCCCCCACTTTCTCCTCTATTAGTTTTGGTGTATCTGGTTTTATGTGGATGTCCTAGATCCACTTGAACTTGAGCTTTGCACAAGGAGATAAGAATGGATTAATTTGCTTTCTTCTAGTTGCAACTTTCATTTGAACCAGGAGCATTTGTTGAAGATGCTGTGTTCCACTGGATTGTTTTAGTTACTTTGTCAAAGATCAACTGGCCATAGGTGTGTGAGTTCATTTCTGGATCTTCAATTCTGTTCCATTGATCTTCCTGACTCTCTCTTTACCAAAATGATTCAATTTTTATCACTATTGCTCTGTAATACATCTTAATGTCAAGGATGCTGCTTCCCCCAGAAGTTCTTTTTTTTTTCTTTAAAATAGTTAGCCCTATCCTGGGGTTTTTGTCATTCCAAGTGAATCTGCAAATTGCTTTTTCAAACTCTTTGAAGAATTGAGCTTGAATTTTGTGGAGATTGCATTGAATCTGTATATTGCTTTTGGCAAGATGGCAATTTTAACTATACCAATCTTGCCACTCCATGAGCAGGATCCATCTTATGGATTCTTCAATTTAATTTCTCAGAGACTTGAAGTTTTTGTCATACAAATATTTTACTTGTTGGGTTAGAATCACGCAAAGATATTTTATATTATTTGTGATATTGCGAAGGGTATCATTTCCCTAATTTCTTTTTTTGTTTTGTTTTTTAATTTTAATTAAATATTTTATTTATTTACATTTCAGAATTTATCCCCTTTCCGTATCCCCATACCCCATTAATCCTCTGTCCCATCCCTCCTCCTCCTTTTATGCTTTGATGCTGTTTATATTACATGCAAGTATTAAGGTCAGTTCTATGTTGAGGAACTAGCAATACAATAGATGAAAATAATCAAGGAATAATCAAGACAATAAAACTAGATAGTCAAAGAACATGCACAACAATAAACAAAGTCCGGTGACCACTCCTGTGATCACTATTTCTAAGGGCTTATCAGGATGACCAAAATATCTGAACCTACTTCCATGTCCTAGCCCAAAATCATTTTCATGCCTGAAGCCTACTTCTTTGTTCTAGCTTAAGATTTAGATTCCTGTCTGTAATTACTTCTTTGTTCTAGCCTAGGCTTTAGACTTCTGCCTGAAATTACTTCTTTGTTCCAGCCTAGGCTTTAGACTTCTGCCTGAAATTACTTCTTTGTTCCAGCCTGGCTTTAGACTTCTGCCTGAAATTACTTCTTTGTTCCAGCCTAATGTCAGATTCTTTCCTGCAGTCCATTTCCTTGTCCTTGGCTTATGTCAGATTCCTGTCAGGCAACCCCAAAAGCTCACCACATCTCCTCCTTTTTATTGCTTAAACCAGACTGAGCCTGTGTTAGGTCATTCTGACAAGAATGCCTTCCTTACCCATTGTGGAATATGCATTATCAAAAGTAATGCACTTCTGTCTTACCCATCCTTGGCTTGCCAGCCTGTTAAATTAATAACTCTGGGGGTCCATTTTCAGTTTCAAGTCATGTACTTTGGCTCCCAAACCTGTTGATGTAGTTAGAGACAATCTTTAACATGATTGGCAGGAGTAAATGTGTCCGCAAGACAAGAAGGGCTAGTATGATCAAACTATATATGCCATTCCTGAGGTTTGACAAAAATGGAAATACTGACTTCAGGCCATGGATAATTGTATCTGCATTATATGCAGCATAAGAGCTCAACAGAGCAGCATTGATTAAATTCATATACTCATTATGCAAAGTTAAAACTCCCAGAGAGGTGTTAGAATTATGCCAAATACTCAATTTCTTTCTCAGTCTGTTTATCCTTTGAGTAGAGGAAGGTTACTGATTTGGTTGAGTTAATTTTATATCCAGTAACTTTGCTGAAGTTGTTTATCAGAGTTAGGAGTTCTCTGGTGGAGTTTTTGAATTCACTTAAATATACTATCATATCATCTGGAAATTGTGATATTTTGAATTCTTCCTTTCCTATTTGTATCCCTTTTACCTCCTTTTGTTGTCTCATTGCTCTAGTTAGACTTTCAAGTACTGTATTGAATAGGGAGAAAGTGAGCAGCCTTGTCTACTCCCTAATTTTAGTGGGATTGCTTCAGGTGACTCTACAATTGGTTTGATGTTGATTACTGGTTTATTGTATATTGTTTTTAATATGTTTAGGTATGTGCCTTGAACAAGAGTTCAAGACTTTCCAAGACATTTAAAATGAATCTGTAGAGTTTAATATGAAGAGATGCTTAATTTTGTCAAATGCATTCTCAGCATTTTCTAATTAATTTCTAATTAAATGATCATGTGTTTTTTTTTTTTCCTTTGAGTTTGTTTATGTAGTGGATTACCTTGTTGGATTTCCTTATATTGAACCATACCTCCATCCCTGGGTTGAAGCCAACTTGGTAATGATGAATGATAGTTTTGATGTGTTTTGTATTCCATTTGCCAGAATTATATCGAGTACTTTTGCATCAATATTCATAATGGAAATTGATGTGAAGTTCTTTCTTTGTTGGGTCTTTTTCCAGTTTTGATATCTACATAACTGTGGCTTCATAGAACTAGTTGGGTAGTATTCCTTCTGTTTCTCCTTTGTGGAATAGTTTAAAGAGTACTGGTATTAGGTCTTTTTTGAAAGTATTATAAAATTCTGCACAAAACCCATCTGGTCCTTGGCTTTTTTGGGGTTGGGAGAGTTTTAATGACTGCTTCTATTCCTTTTAGGTGGTATGGAACTATTTAAATGGTTTATCTATTCCTGATTTAACTTTGGCACCTGGTATCTGTCTAGAAAATTGTCCACTTTATCCAGCTTTTCTAATTTGGTTGAGTATAGGCTTTGTAGTAGAATCTGATGATTTTTTTGAATTACCTCTATTTACATTGATATGTCTACCTTTTATTTCTGATTTTATTAATTTAGATACTGTCTCTGTGCCCTCTGGTTAATCTGTCAAAGTATTTATCTATTTTGTTGATTTTCTCAAAGAACCAACTGCTGGATTTGTTGATTCTTTGTATAGTATAGTTCTTTTTGTTTCTACTTAGTTAATTTCAGTCCTGACTTTGATTAATTTCTGCTGTCTACACCTCATGGGTGTATTTGCTTCTTTTTGTTCTAGAGCTTTCAGGTGTACTGTTAAGCTGCTAGTGTATACACTCTCCATTTTCTTTGTGGAGGCACTTAGAGCTATGAGTTTTCCTCTTAATACTGTTTTTATTGTGTCCCATAAGTTTTGGTATGATTTGCCTTCATTTTCCTTAAATTCTAAAAACTCTTTAATTTGTTTATTTATTTCCTCCTTGACCAAATTATCATTGAGTAGAATGTTGTTCAACTTCCACGTGTATGTGGGCTTTGTGGTATTTTTGTTGTTATTGAAGACCAGCCTAAGTCCGTGGTGATCTGATAGGATGCATTGGATTATTTCAATCTTCTTGTATCTGTTGAGGACTGTTTTGCGACCAATTATATGGTCTATTTTGGAGAAGGTACCATGAGGAGCTGAGAAGAAGATATATTCTTTTTTTTTTTTTAGGATAAAATGTTCTATAAATATCTGTTAAATCCATTTGGTTCATAACTTCTCTTAGTTTCATTGTTTCTCTGTTTAGTTTCTGTTTCTATGATCTGTCCTTTGCTGAGAGTGGTTTATTGAGTTCTCACACTATTATTGTGTGTGGTACAATGTGTGCTTTGAGCTTTAGTAAAGTTTCTTTTATGAATGTGGGTGCCTTTGCTTTTGGAGCATAGATGTTCAGAATTGAGAGTTTATCTTAGTAGATTTTTCCTTTGATGAATATGAAGTATCCTTCCTTATCTTTCTTGATAACTTTTGGTTGAAAGTCAATTTTATTCAAATTAGAATGGCTACTCCCACTTGTTTCTTGGGACCATTTGCTTCAAAAACTTTTTTCTGGCCTTTTACTCTGAGGCAATAACTGTCTTTGTCAGTCATGTGTGTTTCCTTTATGCAGAAAAATTCTGGGTCCTGTTTAAGTATCCAGTATCTCTGTCTATGTCTTTTTATTAAGGAGTTGTGTTAATTGATATTAAGAGATATTAAGGGAAAGTGATTGTTGCTTTCTGTTATTTTTGTTGTTAGAGGTGGAATTATGATTGTGTGGCTATCTTCTTTTGGGATCATAGAAAGAAGATTACTTTTTTGCTTTTTCTAGGGTATATTTTCTCTCCTTGTGTTGGAGTTTTCCACCTGTTATCCTTTGTAGGGCTGGATTTGTGGAAAGATATTGTGTAAATTTGGTTTTGTCATAAAGTATTTTGGTTTCTCCATTTATGGTAATTGAGAGTTTTACTGGGTATAGTAGCCTGGGCTGGAATTTGTGTTCAATTATGGTCGGTATGACATCTTTCCAGAATTTTCTGGCTTTTGTAGCCTCTGGTGAGAAGTCTGGTGTATTACTGATAGGTCTTCCTTTATATTTTACTTGATCTTTTTCCCTTAGTGCTTTTAATATTCTTTCTTTGTTTTGTTTATTTGGTGTTTTGATTATTGTGTGACGGGAAGAATTTCTTTTATGGTCCAGTCTACTTGGAGATCTGTAGGCTTGTTGTATGTTCATGGGCATATCTTTCTTTAGATTGGGGAAGTTTTCTTATACAATTTTGTTGAAGATATTTATTGGCTGTTTAAGTTGGAAAGTTTGCTCTCTTCTATACCTATTATCCTTAGGTTTGGTTTTCTCATTGTGTCCTGAATATCCTGGATGTTTTGTTTTTGGAGTTTTTTGCTTTTTGCATTTTCTTTGACTGTTGTGTAAATGTTTTCTATGGTATCTTCTGCCACTGAGATTCTCTCTTTTATTTCTTGTATTCTGTTAGTGATGCTTGCATCTATGACTCCTCATCTTTTTCCTAGATTTTCTATCTCTAGGGTTGTCTCCCTTTAAGGTTTCTTTATTGTTTCCATTTTCATTTTTAGATCCTGCATGTTTTTGTTCAATTCCTTCACTGTTTGTTTGTGTTTTCCTGTAATGCTTTAAGGGAATTTTGTGATTCTTCTTTAGGGGCTTCTACCTGTTTACCTGTGTTCTCCTGTGTTTTTTAAGGGAGTTACTTATGTCCTTCTTAAAGCCCTCAATCATCATCATGAGAAGTGGTTTTAGATACAAAATTTTGTTGTTCTCATGTGATAGTGTATAGAGGACTTTCTATGATGGGAGAACTGTGTTCTTATGATGCCAAGTAACGTTGGTTTCTGTTGTTTATGTTTTAAGCTTGGCTCTTGCCATCTGGTTATATAAATTGTTCCCTGATCTCACTGTCTCTAAATGCAGCCTGTCTGTCCTGTGATCCTGGTTGTGTCAGAACTCCTCAGAGTACAGCTGTCTCTGTTATCCTGTGATTCAGGGATTCTGGGATCCTGAAATCCTGTGTGTGTCAGAACTCCTGGGTGTCAAGCTGCCTCTGGGATCCCAAAATCCTGGTGTGACCAATCTCCATAGAGACTGTGATTCTGAGCATGTTAGAGCACCCGAGAGCTTCTTCTGGATGTTGTGGGACTGGGTGTGGTGTTAGTACCCAAAGTCTATTCAGGACACCAGCTCAGACAAGAAGGAACCCATGCCACTGGCCAGGCAGTAGTTCCTGTGTCCCTGTATCCCACTGTTCCCAGTTACTCCTGGTGTTGGGACAAATATTGTGGCCTCCTCACCTGTGATCCTAGGCATGTTAGAGTGCCTGGTAATTGAGCTTCTGCTGGGTGTTGTAGGACTGGTTTTGGAGCTAGCACACAAGGTCTGCTCAGGGCACAGGCTCTGACCAGAAGGAACTGTTCTCTTTGTTTCTAATTAGTTGATTTCAACCCTGATTTTGACTATGTCCTCCTGCTTACTCCTCTTGGGTCCATTTTCTTCTTTCTATTCTAGAGCTTTCAAGTGTGCTGTTAAGTTGCTAGTATAAGATCTCTCCAATTTCTTTGTGAAAGTATTCAATGTTTCAAATTTTCCCCTTAATACTGCTTTGTGTCAAATTAGTTTGAGTGTGTTGTGCTTTCATTTTCATTGAATTCTAGAAAGTCTTTAATTTCTTTCTTTATTTCTTCTCTGAGCCAATGATCATTGAGTAGAGAGATATTCAGTATCCATGGATATGTAGCTTCCTGTTGTTTCTGTTGTTGTTGAAGTCCAGTATTAATCCATGGTGATCTGCTAACATGCATGAGGTTATTTCAAATTTCTTTTATTTCTTAAACTGTGCTTTGTGGTCATTTTTGAAGCTGGTTCACTGAGGTGTTAAGAAGGTATATTCTCTTGCTTTGGGGTGATGTTCTATAGATATCTGGTAAATCCATTTGAATCCGAACCTCTGTTAGTTTTGTTATTTCTCTGTTTACATTCTGTCTTTGTGATCTGTTCATTGTTGAGAGTGACATGTTGAGGTCTCCCACTATTAATATGTAGGGTTCCATTTGTGACTTAAGCTCTAGCAATGTTTCTTTTATGAATGTGACTGTTCTCCCATTTGGGCCATAGATGTTCATAATGAAATGTCATTTTTGTGGACTTTTCCTTTGATGAGTATGAAGTGTCCTTCCCTGTCTCTTTTGATTACTTTTGTTTTTTATTGAATATTGGAATGACTACTCTTGTTTATTTCCTGGGACCCTTTACTTGAAAAACCTTTTCTAGGCCTTTATACTGATATAATGACTATCTTTTTTTCTTTACTAAGATGTGTTTCTTGTATGCAGAAGAATTATGGATTCTGTTTATATATCCATTCTATTAGCCTGTATCTTTTTACTGATGTATTGAGTCCATTGATATTCAGAGAAATTAATGACCAATGATAGTTACTTCCTATTATTTTGATGTTCATGGTAGTTGAGTATGTGTGTGTGGCTTTGTGTTTCTATGTGTGTGTATATGTATGTATGTATTCTATTGTTAAATTATTTATTTCTTGGGTTTTTTTTAGTACAGTTAGCCTTATTGGATTGGAGTTTTCCTTCTAGTATCCCTAGTATGAGTGGATTAGTGAAAAGGTATAGTTTCAATTTGGTTTTGTCAAGAAATATCTTGGTTTCTTCATCTATGGAGATTATAAGTTTTTTCTGGTTAAAATACTCTGGGCATCTGTGGTATCTTTGGGTCTGCAAGACCTCTGCCCAGTCCATTTTAGATTTTAGAATCTGCTGAGAAATTGGATGTAATTCTTACAGGTCTTCCTTTATGTGTCACTTGATCTTTTCCCCTGCAATTTGTTTTTTTCTTCTGTATGTTTAGCATTTTGATTATTATGTGGTGGGTGGATTTACTTTTCTGGTCCAATCTGTTTTGTTTTTTGTAAGCCTTTTATACCTTTAGAGGCTCTCTTTCTTTAGGTTAGGAAAATTTTGTTCTATGATGTTGTTGAAAATATTTTCTGGAGTGTGCCGCTCCCTGGTGGGGGCTGTTCATGGCGGTTTCGGGGTCTCCAACAGCTAAGGTTGAAGTCCAAAAGCCTACCGAGGCGGGGTCTGCAGAGTTCGAGGTTTTTGCTGTTGTGAAATGACTGAGTACAAACTGGTGGTGGTTGGAGCAGGTGGTGTTGGGAAAAGTGCTTTGACAATCCAGCTAATCCAGAACCACTTTGTGGATGAATATGATCCCACCATAGAGGATTCTTACCGAAAACAAGTGGTGATTGACGGTGAGACCTGTCTGCTGGACATACTGGACACAGCTGGACAAGAGGAGTACAGTGCCATGAGAGATCAATACATGAGGACAGGCGAAGGGTTCCTCTGTGTATTTGCCATCAATAATAGCAAATCGTTTGCAGATATTAACCTCTACAGGGAGCAAATTAAGCGCGTGAAAGACTCTGATGATGTACCCATGGTGCTGGTAGGGAACAAGTGTGACTTGCCAACAAGGACAGTTGACACAAAGCAAGCCCATGAACTAGCTAAGAGTTACGGAATTCCATTCATTGAAACCTCAGCCAAGACCCGACAGGGTGTGGAGGATGCCTTTTACACACTCGTGAGGGAGATTCGCCAGTACCGAATGAAAAAGCTCAACAGCAGTGATGATGGCACTCAAGGTTGTATGGGGCTGCCCTGTGTGGTGATGTAGTAAGATTCTTTGAAAGTTCTGTCATCAGAAAAGAGCCACTTTCAAGCTGCACTGATGCCCTGGTTCTGACATCCTGGAGGAGACGTGTTCCTGCTGCTCTCTGCATCTCAGAGAAGCTCCTGCTTCCTGCTTTCCTAGCTCAGTTACTGAGCACAGCCATCTCACATGAGACCTCTTCAGAATAACTACCTCCTCACTCGGCTGTCCAACCAGAGAAATGGATCTGTTTCTCCCCAGTAGTTCTCTGCCCTGGGTTTCCCCTAGAAACAAACGCACCTGCCAGCTGACTTTATCCTCTGAAAAGCAGTTTACATTGATGCAGAGAACCAAACTATAGACATGCAATCCTGTTGACGACAGTTTCTTAAGCTCTAAGGTAATAACTGCTGGTGATTTCCCCCGTACCCCCAACTGTTGAACTTGCCCTTGTTAGTTTGGGGGAAAATGTCATAAATTACTCTCTTCCCAAGAATATAATTAATTTGCTGATTGATTGATTTGTAATGTGATTAGCTATATTCTATAACTGGCATCTGCTCAGTATTCATAAATGCAAACATGAACACTCTGAACTGCATGCAGTTAAATCCAGTGTTCACAACAAAGTGCCTTCGTCCTCAAAGTGCTCTGTAGGCTCCTAGACGTCTCAGGAGCCACTGTGTAGGAAAGGAACTATGGTCCATCTACCTTTGAGGGAAAGGAAGGTGTATCTACCTGATGGCAGATGCTTTGTATATGTGCATGAAGATAGTTTCCTGTTTGGGGTTCTCCCAGGAGAAAGGTGGAACTGAAACAATTATGAGTAATTTCACTTAATTCTAGCTACTCTTTTTTTGGGGGGGGGGTAGGTTACCACCTATAAATATTTGTCATTTCTTCTAGCTTACTGATAATCTAATAATCAATGAGCTTCCATTGTAATAAATTGGTTCATACCAAGAAGCCCTCCATTTATAGTTAGTCAGATACTGTAAAACTTGGCATGTTATTACTTTATAGCTGTAATTAATTATTCTTCAAACCTTAAATACAGTTATTAGCAGGCAGGTTATATCTTTGCTGCATAGTTTCTTCATGGTGTGTGTGTGTTGTGTGTGTCTGTCTGTCTGTCTGTATAATTTCCCTTCTCAGCATCCCTCTTATCTCAGCCTAGAGCATCCTATAGGGGCTTGAATAATTATCTCAGTTGAATAAACCACGGTGCTAATGGACTAGGTCATGGTTTCAAAACTTGAACAAGCCAGTTAGCATCACAGAGAAAACAGTTCATCCATATTTGCTCCCTGCCTATTATTCCTGCTTATAGACTTTTGCCTGATGCTGCTGTTAGCGCTATAAGGATAAAACTTAGTGTGGTTCTATACCAGGACTGGAAATACCTGGTGAGCTGTGAGGTAAGCCTAGATATCTTTACATTTCCAGACCCTTATTTTTAGCCACATGGAAACTGAAGCCAGAGTTCATACCTCCATCTCTCCCCCATTAGATTAATGTTCTTTACTCTATACAGCTTTCTAAAGGTATTTAAAACCTGTCTATAAGTTAGGCTGCCAACTAACAAAAGCTGATGTGTTTGTGCAAATAAATAGGCATCCTTTGCTACTTGAGAAAAGAATGTAAAATGCCATTAATTGTTGTCATGTAGAGGCTTTGTATTTGTGGTAATGCCCTGATAATTCATTGGTGGGTTTTGTTTGTCATGTGATACTTAAACTTTATAACTCAGCTCAGTAATTCTAATGAAAACATAAATTGGATACCTTGATTGAAACAAGCAAACCTAGTTCCAAAATGGCCGTTTTGTCTTTTGATCTTGTAATACCTAAAAATCTGAGATCCTTGGGATTTCTTTGTTTATAACAGGATCTTGCTATGTAGTCCTGGCTGGCCTCAAACTCACAACTCTCTTCCTGGATCAATCCCCCGAGTGCTGGGATTACAGGCACATTCCACCACACACACCGGCTGATCTAGTTTCTAGTGAATTCTCATTGTTAAGCAAATTCCCCATCACCTTGAAACTAATCAGAAGAGGGAAGAAACAAGCTGTGCTGCTCGGTGCTGGGGTCATTCACATGGGGTTTGCATTCCTAAGCCTTTTACAAAGTGGCTCAGTCATCTTCCTGAAGCTGCCGAAGCCAACACTTGGTCTTGTTCTGTTCTAATGTGTCTGTATGACTGGTGGTGAATCCCTAAAAAGTTTATTAAGCTCCAGTTAAGGAGAAAGTTACTTCTCTTGGCCCTTTTAACCATATCTCATGTGTGTGGTGTGTGTGTGTGTGTGTGTGTGTGTGTGTGTGTGTGTGTATGTATGTCTGTCTATAGTTGGTCTCCAGTATGTTCTAAACACAGAAACAAATGGAGCCAATTCAGGCTTCAGATGCCCTTCCTCACATATATCCCACATGGTGTGGGGTTTGGCACAACAGTGACAAAAGCCAAGTAAGTCCAGTTGGTGTGGTATCAAAGTGTTTTTAGAGAGAGTAATTAGTGAAGATCTGGTTTACCTCAAAGTCACAAAGCCTCTCTCCTGAATTTAAGTGCCTGGCCTGCTGTCACAAATTAATATGTTCCTTTAAGGCAGTTAGTTGAAGCTTTGTTCACACATTGGAGAGTATGAAAATGAAGTGTTCTAAGAGCTCTGATACTGAATTTGTGTAAACCTGTTAAATACTGTTTGTTCCAGGACTTAGAGCGTGTGAGTTGGTAACTCAGTACTTCAGTTTACTAGTTCTGTAGGAGCGCCATGTGTACAGTAGAGGTAGGTTTGTTTTAGCCGGCCACCTGTAGAATCAGCCTTTAAACTGCTGTGAACTTTGTCATGACTTGAACATGAAGATAGACAAAAACTCTCTAAAGACAGATGTTTGTTTTCCCCATTAGAGAATGTGTGAGCTAAGTTTTATCTTCCCTTGTATTTAGTCAAACTCTCAAGCTGGCAGCTACGACCAAGGAGCAGAAGTGCGTTCCACCTGGTAGAATTAGCTCTGCTAATTATGAGAAGCAGAGTTAATAGTGGAAAACATTTTGCCTGGATGTTTTCTATTTAAAAGAGAGAGGATAATTCTTGAACATTAGTTTTTATTTTGCTATTTCTTTAAGCTGTCTGATGTGCCACAAAATTATTTTAAGGTATTTGTGATTTAAGAGTGTTCTCATGAGATTAGTTGTAGATATTTTTTAAAATACAACTGGTTTTCAAAACTCTTGAGTATTGCTCTAAGCAAGTGTTTAAACTCTGGAGAGAAGGGAAGGTGGATGGAAGTGTTTGGCTTTTGTATTTCTGTGCTGTCAAATATAGGTCAGAACGTCAACTGTGTAATCCTGCTGGTTAAAGAACTATTGGCTTCTGTGGCCCTCATGAAGGGGCTGATATTTTAAGGTGACTGTTTTATTGTAAATTAATCCATTCTAATTTTTAAAGACTTGATTGACTGTCTTCCTTGTTAAATAATTTTTTAAAAATAAAAAACTGGAAGTTCTTTGCTTAAAAAAAAAAAAAAAAGAAAAGAAAATATTTTCTGGGCCTTTGAGCTGAGAATCATCTTCTTCTATTCCCATTATTTTTAGTTTTGATCTTTTAAAAGTGTCTCAAATTTCTAGGATGTTATGTGTCATGGACTTTTTAGATTTTCATTTTCTTTGATGGATATATTGATTTTTTCTATCGCTTCTTCTATACCTACAATTCTCTCTTCCATTTCCTGTATTCTTTTGTTGATGCTTAAGTCTGTAGTTCCTGTTCTTTTTCTTAGGTTTTCCATCTTTAGGATTGCCTCAGTTTGTGTTTTCTTTATTGTATCCATTTCCATTTCCACTTCTTGAACAGTTGATATCCTTCACCTGTTTAATTATATTTTCCTGTGATTTTTTACATTTATTTGGGTCTTCTTTAATGCCTCTAGCTGTTTGAATGGATTTGTCTGTATTTTCTTAAAGGATTTATTCATGTCCTTTTAATGGTTTCTATCATCTTTATAAGTTTGAACTTAAGATCTTCTTCTTGGGCTTCATTTTCATTTGGGAACCCAGAATTTATTGTAGCAATATAGCTGGGCTCTGGTGGTACCATATTACCCTGAGTCTTATTGATTGTGTTTCCTAGGCTGTCTAAGACATCTCTTTTTTCCTAGTGTTAGATGGCTAAGCCTGATGGCAGCAGGGAAGGTGGCGTTAGCTGTGGGCCAGATAATGGAGTTCAGGTTATCCCTCTCTGTTAGCTGTGCCTCATGCAGACCCCATGCTGCAGGTCATGTTCTAGGTGCATCCTACTATGTGTATTGTGTCCCACTCAGATCTAGGTAGGATGGTGGGTTAGTCCAGTTCTGCAGTCTGTCCTAGGGTGACCAGCTGGGATGGCAGCTGGATCAGAGATACAATTTTAGAAAAAAATGTACACTTCTATATACTTGCTTATCCATGGTTAGCACTGCAATATTCACAATGGCTAGAAAATTGAAACAACTTATGTGTAAATCAACTTTCTACTGGATAATAAATATAAGTACCATAGAGAGTAAATTAAACACACTCATTTGTGTAAAATAAAAATGAAGTCAGTACCAGGAGCAGGAATCAGATGAACACACACACAAAATAATAATAATTAGGAGAAGCACTACTGCATCATTCTGAGGCTTTCTCTCAGGTTAAATTATTCGATCTAGTTCTCTCTCTTGAATATCCTCTACTATCATTAAGCTTTTTCTGTGAAGCCCCCTTACAACAGTGATGTTCCATATAGGCTTCATATATCATCAGTAATATTATTATGCTATTTTTATAATATATTCACTTTAAATTATCTCTTTATATCCATTCCTTGGGTGATGTCCAGTGTATTCTAGCAAATCCTTCATATTCCACTTATGTATTCAAGAGTTTCAGAGTCACTGTTCTTGGACATCTGCCCTTTTAGGTACCACCCAGTTTTTCCTGTGTCATTCATCACTTTCAACCTTACACTGACCAATTCCTTTTGGTGTAACTCTCTTGATTCTAGCTGGAAGAATAACATCTTTGAATGAAGTATGTTGTATCATCATCAAGAGTTTCAATAGTCTACATGTTTCTTATTGCCAAGTACTCTCCGCATGCCTATGGCTTTGATGTGTCATTCTCATACATCCACCAGCTCATCTGTTTTCCTGGCAACCACTTATATACCAGTTCCTTCTGAAGCCAAATTCACAAGTTTTTATATTGACCTTGGTAATTTTAAACTTTCGAAGCAAGCTAATCTAAGGTAGTACTCAATACCCCTCCCTCTTTTCCCTTTAGGAAATGGCCAGGAGGAATACGGAACTCCTATAAAACACACTAGCTATGGCTAGAGAGTGTTGGGGGTTATTGAACAAGTTAGAGAACAAATCAATAAGGAAGATTGCACCTCAAAGAGTATAGAATGGATATTCATAAATGATATAGTAAGAAATAGAGTCTATTCTTAAGTGACAAGCATTTTTTCTACAGGTTTTCCAAGTAGAAGAGATTATTAGTATATCACAGTTTTGTGGTGAGGATTGACAGCAGAATATTAAGAGAGATTGAATCAGAATTTCAAAGATTTAAAGTATTTGAATATTATTTCCAACACATTAAAATTACACAATAGTAATTCACTTACCTAATGTAAATAACAAATTTTCATGTTAAGAATGAATTGTTTTCAGGCTGCGCAGCTTTAATCAATTGGAACAGACAGGCGATGGCATTATATGTCAGGACTGTGTCTAATATTCTAAAGCTGAAATCATGAATACAACTGACAGCTGAATCAATTCAATTTAAAAAGATAAAAGCTAAACTAAGTAAAGATACAATGAATAAGATTTTTCACTGGAAAATTCACTATCCTATTGAAATATCAGCACTTTCAAACAGTTATTAAAGTGCCATTATTTGGAATTGAAATTTGAATTTGAAGCTCATAGAATTCTTGTATAATATATCTGACCTGGTATTTTGACTTGTTTGTTTTTTTCATGTTATTCTGTTGAATGCATGTTAAATTTTTTTGATTCTGAAAATAAAAAAAAAAAATATAAATACATTAAATAAATGAAATTTACATTAAGGGGGGAAATGTAGAATTTTGCCCTACCTTAAGCCTTGAGCAGGCCTGAAAGACCTTGTTTACCACAATAGACCAAATAATAGGACCTAAGTGGAGTTACCCACCTTGGCTGCATTTACAACCTGTTGCAGGAACTTAGAAGAATAGATTGCCCACTGAGCTCGCCTGGAGACATCCCCAGTTGTGACAAAGGATGGGTTCCCCAACCCATTTTCTGCTGTAACAAAGGATGGGTTCCCCCACCCATCTCCAGCTGAAGCAAGAATGGGTTCTGTGGGGCTTTCTCATTAAATTAGAAGAGCTGAATATCAAACTTTGAGCCTTGATCAGAAAACTTTGTCTTGGTTTCATGCTTCTTTCACCTCTCCTTCCTCCCTTTTTCATTTCCAGCTTCCCTTTCAGGTGAATCCAGTTCATCTGTGGCCGCAGGCGACTACAATATAGTATACATGCCCCCTCTCATATGAAGATATAAATTCTAGTTTTTATATATGTGTGTTTATGAGTGAGTGCATATACTGAGAGGTCTGGAAATAAGAAAGGCAGCATGCAATAGGAAACAAAGGCTTTATACATCTATCAAGAAAACCATTGGTTTTGTGGGCACACTATCCCTGTTCTATTTAGAAGATATTATCTCAGAGCAGTTGTCTTCAGGCTTTTACAACTTTCTGCCTTTTTTTCCTGATCTACCTTTCATATGGGGAATGCAGTATAGGTGTCTTATTATGGTTGCAAAACTCATAGTTATTTACTTTCTATATTTGACCATTTGTGGATTTCTCTGATAACCTCTATTGTTGAAAGGGGAATTTTATTTCATGAAGGGTGAGAGTTGCACTTATCTATGGATACAAGAATGAATAATTAGAATTCAGTGGGAAACTATATTATTTTAAAATATGGTAATTGTAAATTCTCCTCTGGGGCTCATGACCTCCCCAGTTACAGGCTATTGGTTAAGCATATAGTATTTGGCATGAATTCCTTGCAGTTATTTGTGTTATATGTCCAATTAGACTGATGTTGGCTACCCCCAAGATAAAATTGCCACTATTTTTCCATTGAGGATATCATTTGAATCCTGTCATTGTATGAATGACTATTCATAGGCTTTATAACTGAGTAAGACTATTAAAGCTGTTACACTAAGTCTAGCATGAGTAGTACAAGAAGGTACTTTGCACATGACCAAAGAAGAAATATAAACACCAACCCAACAACAAACCATTTAATCTACAATGAATCCTTTCTTGTATACATGATAGAGCAATGGTGGCACAAAGCTTGTGGAGCTAACAACCAATATCTAGTTGGATTCCCTTTCACAAGATGGAATCTATACCCACCATTGCTTGTGTGGCCAAGAACAAGAGACAAGATAGCCCAGAAACCTAGGATAAAACCAGCTATCACTTTTCTAAAAAATGAAAATGTAGCATAACATAACTTCTAATGATCTGCTGATAGATCACTGCCATGTTTAGCAATCATCAGAGAGGCTTCCTCCTGCAGCAGCTGGGAACAAATACAGAGAGCTACAGACAGACATTATGCAGAGTAGAGAGACAGTGGAACACTCAGTCCTAAATGTGATGCCTTCATCAAATCATTCCTCTCAGAGCTCAGGGAACCCTGCTGTAGAGGAAGAAGACATGGTTTAAGAGGCAGAGGATTTCATGAATTCACTGCTTTTAATAGCTGAGTAATACTCCATTGTGTAAATGTACCACATTTACTGTAGCCATTCCTCTGTTGAAGGACATCTGGGTTTTTTCCAGGTTTTGGCTATTAGAAATAAGGCTGCTATGAACATAGTAGAACATGTGTCCTTGTTATATGTTGGAGCATCTTCTGGGTATATTCCCAGGAGTGTTAGAGCTGGATCCTCAGGTAATGCTATGTCTAATTTTCTGAGGAACCACCAGATTGATTTCCAGAGTGGTGGTATCAGCTTGCAATCTCACCAACAATGGAAGAGTGTTCTTTCTCTACATCCTCCCCAGCATTTGCTTTCACCTGAGTTGTTGATCTTAGCCATTCTGACTGGTGTGAGGTGGAATCTCTGGCTTATTTTGATTTGCATTTTCCTAATGACTAAGGATGTTGAACATTTCTTTAGGTACTTCTTGGCCATTTGAGTTTTCTTAGTTGAGAATTCTTTGTTCAGCTCTGTACGCCATTTTTAATAGGCTTATTTGGTTGTCTGGAGTCTAATTTCTTAGGATTGGTAAAGATCTTTTCCCAATCTGTTGATTTCCATTTTGTCCTATTAAAAACAATGAATCCATGAAATTCTTAGGCAAATGAATGGGACTAGAAAATATTATCCTGAGTGAGGTAACCCAATCACAAAAGAACACACATGATATGCACTCACTGATAATTGGATATTAGCCCAGAAGCTCACAATATCCAAGATACAACTCACAGACCACATGAAGCTCATGAAGATGGAACACCAAAGTGTGAATGCTTTGGTCCTTTTAGAAGGAGTAACAAAATACTCATGGGAGCAAATATGGAGACAAAGTGTGAGACAGAAACTGACAGAGGGGCCATCCAGAGACTGCTCCACCTGGGTATCCATCCTATGTTTAGTCATCAAAGGCAGATGCTGATGTGGATGTCAGGAAGTGCATATTGACAGGAGTCTGATACAGCTGTCTCCATAGAGGTCTGCCAGAGCCTGACATGTACATAGGTGGAAGCTCACAGGTAACCATTGAACTGATCATGGGGTTCCCAATGGAGTAGTTAGAGAAAAGACTGAAGTAGCTGAAGGGGTTTGTGGCCCAATGGGGAGCAACAATACTAACCATCCAGTGATCCCAGGGTCTAAACCACCAGCCTGGGAGCACATAGGGAGGGACCCATGCTCCAGCTGTATATGTAGGGGAGGATGGTCTTGATGGGTGTAAGTGGGAGTGGAGGTCTTTGGTTCAGTAAAGTCTGGATGCCTCAGTGTGGTGGAATTTGAGGGTTTGGAAGCTGGGAGTGGGAAGGTGGGTGGAGGCACATCCTCATAGAAGCAGAAGGAAGGGGGATGAGATAGGCGGTTTCTGGTTAGGGGAGAAATGGAGAAAGGGGATAATATCTGAAATGTAAATAAAATATCCAAAAAAATTAATTCCAAAAAAAGAGGCTAAAGAGATGGAGATCAAGAAAACAAGGCTCTCTAAAGCAACATAAGTAAAGCCCATATGAACACAGAGACTGAGGAAGCAAGCATAGGGCTTGGACAGGTCTTGTAGCAGTGAAGAATTAATCCACATTAAGCACCCCAGTAGGTGATCATGCTCTCAACACCTGCAAGAATTCTCTGGATTCAATTCATGAATGAAAGACACACATCAGCTTAATTTTGATATGCTTTGGCTAGCTCAATGGCTAATCACTTCCAAACCTCCCTTCAGTTAATTCCTTAGTTAACACTTTCTAAACTAAGTTTAGATAGGTTATATTTGCTATCCCAGAAACAAGCTTGGGAATGGCTCCTTAGGCCATTTAATTCTTAATTCCCCCAGGGCTCTTAATTCTGATCTCTCTCCATCTCATGATGTGGTTCATCCTACAGCTCTCTCATTGTGGAATCCTTCTTCCCCTCCCCTGCATTTCTTGCCTAGGAATCCTAAAATTCCCACCTCTCTCACCTTGACCAGACATTGACCACTGGCTCTTTATTGATTAATCAAAAACCAATTGAGGACAGGGACCCTCAGCACCAGGACATGTAGAGTTTGGGAGCCGAATATGGACAAAGCATTAGAAGCAATCTCCAAAGCAGGTCTGGATCAGATCCTCTATATTTATATTTTGGCTTAAGGCTTAGCATTTTCATGGGATTCTTGACTGTTGGGATGAATAGATTTTTGTCTATTGTGCCTTCTCTTGTGCTCATTCCCTTCTATTGGGTTGTACTGTCCAATACTCGTGCAATAGTTTTATGCTATATGCTATTTTGTTATATTTCCAAATAGGAGTGAATATTACAAAAAATGAGTGAACAAATGAATGAATGAATGAATGAATGAATGAAAACCTAGTATGTAAGGTAGAAGTTAAGAACTGAACTGCCATTTATACCTTCTGGAGAGATAAAATAAGTTTTCTACAATGGAGTGGCACTAGATACATCAACCACTCACTCCAGAGCAGTCCATATGTTATAGAGTAGTTGACCAACATTTAATGGACTTCTCAATCTTTTTGTGTCATTTTATTTGGTTATAGATTGGTGTGGTTCTATGTTTATTTTTCTTTTTGCATGTGATTTTATTTATTTTTGTTGTTTTGGGGGTAGGTTTGCTATACTAAGTTTTTGTTTAAATCTTTGAGAAAGAACTTAAAGATGGGTGGGTAAAGAGATTGGGAGAGGAACTGAATGGACCTGGAGGAGGGGAAGAATATTATCAAAATATATTTAAATTTAATATTGTTTTAAATATAAAAGATCATAATGTTACAATACTATATTAAATTAATGAAATAGTATGATAACTCTTTGGCAGCACTATCGTAATAATGAGCTCTATATGGTTTATGTTAAAGCTAACCAATGAGTAAGCACTTGAATGAAAAGTTTCTACTTTTTGAAGGCTCATCGCACACCATATGATGGGAGCACCAATGTAGAGAAGTGTGAATTTTGTGGTCCAGGCCTGTAGGACTTTTGGTAAGTAAGTTTTGAGATTTGCTATTGAAAAGTTGGTACACTGCAATATCTCTATAGATTCAAAAGTAGCAACATTTTATTGTAAGTGATTATGCAGAAGACCACATGTGTATACCACAAACCATAATTTATATAATATCTTGACTTCAAAATCCACATTTTATTTATACAAATAAATTATCAGATTGTTTTAGCCCCTTGATAGTCTTTACTATGTGTATGAGTATAGAAATTGGTATTAAAGTACAGTTTTCAAATTCAAACTCATTAAATTTAAATACACCATTTTAGATTTTACTTTAGATTTTACATTTTTTTTTAGATTTTACTTTCTAAGAACTGATTACCCAGAATATTCATCGATAGGGGCATGTGGGATAAAGCAATGTCATGCAGAACTTAGGCTGACAAAACAACATTATATATAAGATTGAGTCGCCAGAGTATGTACCATGAAATAAAGTAAAACCATACCATAATTAAACAGATAGTATGCAAACAACACATATACACATATACACATAAATTCACAGACACACATACAAACATACAGACATACAGATATGCACATACTAACAAATATACATATACATATAAACATATCAGCAATATATCCAAGTGTATATAGCCCATACCCACACTTATACAGAAAAAGTACATATAAACTCAGATGCATGCATGTATATAAACACATGCATATATAATGTGTATTATTTTATTCTATATTTTAATTAATTCTAATTTAAATAATAGTTCTAATTATTTTATTCTACATATTATATAGAATAAATGTAATTGCATAGTAAAAAAATTGAATAAAAATCAAAATGTATTTTAGTTTTCTAAAAAAAAAAAAATTTGGAGCCAAAACCTTAACTGCTTTACAAGGTTTATTGCAATGATTTTGAGAATATAGGATTTTTCTTTTGGTCATTATTCTTGAGAGTAAATTATTTCAATCTTTTAAAAACATGAAAAGGCTAAAGATGAATAATTGTAATAGTTATTTCTCAATTCCAAGAAATTTTCTTTTATCTCCCTGTGGAAATTATAAGAGAGTACATGATTTCCCAAAGGATCTTCACCAATTGTTAGAGTCACTCAAGACTTTTTCCACAGACCTCTGTTTTGCTCAGCACTCATCATTGCCATTGTTTCCAACTTATTTTCGTTCCTAAAATCACCTTCTATAAAAGGTTTCTCACACTCCAGGGGATTAAGTTCAACATCTGGCCAGATGTTGTACTTAATCTGGAAGTAATAAATACATGTGGAATTTAGAGAAAGATTCTTTAAATCAACATGCTCATGATATAAGTAGAATCGGTAAAACAGTATGTTATAGTTTCTAATGAATTTTGTTACAATTTATAGCGAACTGTGAACATATTGAGGTCTGAGATGATGGACCCTTCCTTAGTTTGTTTACTTCATGTTTATCAATGCCCAGTACAATATGCCAGAAATTCTTGGTAGACAGGATGATAATAGCTTACCTTTATGATGGTCATTCTGTTTAACTCAAGAACTACCCCTGATTTGTTTAAGTGACCTTAAATAAGGTCACAAGATAGTTTTTACATTTCTATCATACACTAAAATTCTGTGGACCCATACTATTGTAATGTACTTATTTTCACTCTAGAAAATGGTTTAAATTTTTAAAATTTATGACTAAATAATGTGGATACAATCTGGCTACATAATAATTGCTCCTCTTTAGTATCCTAAAGTTTTGAGAATTTTAAGCAAATAACTTGGTAAAACAAGCAGAAATCTAGTGACCTATTAGGTTATTTAATAGCTGTATATATACCTGAAATGATGAATGCTACACCCTCCATATTTTTCATATTGTTTAAAAGAAAGTGTTCAGAATTACAAATATACTATCTGGAATATTGGATCATCAGCCTAGCATCAACGTATCCATTTATAGCCACTTTTCATCTATATGTTTTATTATCTATCAATTATCTATCTATCTATCTATCTATCTATCTATCTATCTATCTATCATCTATCTACCTATAATCTCTTTATCTTCCTCCCTATTTTTTTCTACCTTTCCTTTGAGCTGTTAGTGACTATATATGTCATTTTGAAATGCATTGTTTCAGAACTCAATTTACAATTTAAAGAAACCTTAGCCACTCTTTTTCTTCTTTTATTAGATATTTTCTTTATTAACATTTCAAATGATATTTTGTTTCCTTTAGAAACACCTATCCCATCACCCCTCCACCTGCTTCTAAGAAGGTGCTTCCTAACCCACCAATTCCTACCTCCCCAGCCTGATATTCCCCTACATTAGGGCATCAAGCCTTCACAGGACCGAAGACCTCTCCTCATATTGATGCCTGACAAGGCCATCCTCTGCTACATATGCCACTTGAGCCATGGGTCCTTCCATGTGTACTCTTTGGTTGGTGGTTTAGTCTAGGGCAGACCTGAGTTAAGTAGGGAGGGAGAAAGGGGGAGGTGTGGGAAAACGGGGTCGCAACCGGGCCGCAGGCCCCAGGCCCACGAGGCAGCGGCCAGGGACCTGCGAGGTGGAGGCTGCCTGAAGGCAGCCTGAGTTAAATAGGGAGGGAGAAGTAGGAAGGGTCTGGGGAGGAATGCTTAATTGGCTACGCCCTCTGACCTTCATTAGTATGTAAATCTCTAGGATCTGAGGCCTGTAGTCACACCCTCTACCTGTGCACTTTGGGAGGGGCTGTAATGGCCTACGTGACTGAACAATGTAGGTCCATAGAGATTAGACTGCTTTTCAGGACCCTGAGTTCTGGGGGCATGGCCAAACTCCTGCTGTTTCTCCCTTGGAGTCTCGGGGTTCCAGGCCCATGACCAGCCAAGAATCAGGATACCCTTACACAGTCCCACAGTCCATGGGAGCTCTGTGGGTACTGGTTGATTGATATTGTTCTTCCTATGAAGTTGCAACCCGCTTCAGCTCCTTCAGTCCTTTCCCTAACTCCTTTATTGGGGATCCTGTGCTTAGTCGGATGCTTGGCTGCCAGTATCTGGCTCTGTATTTGTCAGGCTCCAGCAGAGCCACTCTCTCAGGAGACAGCTTTGTCAGGTGCCTATTGGCAAGAACTTCTTGGCATCCACAATAGTGTCTGCATTTGGTGTCTGTATATGGGATAGATTCCCAGGTGGGGCAGTCTCTGGATGGCCTTTCCTTCAGTCTCTACTCAACACTTTGTCTCCATATTTCCTCCCTTGACTGTTTTGTTACCCCTTCTAAGAAGGACTGAAGAACCCACAATTTGGTCACCCTTCTTCTTGAGCTCTCTTGTGGTCTGTGAATTGTACTTGGGTATTCCAAGCTTGTTAGCTAATATCCACTTATCATTGAGTGAATATCATGTGTGTTCTTATGTGATTGGGTTATCTCACTCAGGATAATATTTTCTAGTTCCATCCATTTGCCTAAGAATTTCATTAATTCATAGCTGAGTAGTACTCATTGTGTAAATGTACAACATTTTCTGTAGCCATTCCTCTGTTCAAGGACATCTGGGTTCTTTCCAGCTTCTGGCTATTATAAATAAGGCTGCATGAGTCCTTGTTATATGTTGAGCATCTTTTGGGTATATCCCCAGGAGTGGTATAGCTGAGCCCTCAGGTAATACAATGTCCAATTTTCCAAAGAATCACCAGACAGATTTACACAGTGGTCAGACCAGCTTGCAATCTCAACAACAATGGAAGAGTATTCCTCTTTCTCCACCTCCTTGCCAGCATCTGCTGCCTTCACCTGAGGGTTTTTTTGTTTTGTTTTGTTTTTTTTATCTTTTATTTGTCACCTGAGTTTTTGATCTTAGCTTTTTTCCTATTATGGCAGCACGGTACTTTCTGTTCATGAAGGTTATTTCAAGTAGATTATCAATACTCTGCTATTGTTTTTAAACAGATTGTTATTTCCTTCACACACTTCCCCATTGAGCATTTTGTAGCTATATCAAAATATTAAACTTTTATTATAATGTATTTAAGCATGAAACCAAGACTTATTTAAAAAAAAAACACAAAAAAAAACCAAGTGTTTGTTGTTGTCTAGGATCCTTACCTAATGCATAATTGATTGTTGCTCAAATGTTCCTTTCCTTTTGATTTCATAAATAATTATAGTAATACAACTATATCTAGTTTCTTACCTTAGAGATATTATCTTATTTTCTAAGACATATAATAACTCTGTACATAGAAGAACATCTAAAGTTTTAAATTATCTAAAAATGTAATGAAAATGTTGTATTCAAGAAAAAAGTACATGTGATATATTTTCTTTTTCTTTTTTTTTTTTTTTTTTTTTTTTTTTTTTTTTTTTTGGTTTTTCTAGACAGGGTTTCTCTGTGTAGCACGGGCTGTCCAGGAACTCACTCTGTAGCCCAGGCTGGCCTCGAACTCAGAAATCGCCTGCCTCTGTCTCCCAAGTGCTGGGATTAAAGGCGTGCGCCACCACGCCCAATTTTATATTTTCTACATTCTCTTGTAGATTAACTATCTCATTATTACTTTTGTCTTTGTACTTTAAAGGTATTGGAATCAGAATGCCATGTTGCTAACAAATGTTTAAGTTAGGAAAATAAAATTATCTATTTAAAAATATATAATGGTGGCTGGAGAAATGGCTCAGAGGTTTATATTGTTCTTGCTGATGATCTGGGTTTACTTCTCGGCACCCATACAGTAGCTCACTGCCACCTGTAACTCTTTTTCTAGGAATTTGATTTCTACTTCTGATCTTCACATGGACCAGATTGATATATATGTCATTCGACATCTTCAGTTTTATTTTTCTTTTATACTTTCCTGAGTATCCATAGTAAATTTTATATTTTTTGATCAATACATGCCAATATTCTAATTTGCTCATATATATATATATATATATATATATATATATATATATATATATATATTTATACTTTGTCTTAGACAACTTGCTTCTAACATAGTAACAACACTCTTTTCTATAGTATGCTGTCTATTGATGTGTTTTCCAGTACATAAAAGTTTAATCAATTATTTTCAAAATGACCAGTTTGAGTTGAATTAGAACATGGAGTGATATCATGAATCATCAAACACAAAGCAGGTAGACATTAACCAGAGAAGGAATGTAGAATTGATAAAGCAATTATATTCTTAATTAGGAAAGTAAATATATAATCCTATTGGATAAAATTTATGTACAGTCTGCTGGCAGCAGTACCAAGTATTCAAGAGTACAAAAAGAAAATGAGAACTAAAGAAATTGTGAATCAATAACAAAATTTGGCCTCCACACACTAAAGAGTATCCCTTGATTAAATAGAGAGATTTCTATAATATACTGATAAATTACTTAGATAATGATAAAATTCTAATACTGTTGAAACTCTGTAGACCTCGTCAGTGCTTTTGTTGTAAAAGAATATTAGTATATTTATGAACAAAAATCAAAATTTCTACAATTATCTATTTCAATTATCATCATTTTAAAACATGAGAGTCAATACATTATTTATTTCATTAATTACCTCCAAACTACTTTCCTATTGAATCTATACTTCTCTATTCATTTGTAAATAGACAATCTGAGTAATCTTAAGGACCTATGAGATAGAAATGATGCTGCCCAGTTCTCAGAAAACCTAAATTTAAAACCTGGGAACCATAAGATGGCAAGAAAAACAAAAAAGACATTGAAAAGTTTACCTTTGTCCTCCAAACTCATGTCAAAGCACAAGTGTTCCCAAACTCATATTTTAAGTACATTAAAATAATATGTTTATCAGTGAATTTCTTTTCATGCATGAAACTATCTAAAACACTACATAGTCTTTATTGTTAAGCTATATGTTTTGTCTTCAGAATATAATTCAATAAATGTAATAAGCATGTAGACAAAACACAAAACAGTACATTATGAATAAAATCCTGTTGTTAATACTTTCAATATTTTTTCGAAATTACACTACCATAATTTAAGATTGATGGATGGTATGGGAGCAGAACTGGTAGTTTTCTCTTCAAGTAGACCAATTTCCTGATTTTTTTCCCCTCTGAAAGAAACTTGTGTAATTTATTATCTATTTGGGAAATAATAATATGGAAGAATATATTACTAAATTACAGTCTCAGATATGTTTCAAGTGCTCTGGTGTTGATCTTGATAAACTACTCCAGAAAGTGGAGGTTACCATTTGAGCTCACAGGATGCATATAACTATATCATTCTATCTTAGGGTTTTATTAGTGTGAAGAGACAGGATGACTGGGATAACTCTTATAAAAGTAAACATGTAATTGAGGGCGGCTTAGAGTTTCAGAGATTCAGTCCATTAGCATCATGGTGGGAAGCATCGTAGCATCTGGACAACATGTTGCTGGAGAAGGAGCTGCTTGTTGTGTCTTTTAGAGGTCAGTCATGATAGGTACTCCTTTTTAAGCTCTCTATAGCCTCAGTAATAGTGTCAGGCCTTGGGACATCCCCATGAGCTGGATCCCCCTATGGGAATGTCTTTGGACCATCTTTTCCTCAGGCTCCTCTTCATTTCTATCCCTGCAGTTCTTTCAGACAGGAACAATTATGGGTCAGAGTTTGACTGTGGAATGGTAACCCCCTCTCTCATTTGATGTCCTTTCTTTCTGCTGGAGGTGGGCTCTATAAGTTCCCTCTCCCTACTGTTAGGCATTTTATCTAAGGTACCTACCTCCCTTTGAGTTCTGAGAGTCTCTCACCTCCCAGGTCTCTGGTGCATTCTAGAGGTTCCTCCCAACCTCCTACCTCCAGAGATTGCCTGTTTACATTCTTCCAGCTTGTCCTCAGGGCTTCAATCCTTTTCTCTCACCCAATACCAGATCAGGATCCACTCTTGGCCCCACCCACCTGCCCTGAACAGTCCACTTTCCCTCCCAGATTCCTCCCTCCCTCCCTCCCCACTTGTGATTACTTTCTTTTCCCTCCCAAGTGAAACTGAGAAGTTCTCACTTGAACCCCTCAGCTTGCTGACCTTTTATAGCTCTGTGGACTGTATCTTGGGTATTCTGTACCTTTCTTTCTTTCTTTCTTTCTTTCTTTCTTTCTTTCTTTCTTTCTTCTTTCTTTCTTTCTTTTTTCTTTCTTTCTTTCTTCTTTCTTTCTTTCTTTCTTTCTCTATTTCTTTTTTTCTCTCTTTCTTTCTTTTTTCTTTACTTTTTTTGATTTTTTTTTTTTTTGGCTAATATCCATTATTAGGGAGTACATACCATGCATGTGGTTTTGCATCCGAGTTACCTCACGTAGGATGATATTTTCTAGTTCCATCCATTTGCAGACAAAACTCAGAATGTCCTTGTTCTTAATTGCTGAGTAGTATTCCGATTGTGTAAATGAACTACATTTTCTGTATTCATTCTTCTCTAGTGGGACATCTGGATTGTTTCCAGCTTCTATCTATCACAAATAAGGCTGCTATGAAAATAGTGGAATACATGCTCCTCTAGCATTGTGAGGTATCTTTTGGGTATATTCCCAAGAGTAGTATTGCTAGGTCTTCAGGTAGATGTATTTTCAATTTTCTGAGGAACCTCCAGATTGATTTCTAGAGTGGTTGTACCAGTTTGCAATCCCACCAGGAATGGATTAGTGGTCCTATTTCTACACATCCTGGCCAACATGTGTTGTCACCTGTGGTTTTGATCTTAATCATTCTGATTGGTGTAAGGTTGAATCTCTGGATCATTTTGATTTGCATTTTTCTGACCACTAAGTTCTTTGAATATTTCTTTAAGTGCTTCTCAGTCCTTTGAGATTCCTCTGTTGTGAATTCTCAGTTTGGTTCTATACCCCATTTTTTGATTGGGTTGTTTGGTTTTTCAGTGGTTAGCTTCTTGAGTTCTTTATATATTTTGGATATTAGCCATCTATTATATGTGGAGTTAGTGAAGATTTTTCTCAATCTGTGGGTTGCAAATTTGTCTGATTGACTATGTCCTTTGCCTTACAGATGCTTTCCAGTTTTATGAGGTCCCATTTATCAATTCTTGATGTTAGAGCATGAGCCATTAGAGTTCTGTTTAGAAAATTTCCCACTGTGCCAATGAGTTCAATGTTCTTTCCTACTTTTACTTCTATTAGATTAAGTGTATCTGGTTTTATGTTGAGGTAAAACTAATAGAGGTTATGAACCAAATGGATTCAACAGCTATCTACAGGACATTTTACCCTAAAACAAAAGAATACACCTTCTTCTAAGCACCTCATAGCACCTTCTCCAAAGTCAATCATATAGTTGATCACAAAACAACCTTCAACCAATACAAGAAGATTGAAATAATCCCATGGATTTATCAGATCACCATGGCCTAAGAATGGTCTTCAATAACAGCAAAAACAACAGAAAGTCCACATGCATGTGTGGAAACTGAACAACTCTCTACTCAATGATAACTTGGTCAGGGAAGAAATAAAAAAGAAATTAAAGACTTCCTGGAATTTAATGAAAATGCTGACACATTACACCCAAACCTATGGGACACAATGAAAGTAGTGCTAAGAGGAATTTCATAGCACTCATTGCCCTGGTAAAGAAACTGGAGAGATCTTACACTCACAACTTAACAGCACACCTCAGAGCTCTAGAACAGAAAGAAGCAAATTCACCCAAGAGGAGTAGTGGGCAGGAAATAGTCAAACTCAGGGTCAAAATCAACCAAATAGAAACAAAAAGAATAATACAAAGAATCAAGAAAACCAAAAGCTGATTCTTTGAGGAAATCAACAAGATTCATAAACCCCTAGCCAAACTAACTAAAGGGCACAGAGGTAGAATACAAATTAACACAATCAGAAATAAAAAGGGAGATATATCAACAGAAATGAGGGAAATTCAAAAAATTATCAGATCCTACTTTTAAAAGACTATATTAAACAGAACTGGAAAATCTAGATGAAATAGATGGTTTTCTAGACAGATACCACATACCAAAGTTAAATCAAGAGCAGGTAAACTATCTAAACAAGCCCATATCTCACAAGGAAGTAAAAGAAGTTATTAAAAACCTTCTAAGGAAAAAAAACCAAGGCCAGATGGATTTAGTATAGAATTCTACCAGACCTTCAAAGAAGACCTGATACCAATATTCCTCAAACTATTCCATAAAATATTTTATATTAATATTTTATGTTTCCATAAAATAGAAACAGAAGGAATACTACCTAACTCATTCTATGAAGCCACAATTACTCTGATACCTAAAACACACAAGGACCCAACCAATAGGAGAACTTCAGATCAATAGCGCTTATGACTATCAATGCAAAATACTCAATAAAATTCTTGCAACCCAAATCCAAGAATACATCAAAACAATTACTCAGCTCAATCAATAGGCTTCATCCCAGGGATGAAAGTTTGGAAAATCTATTAATGTAATCTACTATATAAACAAACTCAAAGAAAAAATTCACATGATCATCTCCTTAGATGCAGAAAAAGCATTTGACAAAATACAATACCCCTTCAGGTTAAAAGTATTGGAGAGATCAGGAATTCAAGGCTCATGCCTAAACATAATAAAAGCAATTTATGGCATACCAACAGCCAATATTAGCTTAAATGGAGAGCTACTTGAAGCAATCCCACTAAAATCAGGGACAAGACAAAGATGCACACTCCCTACTCCCCATATCTATTCAATATAGTACTTGAAGTGCTAGGTAGAACAATAAGACAACAAAAAGAGATAAAGTGGATACAAACTGGCAAAGAAGAAATAAAGGTATCATTATTTGCAGATGGTAAGATAGTAAACATATTCGACCTCAAAAATTCTACCAGAGAACTTCTCCAGCTAATAAACAACTTTAGCAAAGTGGCAGGATGTAAAATAACTCAAATAAATCAGTAGCCTTCCTTTATCTAAATGATAAACAGGCTGAGAATGAAATTAGGGAAACAACTCCCTTCACAATAGCCACAAATAATATTTTTATGTATGATTAGGTGCAATGCAGCCTGTTAGTTGTTCTAATAGGCCCCCTTTTTTATATATACAGAGAGAGATTCATTCCACAAGTTGTGTGACTTTGACATTGTTATGTTTGGGTTAGTTTCATAACTAAGAACAAATTTTAAAATAAATGAAAACAATAAAAAGTCTACAATAGTTCTATCAGCTTTTTTGAAAAATATTTTATACTACACAAACATAGATATTAATTATAGAAGCAATGCTCTGTAATGAAACATTATTTTACAAAAGCACATGCGTATATTTTACTGAAGCAAAGTAAAGACTTCAAAGAATGGGATCAGAATCTTGAACCCAGAGACTACGGGTGTCAAGAACTTGGATTTCTTATGCAGTGCTTAGGAAATTATTTCTAGTAACATGCAAACATAATGAATAAAGAAAAAAAAGGGAGGAGTATTCTACTTCTACTTTTATGAAAGCTAGTGGTTCTAAGACGGTATATAAATCACTACAGAACAGCCAGATCTTTTAAAGCACAGTCATTTTAAATGCATACAGGGAAGCCAATAGATCTACTGAAGGTTCTAGTTACTTTCTACAGGAAGCTGAAGAGTGAAGAAATATTATAACTGGGGCAATCTGGGCATTATGTGAGGTCTTTGTTTCTCAAAAGCATCTAATCACAGAGCACAGACAGGATTCAATGGAAGTGGTGGACTTGTCACTGGGGTAGGAGGGAAGGAGTTAGTGATAAGAGATTAGTGGACTTTACACAGAGTAGAATGAAAACAAATTTAGAACACCACAAAGGACAATTTTGGGGGGTCACAGCAGGAAAAACATGTGATGTGTATGCTTTCATAAGGATAGTCTCCATTTTGTAGAAGTGCTTAGGGTATGTTATGTTGTATGCATTTACTAAGGCTATATTTACCACCATGTGAATGATGGCATTTTGCTTTGGCTTGTACTCAGTTCTGGGAACTGGAGGTGAATATGTGACACTGCCTACTTTGTCATGCAAGAAGTAGTGCAAACAAAGTCTGTACAAATAGTCAAAGTCCTGTTTGATCCCTGTTGGTTCTTGGAAATGGGGATGCAACTCTATGGAGTCCCACTACAGTAGTCCCAGGCTCAAAGTTTGGCTGGAGGCAAAGCTTTTCTGTTTGGTACATCTGGACAGGCTTACAACAGCTTACTGTTAGGAAGCCATTCTATTTTCCTATGCTAGCTAACAGCCTTGAATATACACTGCTAAATATCTCTGATTGCTTTATTGAGCCTATGTCATGTTCTATAACCATGAAAAAGGAGCCAAATATATGTTTGATAGAGCCAGGTATGGTACAATGGGAGTGAGTACCTCTGCAGGCCCATGCTGAAGCATCCCTTACACCTTAAGTACCAGACATACTATGGGTAAAGTATAGACTAGAGTTTATTTCAGGCATGGGAAGGGGAGTTAAGAAGGGAGTAGAGATAGAGAGAGGGAAAGAGTGTAAGAGGAGGGAAAGAGAGATGTGTCCTCCCCCAGCCTTAAGCAGACCAAAAGACATTGTTTACCACAATAGACATTGCTACAGTAGGACCTAGGTGGAGTTATCTGCCCTGGCTGAATGTACAACTTTCTACAGGAACTTAGAAGAACAGACTGCCCACTGAGATTGTCTTGTGACATAATCCAACTGAAACAAAGAATGGGTTCTGCGGACTTTCCCTATATATGCAAAGTGCAGAATATTAAACCTTGGGACTTGATCAGAAAACATAGTCTTGGCTTCATGCTTCTCTTGCCCTTCCATTGCTTTTTAATTTCCAGCCTTCCTTTCAGGTAAACCCAATTCATCTGTGGCTGCTGAGCAGCTACAAAGAGAGAGAAAGGGTAGGGGGGAGGGAGAGCGGGAAGTAGAAGGAGAGAGGAAAGGACAGAAAAGGTGAGGAGAGGAAAGGATGGAGGAAGAGAGACCAGCCAGGAACATTTGGAGAGGTAGGGAGGAGGGAAGGGGTAAGAGGCAGAAAGCAGTCAGGGAAAGAAGGGGCAGAGAGAGTAAGAGAGTAAAGGACAAGGAGGGGCCAAGCAGCCCCTTTTATAGTAAGCCAGGCCTACTTGGGTGTTGGCAGGTAACAGTCAAGTGGAGCCTAGAAGAAATACTAACGGCTTAGTACTGGATACATTGTGAAGAAAGGGTTCATAACCCTATATTATAAAACTCAATTTAAATTAGAAAGACTACAGTGAATGGGTGTTGCATCATCTCAATGTCAAAGTATACATTATCAGTAAAGTAAGGTACAAAATAGTTACCCACCTAAAAACATTAAAAATATTGCCAAATTTTCATCATTTATTTATCAGTTGATGGGAATCTAAATTATTTCAATTCCTTGACTATGGTGAATACAGCAACAATACAGATGAATAATCTTATATCTTTATACTAGGATAGAGAATGTACTCAAGAGATCTAACTTGGTCTTGTAGTAGTTCTATTTCTATATTTAGATTTTTTAAAAAGGATCTTCTATATTTATTTCCATAGTGGCTGCAGAAGTTTGCACGTCTATTACAGAGAATAACTGTTCCCTTTCTCCACATCCACCCAATACTTGCTATTGTCTCAATGTTGTTGGTTTTGTTTGTTTGTTTTTATCTTAGTCATTCTAACAGACATGCATCTCAAAGTCATTTTAATTTGGTTTTCCCTGGTGGAAAAGAATGTGGAACATATTTTTAGCCATTTGTATATACTCTTTATTTAGATGTGGGTATAACTTGAATTTTCTACAGTGAGTAAATCATTGAGAAACTGTGGAGTAGAAAGACTACATAGTTACAATGGATTTAAGGGGAGTGACTGAGTAGGAAGGTTAAAATGGGGCTGTGGGATGCAGAGTGAAGGATAGAGAAGTGA
Source organism: Mastomys natalensis (assembly GCA_021653895.1). Classification (NCBI taxonomy): domain Eukaryota; kingdom Metazoa; phylum Chordata; class Mammalia; order Rodentia; family Muridae; genus Mastomys; species Mastomys natalensis. The sequence goes on along the minus strand of JAJTUV010000543.1, from coordinate 837,187 downwards.
TGATGGAGACAGATATAAAACAATAAAGACTTTAAAAAAAAAACAAGTCCTATGATAACATACTGTTATAGAATATTCATATTAAGAGCCAAAGTCAGTGGATTATTACAAGAAAACTTTTTTGAGCCCAGCAGAGAAGTTGACCTTGTGTGATTGTCTCAGTTATCATGCCATACACTATACAACACAAGACCTGAACAACTTCAAGCCAGATCAAATCCCAGTTTAGAGAAGGGAGATGAACATGATGTTTCACTCTTAGCTAAGGAACTATTGGCCATTGAGAGTTGTTGGATAGAAATAGTAACTTTTGCCTGAAATTACAATTTTTTCTTGACCATATTCTAGTGGAAGGTTATAACACTAAGATCATATGTGCATCACACATTGGACTTGATGAACTTAAACAAAAAGAAGAGAATTGGAAGTTAGGTTGAAAGGGAAAATGATATTGATCTGGTGTGATTTGGGGTAGAATTTTCACAGAAGAGGAGAGAGAGAGAGAGAGAGAGAGAGAGAGAGAGAGAGAGAGGGAGAGAGAGAGAGAGAGGGAGAGGGAGGGGGAGGAGACGAGAGAGAGAGAGAGAGAGAGAGAGAGAATACATGAGTTATGCCATCAGGATCTCACTCTTACTTTCTTTGATTCCCTGTTATCAAGAGATAATCAGATGGCAACAGCTTTTCTTTTTTTTTTTCAACAGTGCAAAGTGCACCAGTGGGTGAAAAATGGCCAAGGTCACCATTTTTGTTCTGTATGTGAAAGGCTTCTTACGATTTACTTACGTTTTGATGGTAGTGTTATATAAGCTGTATGATTTCCCTGGTGGAGTCATTGAGGCCATTCAAATATTGAAAAATATCATCATAAAACAATATTGATTGCTTTCATGATTATACCTTATTGCTGCAGCTAGAACTTCAGAATCTATAGTGAAAAAGAATTGTAAAAATAGGAACTCTTGTCTTCCTGATAATATGGGGATGCTTGCAATAGTTTTTCATTTGACATGATGTGGTGGTTCTCAGTGTTTCATAGGCCGACTTTATTCTGTTGCAATATGTTCTGCTCATACCTAATATCTCTATGATTCATTTTAAATGTTTATTTTATTTGTTTTAAAATTATTCATAAGTGGGATAGGGATAATGGTAATTATCACAGAAATGTCACGGATAACAGAGACATAAACTCTTCTGGACCTTGACAGTTTTTAACTAGCAATCTCAGATCCTGAAAAACAAAATTAAGTCCAAGTTTGACATTTCTATGGAGTTACGTCACGTTGTTTTTAACTCATCAATATCTTAAAACACTTGATATTTCACAATTTTCTTGACCTTTAACATTTCTATATAATATATATATTATATATATATACAGACACACAAATTAGGTGATTTGGTTAAATATTTGGTATTACATGTGGATTCAGCTTTCTTGTTTCCAAAGTAATTTACATAAGAAATGGTATCAGTAAAATCAGCATTTCATTCCATCCATAGGCTATTTTAAAATAGGCTTCTTCCTTGATGGTCCTTACATTAGCAGTTAATTCTGATGTGGTATCCAAATAGTACTGAAAACAGTCTTGGATAGTTCATTGCCTCGCACCCTCATCCTTCACAGCTTCATCCTGATAGTTTAAGACAAGGATTTCTAGACTGGATTTTCAAGCATCTTTTTAAGTGTGTGGCCTCTGAACAATGAGTATCATTGCTTCTTATGCCTCATCAGTCACGGTCTAGCAAGGAAGTTTAGCTATAAGAAGTCTAGCCAAAAGAGAAGCAAGATGCTAAGCAAGCTGAACAACCTCATATCCAAGTCAAACTCTTTGTGCTGAATAAAAACTAAAGAATGAACTTTGGATAGAAATGCAATAATTACTGCCAAACAGACCCAATTAACTATTGTTGCTCTGTGTGTTTGACATCTGGTAAAGACGATCTCTGTTTGGTTCAGTGTTGTATTTATTTTGGCTGTACTCCACATTTGCTCTGCCAAAGAAATTTAGAGAGTCAGCATAACACAAAACTAATTGTGTCATCATATTTTTTTAATAAACAAATTATTTTATATCTGTAATATGATTTATTTAAACTTACCAAATGCTGTACTGAGCACTCAGATGCAGCTTTCTTCTCTCCTTGTTTGTCTTGGATTCTTCATTAAGCTATCTTAACTTTTAATTTCACTTCTGCATTTTAGTTTTTAATATTATGAGCAATAAAATTAGCTATTGCCAGCTACAGATACTTTAGCATTTGACTTCGTTATAGAAGCTACTATTGAATATTCCTTTTCCATATATTTCTTTTCGTTTCTTTTTTTTTTTTTTGGTTTTTCGAGACAGGGTTTCTCTGTGTAGCCCTGGCTGTCCTGGAACTCACTCTGTAGACTAGGCTGGCCTCAAACTCAGAAATCCGCCTGCCTCTGCCTCCTAAGTGCTGGGATTAAAGGGATGCGCCACCACTGCCCGGCTTTTTTTTTTTTTTTTTCCCTCGGAAGGACAACGGAATCGAACTAGGGACAGACACAGCACTCAGGCGACGGAGCGCGATCACGACAGCAGTGTGCCACCGCTGGACGGTTTCCATATATTTCTGAGATGTTTGTTATTCATAAGTAAAAATGATTTTCTCCTTTTCTGGTTTCTGTCTCCTCCCCTTTACAAGTGGCAACCATATGGAAATATTTACTTAAAAAGTCTATATTATGTTAGTATTTTTTTATGTGAGACAAATATTTTCTATATTTTTCTGAGAAAATTAATTTCTAAGTTTAGAAGATTGTTGTTTTGAGAAACCTGATCTCAAACTTGCTGTGTTTCCAAGCTGACCTTAACATCCTGATCCTTCTGTTGTATCTTCTAAATTCTGAGGTGAGGGATGTGCACCACCTGTCTGACTCTTTTTAGATTAATCACAAATTATGTATTAACTTTAGGTCTTCCTCATAGCTCTAATATGACTTTTGTTCCTTTTTTATTGTTGTCTGTTTTTTGAGAATTTCAAAATTGAAAGTAATGTGTTTTGATAAAATACAAAATCTAAATACAATTCCATTGAAATTGAATTCTAGTTGTATAACTACTTTGTTAATATATGAGAAACAGCACATTGCATTTATAATAATACTGAAATGTATGTCATTGTGTTTTATTTACTATTATATTGCAAGTTAAAACAGATTTCTGCCAATCACCATTTTGGCATGGAAAGGGAGTCCTGCAGAAGGGGTGTTTGGGAGTCCCAAAAAGAAAGACTCTAATCAGTCATGGGGCACAAGCTTACAGCCTTGTGCTCTGCTCCAGGCAGCTCTCTAGAGATCTCCAGACAGCTTATCGAGATAGGTCAGCTCTAGCAAACCAAAGCCCATTCATTTATTTGCATATCAATTCAATCATCCACCCAAATTTCCCTGTAGATAATCCTAGATAATCCGTAAATCAACATTTTATGACCTTAGCTGCTTGAATCTTAGAAAAGGACAACAAATACTTAAAAAAAAAAAAAAAAAAAAAAAAAAAAAAAAAAAAAAAACCCTGGCAAATGAACTCAGAAATCTGCTTGCTTTTGTAAGCATGAATAATAAGCTAGCTGGGTAGGATCTCATTCTGAGGTTACCATTCTAACCACTCCTCAGTCAGACCTTGCTCTGTCTCAAGCTGAGTCAACACAAACAATACTCTTAGCTGGGTGGTATCTAGTCCTGTGATTACCACTCCTCAAATCTCTTTATCTCCTTCCTTAGTATCCTTCTGACAAGCTCGATAGTAGTACACCTGCCTCTGTTCTCTTAACTTCCTGAATTCCCTCATATAATTCATATTACACACTTATATTTTGCATAGTTGAGAAATCTTGTTTATATATTTTTAAACTTATGGTTTTTGAGTTATTTCCCATAGTCTTAAGAACTGGAATGAAGGTCACAGCATTTATAGCTTTTGATAAGGACATAGACACTCTCACCTCCTGAACTCACTCTGCTTTTAATTATCATGGAGTCAGTAACATTGGCATGGGGAACATTCCCTAATAAGCTTGGCAGGGGAATATTTCCTGAAGGAGGAATATAAAATAAACTATGTACATTATTAACAAAGAAGCCCTATACCCACAGAAACAATCAACACTAGTAGAGGCCCATGACCTGCTGGCTCTGCTCCAGGAGTTGGAACCATATCACACCATCTCGACCATGGCCTTGCAGGACTGGGCAGAATTCTAATTTGAACACATTATAATTAATATTTATTGGTATAGTTACTTTGTAGTGTTCTTACTACTGACTATTAAAATTTTCTTGATTATTAGTTTTATTGTTACATATTTGAAAATCATTATTTTCAGTGTTAAATACCTTATATTTTGCTTCTAAAGTTTTAAGTGTCTGATAATTTTTCACTTTATTATATTATTAAAGTTTTTATCTTAGCTTGTTAGATAATAGGAGTATTGTTTTGAGATTATAATATAATTATATTTATCCCTTCCCAAGTTCCCCCCCCAAACCTCCCCATACATCTCTCCCTCATCTGCTTCAGATTAAACTTCCTGGTCTTTTTTTCACTAATTATTATTGCATGCCTATATGTATATGCATATATATGATCTGTCTAGTTTATATAATCTTACTTGTTTGTATATTTTCAGGGCTGATTATTTGGCACCAGATAAACAACTGGTGCAATCTTCCTTTCTGCAAACCTTTCCGACTCCAAGTTTCCATCAATTGCTTAAAGTTTTTTGTATAAGATGAATCTGCCTGGGCTTTTCCAGCTCACTGTGTCATGTTCTTTGTGCTTCATGCAAGCTTCCAAAAGAGGGAAGCACCCAGCACCCCTACCCAGATATGATGTTTATGAACCACATCGACAGACAATATGGCACGATAATCCTAAGGGTGAGATGGTGGCATTCATAGCTTGGTGGTTCCCAATAGCTCAATAATTGGACTTGAGTTCAACAAGAGAAAACACATGCCTGATGCTGGAAATGTGCTGAATCATCCAGTGCTAGTAAAGTCATTGTGTTTACAGAAGAGTCTACAACTATCAATTGATTAATCTACCATATCTGTAACAATAATTTATAAGTATTTGTCCTTATACGCAGAAATCACTGTATTAATCACCCCTCATCAAGGAATTAAAATCTCCAGAGTTTGCTCTTTTTCTTAGCATTTTTGTTTTATTTTGTTTTCAGTAAAGTTTTTACTATATGGAATATATATATAACTATCATTAAAATTTTTAACATTAATTTTTGTATGTAGGGCTTGAAATGAGGTACATGCATGTCTTAGCCTGTATGTGTAGTTCACAAGATAGATTCATAGAATCAGTACTTTCTTTCCACTAGTAAGAAAGTTCTAGAGATATAACTCATGTTATCAGGACCAACAACAATACCCTTATCCCATGAGCCATTCTTCCAGGCTTTCTAGGTTATTTATATCTATTTCAGAAACAATGTTTAGTAGAGCCTGCTGAGAAATTAGAGGAACTATTTACTAATAGAAGTATAATTTAATATTAATCAATATTTATGCATTTTTGCTTTATTTGGTATTACTTTAAAAGTTATTGTGTTCTTTTCTCTACTTAATCCTACCAAGACAATTAAATATTGAATGATTTTGCCAAATGATAATAAAATAAGTCAATTTTGATTTCTAAAATAGAGTTTACCATAACTGCTACACTATATTATTTAATCAAATATTAATTTTTATCTGGATTTCTTTTTATTAGTTTTAAAATCATTTTACAAATTGATCTTTTCTCACTTCCTTTAAGTATTATTCAGACAAGAAATTTATAGCTTGTTTAATATTATTTTGTAACTTACATGTTTTCTTAATTTTTTTTCTTCTGATGCTTTACTACAATAATTCTTGGAGTAAACCTTGTGTATATTACACAACTGCTAAACAATTAAGCTGTACTCCCTGTCGATGGTGATGTTTTTAAATTGCTTTTGGTTAGATAGAGATTTGTTTATTCAGGATGAAAAAATGTTTAATTAATACAAATTACTAATAATTCATATTATATGTATACTATTGTTAATATTTACATAAACTAAATAATTATATATTTAGTGCTTAATTTAACGGGTATGAAACTTGGGCCTTAAAATGGTACATATGTCTAATATTTTTAGACTTTTGTTTACCTTTAATATAATTATAAAATAGCTTAATAAATATATAATTAATAAATTAATTTAAAGATATCATGCTGCTTTTTCATTTTGTTACCTGTAATTATCCATAATATATTAGAAGGTCTATTAATGTCTGAGGAAAAATGACTACCTCAATTCAGTCCTTAAACACCCTTTTAATTATTTCAATTTTAAAAAATAGATAATTCATTTTAATTTATATTTTCTTAATATATCTTCAAGATTAAGGTCAACTTGAAAATATTTAATCATTTATTTTTAATGTCTCTAGTTCTTTTTCTCAGAAATCTCTGAATAGTGTCAAATATTTTTTATTTGGTATTTACTATTTAAAAAGTCTTTGGATTCTATTATAATTTTGAAAGTCAAAAGAAAAAGTCAGGAAGAGAAGGAAAAGAAAATAGTTGTCTTGGAAACCAAGACAACTTATAAAAGAATGAGTGTAATTGGGCTTACAATTTCAGATCACTAGAGTCTATTGGCAGTGCAAACACATGGTGGCAGGAACAGCTGAGAATTCACATCTTTCTCAAATAAGGAGGCAGAGATTGATTTTTCAAATTCAAAGTTACCTCTAGTGAGACACACTCTATACCAAGAGAATATCAACATCTCCTAATTCTTTAGAAGTAGTTTTAGCAACTGAGAATCAAGAATTGAAATATATGATCTTCCATAAGATGGCCTTTGTCAGCTCATATCAAGTGGCACTATTAGCAGGTATGGCCATATTGAAGGAAGTGTCTCACAAAGGGAAAGCTTTGAAATTTCAGATATTCAACCCAGGCCCAGTTCACTCTTGCTTTCTGCTCCCTGATAATCCAAATGTAGAGCTCTCAGCTACTTACCTCTCTAACACCATGTCTCCCTGCTGCCATGCTTCCTGTCATGATGATAATGACCTTTATCTCACTATAAGCTAGCTCTAGTTAAATGTCTTCCATTGTAAGAATTTCTGTGGTCATCGTGGTTCTTCTCAGCACTAGAAACTTAACTAAGATAAAAGGTAACAAAAGTGAAGAGTAAATGTATGTATTTGTCAATTCTTATTTTTTCCCAGTGGAGTATATGGAATATTCCTACCTTCAGCTGAGGGTTTGGAAGTAAGGAAATAGATATAGATGACATCAATTTATGTATTATCATCCAGAGCCTGCAATTGGTAATATGTCAAGTGCTTAGTATGATAATTTGTTTTATGTACATGTTATGAATGTATTCTTTCCACCATTAACACCATTAATGCCCATGATTCACTGATGATTCAAAGAAGTCTTCTGACAGAGATTTATACTCTAGAACAGTATGTCAACATGTCATAACCAATATCCTATCCAAAGCAGCAACCTTTCTTAAAAGCTCTTGGATTAACATCCCCAAAAATATCTATTGATTTGGGGAGCACATTAAATGATTTTGCTCTTTTGAAAAGCAGTGCTTTTATTACTGCATGGAGCCTTTCCTCTTTCAGGTGTAATTGAAGTATATAGTAGAGAAGAGAGTGAAGGGTTTCTTTTTATTTCTTATATATTATCCAAAATTTAACCATTGTTCTTCAGGAATTTTAGGCTGTGTGATTGCTTAGTCCTTAATTTGTCATTAGCAGAATTTTTACGGCAAGAAATAAACTAGACAAAGTTATTAAATTCTATGGACTTTTTACAGGTAGACAAGACAAAATATTCTTCTGGAACCCTCTATTCTTCACAAGTTCTCAGTCTGGTTAAGTTTATAACTATCTAATCAATTCATTCCATGTATAACACACACTGATTGTTTATGTAATTTATTTGACAACAGATATTCTTCATCTGTTTTTTATGTGATTTTATTTTTTCCTCATACATACTTTTGTTGGAAATTTTTGATCATACAATATATTCTGATGATAATTTCTCTCCACTGACTCAACCCTGATCCTTCTCAGTTTCCTCCCCACCTAACTTGACAACTTTTGGTTCACTTTCTTATCAGAAAGGGAAATAACATCAACAACAACAACAACAACAACAAAACAAACAAGTCGGAATTTTAAAAAGCAAAGAAAAAATCACAAGAATCACACACACCACATAAATAGACCTCAGAACTCATACATACAAGCAAAACAACAAACAAAAAATGTCCAAGCAAAGCAATATGAGAGAAAATGTATACAAAAATACTGTTGAATTTGCTTTGTGTTAACCATCTACTGTTGTGCATGAGACCTACCCTTCAGTGTGGTTAATTTACACTATGAAGTTCCATTGGACAAAAATGTTTCTTTCCTTTGAACCTCGATGTCAATTGCAGATAGTTTCTTAGTTAAGGAGCTCATATGCACTCACCCCTCTACAAAGTGGAAAATCATCTGGATTAAACCTATGTATCCATGCTACCAGAGTCTCTGAGTTCATATGTGCATCAGTCCTGTTGGATCTGAAAGAATTTGTTTCCATAGAATTATCTGTCTAACTTTGGCTCTTACAATCTTTCTGCCTTTTGTTTCATATAGTATCCTAATCCTTGAGAGAATCGGTTTGATGAAGACATCCCATTTAGGACTAAGTGAAGTGGAAACTTAAGGGGTCTTTGGAAAGTCTGTTGTGTTGGATGGCATTTTGCTGTGGCAAAATGTGAAGGAATGTTTCACTGAAGCACACACAGGTGACAGAAGATTCTACTACAGGAAGCACATGAAAAAAACATATAATGAAGGATTTTTCAATGACACCATGCATGTTTTAGTCTACTTTACACTGTGTAGTTGAGCTCCGTTTGTTGGGACATTATAAAGAGAATGACACCCAAAACCTCCGGGTGGTGTGCTGCCACTTCTTGCCGCTTCTTGGTACTCTGGTGATTGGCAGAGTGATGTTACCTGACACAGATTGACTGGAGTTTTGCAAGACTCGTGTGCTGAGGCAGGACACTTGACAAGGCAAGATCTGTGGAGGACACATGAAGTTTAGAGGGAGAATAAATAGGACTCAATGGACAGTGACAGAGGCTTGGTTGGGTTTGCATGTAGAGCTAGCTGTGTAATGCTTGTTGGTCTTTCATCTTCACTGATCTTCACTTCACCAAATAAGACACAGCCAAGAACTTTCCCTGGCTTTCCTGATGGCCCTGGTTCCTCCTGCTGATTCATGTCAATTCAGTTGAATCCTGGCTGTCCTGCTAGGTCATGCCACCTCTGCTGCTATCCTGACACTACTGAACTGGACTACTGGTATATTCCAGAAGTGTTTTCAAGTAGATTGGGCCTCTGCTGCTGATTTATGAACTGAACTGCGCCAATTTCCTGACAACACAGATGGGATTTGCTCCAAAGAACTATTTCTAAACAGGTCCATTTCCTCTGTATTCTTTTTTTTTTTCACTACCTCTGATGGGTGGTGGGATTGAAGGAGGTTAAGGTGTTTAAGAATCATCATTAAAAATAGGCATTGTAAAAATTAAAGTTAACAACTAAGTTTTCAAAAATCTCTTGCACATTGCATTTCATACAGTTCTTTTGGCTCCCTACCTCTTCAAGACATTGCTTTTCTGATGATGGTTGAGTAAGGCACTGATCTATATGTATAGCTTAATATCATAAGAGTTATTTCATTGCTATCATCCTTAAGACAAATAATAGAGTTTGGTTTTTCTCTAAGCCCTTGACATATCTAGATGAAGGTTCATGTCTACCTGATTCAGGAACTAGTTTCCTCTTTCTGAGTGGACCTTATATCTAATCAGAGAGTGACTGGTTACCCCCACCATGTTTGTGTCTCTATTACACAAGGATATCTTGCCAACAAGGCAAGTCATTATTGTAGATCAGAGGGTTTGTTCATAGGTTTATGTTTACCTTTCTCCACTGATATCCTGCAGAGTAACTTCCAGTACAATTAACAGTAATCTATAGGTATGAATATAACTAGAAGAGTGGTGGTGTGTACTTTTCTTGTACCTGTGCATTTATGTGTCATCCATTTTTATGTTTATATGAGTGAGTATATGGGGATCCATAGGTTGATATTAGGTGTTGTTATTGAATGTAGAGATCATAAATTTTGTTTCTGAATAGCCAAATTACTTTAGTGACCTGTTTGACAGCAGTATTAGTAGCATTCAAGTTACAATGCATGCTGCCTAACCCATATATAACTGGTGTATTGAGGATCAATATTTCAGTGTTCCTGCTTGTACAATAGATACTTTGCCAAATAAGCCTTCTCCCAGCCCATATAGCTTGTTTTCCTATTTTATATTTTGTTATATAGCTTGCTTGGTTGAATAGTTTATTGATTTTGAAAGAGAATACATGTGACAAGGTGAAGTGGAGGTCAAAGGACAGTTTATGGGTTAATGCTCTCTTATAACAATTATTTCTTTCTTCCATTTCCCAGCTCTTTTTTGGACAGAATATCCTCAGTAGTACAAAAGTGCTTATATTTTCTGGATAACAAATAGCTGCCCAATTTTACTTCAAGTCCATTCTATAGTAGGAAACTCATGACTGTTACTATAAACCTAGCTAAATATAAGTGCTGAAAAGGTTACAGATGTTAAAAAAAAAACCTTCTATTGCAAATTTTCATCAATCAATATAACTCCTTAATATAATCTAAATACTTATTCTCATATCTATACATAAATATAGTTTTCACTCCTCATCAAAGAGGTTATCTGGCTTTTGTTGTTACTGTTATTTTATTTTGTTTTATGTTTCTTTGTTTGTTTTGTAGCAGACAAAGGCTACTACAAAGATTTACATTTAGACATACAGCAAAAAATATTCATGACATGCTCAGTCCTAACTGGTACAACTACAAATAATCCCTACATTGAAGACTTAGGGACCAGAAAATAAAGACAGGAGAAAATATTGTAATATAATAGGATGAGGATATCTGCTATGAGACAGAGTCTTCTCTAAATAAACAAGAATGCTGTGCCCATCAAATCTCAACAATATGGTTGCTTAACAAAATATACATAATGACCATATTAGTTGACATGACAAGATGGATAATGTAATGTCATAAGGCTCCACTTAGATGAAAAGCTCTAAGTAGTCAATGGCTACTTGTGGGAAAATCTGGGGGCCACAGCGGCAGGCCCCAGGCCTATGCGGCAGCAGCCTAGGACCTGCGAGGTGGAGGCTGCCTAGAGGCTTCCAGGCAGCCTGTCTCACATACGGAGAAAGGTCCCAGGTTCCAGTGGCTGGAGGCTTCAGTGGCAGCAGGCCCAGCAGGCCCCAATGATACAAGGAAGTCCTTGGTTCCATAAGTCTTTATTGTCATGGCGGATGGTGGATGGATCTGGATGTACCCCCCCAAACTCAGGGCAGACCTGGGTTAAGTAAGGAGGGACAAAGGGGGAGGTTCTGGGGCAATGCTTAATTGGCTCCACCCTCTGACCTTCATTAGTATGTAAATCTCTAGGACCTGAGGCCTGTAGTTACACCCTCTACCCGTGCACTTTGGGAGGGGCTGTAATGGCCTTCGTGACTGAACTATGTAGGTCTATGGAGATTAGACTGCTTGTTAGGACCCTGAGTTCTGGGGACGTAGCCGAACTCCTGCCATTTCTCCCTTGGAGTCTCGGGGTTCTAGCCCATGCCCAGCCAAGAACCAGGATACCCTTACACAGTCCCACAGCTACTGAGATAGAATTTGTTATCCCCAGTGATTATCTCTGTGATCTCTTATATAGCCTTAGTCACATGTATTTAGCAACATCAAATCATCTAGATGCTGTTATATGAATATGTCTGCACTGAATCTAGATGAGAAGAAGTACTGGTGGAATTGAATAGAGAAGAGAAAATATTTAATATAGTAAAATAATGTGTAAATTTCTTTAAAGAATAAAAAATATGTTTGTATTTTTCTCAATTAAAATATTTTTATTTGAAACAAAATTACATCACTTGCCTTGGTACTCTACTGGAAACCTATCTCTCAAGTTAATAGCCTCTTTTTCTTTGATTATATTTATATGTGTGTATATGCACCTATATGTGTGTATACAACTTTCTGAGTTTATTTATTGTTGTGTTTAAAAGGTTTGAACTCTGACCACACTGCACTGTACAACCGAGAAGTAGTCTCATCCCTGAGAGAGGTTTATTCTCCTTTGCTTAGTAGTTGGTGGTGACTTGAGTAAGAATGGTCCCTTTAGGTTCATATATCTGAAAACTTTGAAGTGGTTCTATTTGAAAGTGTTAAGAGGTGTGCCATTGTTTGAGGAAGTGTGTCACTGGAGTGGGTTTTGAGTTTAAAATGCTGAAGCAAAAGTCTTTTCCTACTCTATGTGTCCAGATGTAGAACACTCAGCTCCCTGTCTAATACAATTTTGCTTGCATGATGCCATGCTTCCAACAATGTTATAATGAACTAAACCTTTGAAACTGTAAGCAAACCTCAATTAAATATTTTCTTCTATATGAGTTGTTGTGGTCATGGTGTCTTATGCCAGCAATAGAACACTGACTAAGACAGAATTAATAGTTGCTTATAGAGTTTTGGCTACATTTTCTTTAACCTCTCATGTTACCCTTTTCTTTTTATGTCAAAAAATTTTAGATTATGAAGGGTATATGGAGATTTTGTTACAGAACTAAAAATTATTTTAAATTTTTTATTTTACTGTTAACCCTTAGATGTAAATGATTCCATTTTTGCAAAGGGAATTATTTCTCATGACTTTGCAGGCTACCATAAACCAATTCAACTACCATGTGGTTTAATACTAAAAATTTTAGGAAGTATTGTGAAACAAATTTAGCATGTTACTCACTTGTTCTTCATTTTGTAGGGTAACTTTACTAACCCAGGTAGCCCTCTTGCCATACCAGGACCTGTACTCTGTGAGGCAGAAAAATGATGACCTGCTCTTTGAAGGTGTATGCCTTTTGTTCTGCAGCATCAATAAGTTATTGTTTATCAAAACTAGCAACTCTATTCCATAGCTTGACATAAATCAGAGAACTCTCTATTCACAGTCTTACAATATTTGTTCATTCATTGGTTCTTTTCAGGGACATTGATTTCTACATTCTGTCTTGAGATTCATAGCTAGAATTTATGAAAATGATAGTTTTGTAGAAAATTATTCTTTCTTGAGAACTAGGCCATTCTGATTCTAAATTTTTCAATGGATTAGTATTACAGCTGGAATCTAGCAGTCTGTATTAGGCAAAAACAAGTGGAAAAACTATATATGTCCAAAAGCTGAAGAAAATCTCAAGTATACTCATAATCAAGTTGTATACCATAATTATTTTTAATAAAAACTACTTTAGCTAGGTGATCATTCTGTGTTGTTGGTTCTTAATCAATTTTGTATCTTCATATATTAGTCAAATATATTATCAAATGCATATAGAATTATGACTTAGTACTTTGGTTTACCAAAGATTAGTAAAATATTTTTTCATGATTGAATAACTGAAACATTCAAGAAATATTCTGTTGATACCAATTTCTGGGATTTATTGACTTCATGATATATATGAAAGAGAACTATTATCAAAATGAACTTAGTACTCTATCTCTCAAAATAAAATATGAGCCTTAGTAAGGCAGAATAAAAATACAGTTGGAAATGGGGTGTATATGTAATGATTCATATGAAAATCCTGAATAAGTGCACTTGTTTTCTGGTAGCTCTCAAAGCTAGTTCAAGTGTTGGACTGATGACTCAATTGTTAAGACACATGCTGAGGAACCAGGTAAGGTTCCCAACACCAATATGGTAACAGACAGCAATCCCAAACTGCAGTGGCATTCCAAATGTACTACCAAGAAATATGGCCTATTTTCTCTGGCCTACTATGAGCAACCAACATCAATGTGGTGTGCATAAATATATGTAAAATACATTCTTACTTATAAAAGAGGTATGGTTGTGCACACTTTAAATTCCAGAATTTAGGAGGAGAATCTCAATGAGATCATGGTCACCTTTATATGTAAATTAGCCAAGGATACCAGGAAGAATCTGTCTCAATAAATAAAGCAATAATGAATAAACAAATGTATATATTTTAAAGAAAAGCTAATTCAAATTTTAATCTAATATTTCATATATCACTTTTATAAAATAACATCTAAATATATTGGAATAGAGAAATTTAAAAAAATGTTAAAGAAAACAGTATAGTTTGAATGAAGGCAAATAATGATAGTGCTTTTTGAAAAACAAATGGCAACATATACAACTAATTCCCTTTAAACATACATTTATCTAAACTTTCCTCACAGCCCACACTATAATTGTGTGAATTCCAAATATTTTTAAGTTGGTTTAAACATCATCCCTTTTTCATTACTCTGAGGATTATGTGTGTTACATAACAGTATAGTAATAGTTATGTTATTTTAATTAGAATCTACATAAAATCAAATGGAACATTTAAATATAGTTTGGTTAATACTAGCTATAGTGCATTGTCTTGCATTGAACTTTAATAATGATTACATTGTTTTTCACTTTTCTTATGGCTTAAATCATAATCAGAACACTGGAAAAGCATTAGTCATATGACCTTATATCTTTATTTCATTTGGAACAAAACGTCTAAGTAACATTTTAAGATTTAAAAGTAAAGGAACTAGTTCCATTTTAATTATCATTAGATAATTTGAAATATTATTTTTAAATATTTTAAAATATTTTTAAATTTGCCCTCACAAAATTTGAATTTATTGTGGAAGGAAATATATAATCTAACCTTGTATATTGTCATATGCCAAGGCTTACAAATTAAAAGCAAATAAATCAAATAAGTTAATGCTTTTTATGTTTGTTATATTCAATCATGATTAAGATATTTAAAGAGTATTTCTTTTCTGAACTCAGGAATTTGCCCTCTCTTCCAACCTTTCTGTTCCAAATTCCAATATTTTCAAGTCATAGTCACAAAATACATTTTCAATAGTTATTGTTCATGTAGATTATTCAGTTCAATATAAATATAGAAATATTTCAAAATTATATATCTCAGCTTAAAGTGAACATAAGTTTAAATTTAAACTTCAATGAGAACATCAGCCTACATGTATATTTGAGTTATTTTTATAATTAAATTATAAACATGTTCAATTATTCTGTCATTTTTGAGACTCAATCAATGAAATATCTTGGACTATCTTCTATTTAAGATATTTCTAAGAATATCTTACAGGCTTATGACAGTTCTCACGGTTTTCAAATGGCCTTAAACATAACATGGATTTAAGAGATCTGTCTTGGTACTTATTTTTGAATGTATATGAAATAGACTATTTTGTTCTGAGTAATGTCTTTCTGAATTTAAAATTTGGAGGAATATAGCAAAAACATGGAGACATTTTTAAATTAAGCAGTCTAAGTAGAGGTCACTATGTTACGTAAAAAAAAAAAAAAAATCAAACTCTGCAAAAAAACTATCTTTAAATTGTCTCTGTCCAAAATACAGCACATAATCTTGTCATATGTCAGGTTCCTGTTCTCAAAAGCTGGTCACACACAGTGTCATACTCCTGAAAAACACATACTCATGCTCAGTGTTCTGAACTTGTTTTGTAAATTATTGACCAGAAATAACCTTGCTTTTCTATGTTAATTTCAAGACTACTAGACTCCTGTTTGGCATAGTATTCATATATTTGTACATCCATGTAAATGTATTTTTCTTTATCATGCATTATTAAAAAGATTTTTTTGAAAAAATAGCTTAATCATGAAGTGTGAC
Source organism: Mastomys natalensis (assembly GCA_021653895.1). Lineage (NCBI taxonomy): Eukaryota > Metazoa > Chordata > Mammalia > Rodentia > Muridae > Mastomys > Mastomys natalensis. The sequence continues at coordinate 821,283 of JAJTUV010000543.1, read as the reverse complement.
ATTATATCTGCTTGGCATTCCTACTTTTAATAAAGTGGACTCCTTATATGTTTATAATAACTGTCATGGACCAGAGGCATGCGGTATGTTGTAATCAATGCCTTTAGTTTGTTAATATTTACCATCTACATGCATTTGCCTTAAGCCTTAACTCTCTGAAACACATTTTCTTTGAAGTCGTGCTAATAATGAAGTTAAAAACTCTTAACTTCTAATGGGTTGTAAACCCACACTCTCATAGAAGCAGGGAGAAATAGAATGGAATAGGGGGTTTCTGGAGGGGAAACAGGTAAAGGGAATAATATTTGAAATGTAAATAAGTAAAATAATCCAATAATAAAAGAAAAAAACTCTTAACTTTTTTTCTTAGAAAATAAGAACATCACTATCTTACCATTGTCTTTAAGAAATCAAAATATTCCATTAGATAAACTGCATTTCTAGTAATTAAGCCTTTGTTTAATGCTACTTTCAGATTTTCTTAAGAATATAGTTTTGTGTATTTTTAAAAGACTCCTGTTACCTAATTCTTAATTTCTCACATTTTAATTGACAACAAAACAAAAAGAAACTTTTTTTTTACAATCTTATTTGTAATGGACATAATAGCATTAGTTTGTGTGTTTAAAACCATCACAATATGTTTTTCTTGAAAATTTAAATATATAAACCTGCCTTTAGATACTTAGTCAGAAGATGACCCCTTGGCACATAGTTTATAACAAACAATTTTTTCCACAAATATTTGGTTAACAGTGAGCATCAACTATGTGTTAGGCATGCTTGTAGTCAAATGAAAACAGTATTTAAAACATAAACATCTATTCAAAAGTGAATAATTAATAAGGTAAATATGGTTCAGTTTGAAAATAATCTTCCTAAAGTGTATGCCAATGACTTTTATGTGACATGAGTCAAAAGAAGCTTTTTGATTTTTTGATATACAATTTTGTGAATGATAAACATATAACTAATGTCGTAGCCATGCTCACTATATTTATGTATTTTACATTTTGGAATTAGAGTCTATAGTAGTATGTTTATACAGTAACTGTCGATCTTCTGAGGTATATCAATTTTTAATCTGATAAATTCTGTTTTACATAAGACATTGTCCTTCTTGCTGACATATTTTCAACAACCCATGTATTCATATTGCTAAAGATAGTAATTAACACTTCTTATGCTTTAAGGTGGCTGTATTTAAAACTTATTTCTTTACAGGTGTTTGGCTTAAGCAAATAATATTTTAAAATGTTCGTTCTTTCTAATTTTTATTCATTTTATACATTATTCTTTCATTCACATGAAGAACATTTAAAATAACAATAGCATCTTAATAGTGACCTCTTGCCCAAGTCTCATTTAGATTAGACTTAATGCTTAATGCAAGGCCATTTGCTTTCAGTTGACCCTCTTGACAGTAGCAAAACTATTTTTGCTGCTCTCAGCAACTTTATTTCATTACTCTTTCAAAGACAGCAATGAAAACACATCCATTATTAGAAAGTTAATGAGACAGTTTAAGGACATAGGAGATGAAGACAATATTTTGCTAACACTAGAGTGTGTGTCCAGATACCCAACTGCTTTTATGTATATTTTCTCAAAACCAACCATGTTATTCTGAATCTGAATCTCTGAATATTTCTTTGAACTTTTTCTTTTAGATTTTCTCTGTATTATTGCATATAGTCTAAAATCCAGAAGTTTTCCAATTTTTCTTATCATCGGCTACTTTCCTAAGTTAATCTTTAGGTCTTTAGAGGCTTCCTCTTCACCCTATTCTCCTATCACTCCATACAGAATGTGATTTGTTTTCTCTTTTGAAGTACTGGTAATGGAACCCAGGGATTTACTCATAATTGGTAACCAAGTGACCTGCCATAGTAAAATTTGCAAGCTTGGATGCATTTTCTTATGCATTCTCCCGCCTCCATATAAAGTGATATATTGTGTTTATAATTTTAAAAATTGATTTGCTTTTCAATTATACATATATCAACAGCTTAGTAATCTGGAAATCTTTTGGATTTTTGATTATATGCAACAATACAGAGTAAAGCAAGAGAAAATGTTGAAAGCAATATACAGAGATTCAGATTCAGAATAACATGGTTTTGAGAAAATATACAATGTAGGAACAACGTCAGCTCCTCTATTGTTAGTTTTAGGGTTGGCAAGACCAATACTGTGACTTTTGACATAATCAAGGACAACACAACTGTGCAAAATTTTCACTCAGAACTATTTACTAACATTTAATGCTTGCCTCAAATTTCTTGAAATCTACAAAGCATTAACTTCAGTGTTTGTTTCATTTATTAAAAATATCTAAAACAAAACTTTTTACTAAGCTGTTGACATATGCATAATTGAAAAGCAAATCATTTTTAAAATCATAAACACAATATATCACTTTATATGGAACAGGAAAAATGCATAAGAATATGCACCCATGTTTGCAAATTTACTATGGCAGCATTTACTGAAATTTAAATGGCATAAATTCTTCAATTGCCAAAGAAAAATTGTACCAGATGGAATTAAACACACAAGGGAGACTTTATTTAGGATACCTGCAAGAGTGTAGAGAGACAGAATTTAATTCCATTTCAACAAAATGATAGACGGTTTTAGCCCTAGAATAAGCTAAGGGAAAAATACCAGAGAACAATAGAAATGAGTCTAGTCAGTGTAAGGAGACTATGAGGGTTTACTAATTGTCCCTAATATTTTACATAGGCTGGGGAATTGTAACACAGTGTCTACAGATGACTGCATTTCACCAAGATGGCTCCTATGTCCTAGTAAAAGACATTCTGGGATTACAGGCTTGGCAGAAGTCTGGGAGATTTATATCTTGAAGATGTAGAGGAAGAATTTGAAATTGAAAGTTTTCTAAGGTAAATCTTCAAAGAATAGAAAGTTGGGTCTTATACTCAGGAAAAAAAATCACCAAGGGCTGTGGTAAATCTGCAGAGAGAGTATGATCATAGTGTACATAGAAACAGTAAAAATGAATTTCTGAAAAGATATAAATTATTTACCTTAATCCTTACTCTAGTGAGCTCACAGAATACCATTCTGTCACCATGGCCTTAGCATTAGCCTACACATATTACAGTATATAGCCCTAGCTCAACTGGATGTTAAAATTTAAAATGCACACAGTGTTTTAGTTAGGGATTTACTGCTGTGAACAAACACACGATGAAAGCAAGTCTTATAAAGAACAACATTTAACTGGGGCCAGCTTACAGGTCCAGAAGTTCAGTACATTATCATAAAGGCAGGAACATGGCAGCATCAAGAAATGCACAGTGCAGGAGGAACTGAGAGTTCTACATCTTTATCTGAAGGTTGCTAGCAGAATACTGACTTCCAGGCAGCTAGGATGAGGGTCTTAAAGCCCACATCACAGTGACACACCTACTCCCACAGGGCCACACCTACTCCAATAGGGCCACAGTTTCTAATAGAGCCACTCCTTAGGTCAAGCATATAAAAGCCATCACACATGGCTTCTTCTACTTAACCTAGTCTGGTACACAAAGTGTCACTGAGCAACTCCTCAGAATTTGGAAAATATAATTGCATTTTATGTTTCATATTCATCCAACTGTCAACTGAACAAAAACAAACATAGTGTTTTTGAAGATCTGTGGCAAGCAGTTCAAGTTGCATTCTGCAACATTATATAATTTTCGAATAATTCAAAAGCTGAGAATAGCCAAGAAATGCTATCCTTGAGATATTTATTTTTTGGCAAAGAAAATTCACTTAATACTATTACCAATTCTCTACATTTTTTATATGGAAAATGATGACAGTTTCTAAACTATTGTCTCTAGCAGAAATTCTAAATTACATCAAATGGGTCATTCTGGTAGCTTAGAGAAGACTGTTGAGATCAGTATTAGGATCTGGGCTACCAGCCATAATTACACATCAGTCCTTAGTTCTAATAGTAAGATTTAAAAAAGTGTATGAGATGGATTCCTTGAGAGACTCAGGCACTGCTAAAATCCCTCCTTCAGAGTACTGAGTTTAGGAATTCTATGTCTAAAAGAATCTTATAATATTTGACTATAAAGATATCAAAATCATTTTTAAAAATAAACTTTGGTAAATATATATAGATATAAGTATGCAATGCTGTAATCTATATTTTTTTTAAACATTTAACATTTAAACATAACATTTTAACGTGCTGAAAATTATTGACTTCTTTGCTGTAAAAGGTAGAGATCTAGCTGAAAATTTAACAGAAAAAATTAAAAATATTAAGAAGCAAATACTATAGGGGCATTTGTGCATATGTGTGATACATGTTTGTATGTGTGTTTGTGTGCATGTGGGAGTGTGAATGAAGTGGATGTCAGAAGTACAATTATAGGTCTCCTTCTATCAGTCTTACTATTTGAGACAGGTTCTCTCACTGAACACAAAGCCTACTCATTCAATAAGCTTGTCAGGCTAAAGATTTGCATGTCTCTTCATCTGTCATTTTAAGATTAAAGATGTATACTCCCTTACTTGGTATTTGGTTTGCATACTAGGGATATGAAAGCAAATTCTTCTGTTCTTCCTACAAGTTCTGTATCAACTAAGCCACATCTCTAGTCTTCCAATATTGACCCCAACCATGGTGAAGCAAATATATATGTATGCATTCATGAATATGTGTGTATGAGCATAGATACATTTTAGGAAGCAGACAAATTACAAATGATTTAGAGTTCTTATAGATGAACCTTTACTCTCTGGTACTCTAGAAGGACAGTTTACTACTTAATCTAGAAATGTAAATTATTGACTTTTCTTCTCTAGATGACTATAAGAATGACCACAGATTTTTTTTTTTTTTATCTCCTGTTGCCAGCATTCCTATTACTTTACCACTGTGTTGTGGTAACATTTTAAAAAATGGGGCTGCACGGGCTTGCCATCTAAGTGGCAGCAGCTCTGCTTAGCTCAGGCCACATGCGCCAAAACTAGACCCACAAGATGGCAGATGCACTGGCCCTGGCACCCACAAGATGCCAGTGTGGGAGATGGCTCTGCCAATCTACCACGCTGTCTCCACAAGCTCAGCTGAACCACAGACAATACCCTCCATCCATGCAGTACCCAGTAGAAATGAGAACTCTTAGGGCTTAAGGTTAACCAATTGTTTCATATATTTGGAAATGCTCAATTAACAAGATGCCCACACAATTAGAGTTGTTACCCAATATCTAATCCTTAGATAAAATTTGTTACCCAGGACTGTACTTGATGCATTGTAGTTCTCCATGGCAGCTACATCTCTCCTCCTCCTCTCCTAGCTCCTCCTCTTCCTTCTGCTCCTCCTTTACTTCACTCCTCCCACATTAGCTCCTCCCAAATTACGAACCATTATTGTAAAATATAGCAGCAGTAGGAAACCATCCTGCTGCACCACTGAGGCAGACAAAATTATTTATGCTCCCTGCAATTATTTAGCCAAGAATGGAGCCCTGTCAAATGTAAAAGTGGCCTAAAATTTAGGATAGACAGTTACTGAGTGCACTCATTTTAATGCTTATTATACCTTTACCTTCTATAGTTTTTGTCTCAAATTAGCCAACATAGTGGGGGCTACAAACAGTTGACTCCCTCATTGATAATGTTTAGATAGTGTTGAATCGCAGTAGGTCAGGGGACTTTAGGACCAGGAACCTCTTTTTCTGCAGTTGGTTTGTACTCATTCTTGGTGTGCAGCAGATATGTGTAGAAGGTAGATTTTTTGAAGATGATGAACTACAAACACATGTGCTTGCTGCTGAAACACAACTGCTGCTTCAGAAAGTTGTTCTACCTACATTTGTTTAAACACTTTCCTTGAAGTTTTGTTACAATGTTTAGTGACAGATCATTCCTACCTAATCCAGAGGGAGGACTTCCCTGGGTGCGCCATCAGAAAGACTATGACTAGTGCCAACCTGACCATTAGTTTCCATTAAAGGCTGTATCATGAGTAAAACAATTACCTTGTCATATAGCTCTATAGATACAAGCTGTTTGGGTCACTTATGGACCACCCTCTCTGTATTGTCCCTCTGCAGTTTGAGCACTGATCCGTTTAAACTGCTTCTCAAGAGGTAGTTTCTTTCTCACCGACTTTTCATCATTAACATTGGTAGAGAAAGCTTTACATAGAAATGTATAGAGGAACAACATGTATATATTCTGAACAAATTTTTGACAAGAACATCAAATAGGAATGAGGATTCTTCAAATAAACAGTTCTGGGAAAATTGGAATTTCACATGGAAAAATATATTTTTCCATGTGAATAAAAATAGATTTTATCTTACATCACTTAGGAAAATCCCTATGAAATTAATTAAAACTTTAAATTACAGAGATCTGAAATCATGAAGAAAAAAGAAAACATTTTTTTATTTAAACAAGAGCAAAGAATTGCTATTAGTAATTACATTGTTTGAATCAAGATGAAAATGTGGAAATAGTTTACAAGGACAAACAATTGTGTGAACAAATTTTCAGTCTAATAACAGACCATACAGTTGTATGCTATTATACTTTCCATAAGTATCATCAATTTTAAATATTCCCAAAGATACACAGAAAGATGCAAGGAATGGTTCTTTATTTCTCTGATACCCATTTTCAACCATGATCCTTCTTAGGGCCATCTTAAGAAGATTCCATGTATTTGGATTGCTGAGGTTCTGACAACATTTCATCTTCTAAGCAGGTTGTTTAGCATCTACTTTCTTTTCTTTCTTTTTTTTTTTTTTTTTTTTTTTTTTTTTGTACTTCAATGTTGGCATATTTTTGACCAAAGAAGCTTCATAGGATAGTGAAATAAATTCTTAACTATATTGAACTAAAAGTCTAAATGTTATTTTACAAACAAATTGAAGTGCTGCCGTGAGACATGGCAAAATACATGTTGTTCCATTGCCATGTTTTTTTTTTTGTTGTTATTATTTTGGCTTTGTTATGTGTTAAAAAAATAGGGAATAAGGTATTTTCAGTTTTGTGCTTCCTGAAGATTGTGTAAGTTATTCTGATCCAGTTATACTTACATATGAATTCTGTATCTTTTCCACATACCTGTGAAAATGCCATTGGAATATTGATAAAGAAATTCGTTGTGAAATATGGACATTTTAACAATATTGATTTCTCATTTATTAATATTAAATATATTTCTAGTAATGTGCTTCTGCATTTAGTCAACATTTTATGCATTCCAGTTTAAAGACCTTTTACTTCCTTGATTAAATTTATTTTTAAGTATGTCACTCTTTGTGATTCAATTCAAATGACATATTTTCCAGATTGTTTTCATGAGTAATTTATAATTATTTTATAAAATGAAATGTGATTTTGTCTAATCTATGATGTAGTTGAGGAATTATCAATGAAAATACTTTAAAAAATATATATGTAATTCTGTTGATAAATGTCATGGTTTATTTGTAAATTTTAGGAACATTTAATGTATAACATCTTTCAAGCCTGTCTTTTAAAAATATTTTTATATGTGAATAAAAGACATAGTGATTTATCATTGGGGAAAAAAAAGAAATGTATAGAGGAAATGGTGATGGAAACTTTAGATTAGCAACAGTGTCAAAAACAGCAGTAGCTAAAAAATCCTAGTAAGTGTAGCTAAGTATAGCAATAGCGGTGCTAACAGCAGCAGCAGCAGCATGGCAACAATAGTGTTATACTTAGTATTAATAACAAAAATGATGGAAGACAGAGAAAAGAACTTTCATCTAGAAAAGACTTAAGTTTCAAGGATCTATATGTACACCTTATACCTAGGAGTTAAAGTAGCACCATTGTCAGAGAGACCAAGGACCCTGACATACTTGATCTGAGATCTGTGATGCTAGCCAATGTAGGAATTGATGATCCCAAGGAAGTTTACCCAGAAGTTTTAACACAGGCAGGAATTGATTAGTTCTGCCTCTCACTGTTGCTGAGAACTGATATTTACAGCTTAGCTGCAGCCAGACCCTGGTGGTTAACAGCCATAGCAATAAGCCTTCAACATAAATAATTAGAATCATATGATTCTGGTTTCCAATGTACCTCTGGGTCTCAGAGCTTAAAACTAGAAGAGACAGCTTTGCTGATCCAGTCCTTAAACTTATGCTCACTGACTCATAATTGCTGTCCAGGTAGAATAAAAGTGACTCAGACATATAATAGTCACACCTGTACTTCATCTACACCAAGAAATGCTTTACCACCATGTAAAGTAGATTATTAGCATATAAAACATATTGTCTCTGTCCTGCCTGTGCCTTCTGCTGGTGCAGATCATCAGCATGTCTGAATCTCGAAGACACATCACAGTCTGAAAGTCTCCCAAGAGATCTGCTGTGCCAAGGCAATAAGCAAGGGACCCTCCCAAATAACCACAGCATCTGGGAACCCTGAAGAGCGCAGCAGACTTGGGTCACATCCCCTCTACTCAAACTCCATCTCCCTTCGGGCCTGTGCCTTTGACTCGGCATAGCCTCAGCTTCTCTGCCTCTCTGAAAACCCCAAAGTATAAGGCCTCCCAGGAGACCTGCTGCATCCAGGACACAGAAGATAGTCTCCAGACAGAGACACCCATGCCAGTTAACAGCAGATGGCTAGACAAGCAGACAACCATAAGCAACAGAAGCCAATATACTTTGTCACCATAAGAATCCAGTTTTCCCATGACAGCAAGCCCTGGATACACCAGTACACCTAAAACCAGGATGCTGACTTAAAATTCTTTCTCATTAAGACAATAGAGTCTTTTAAGTGATATATAAATAACTCCCTGAGAAAGAATGCAGGAAAAGACAGGTAAGCGAGTAGAAGCATTTAAACACAAAAATAAATTCTTGAAAGAAATATAGGAAAAAACCAAACAGGTGAAGGAATTGAAGAAATCTGTCCAAGAACTAAAAAAATTGAAGTAGAAACAATAAAGAAATCACTAATGAAGGCAACCCTGGAAACAGAAAACTTAGGAAAGAGGTCAGGAGCTACAGATGTAAGCAACAACAGAATCAAGAGACAGAAGAGAGAAGATATCATGGAAGATATTGACACAGTGGTCAAAGAAAATGCAAAACAAAACAAAACAAAAACAAAAAACAAATGAAAATCCCCTAACCCAAAACATTAAGGAAATCTAGGTCACAATGAAAAGACCAGATATAAAAATAATAGGAATAGAAGAGATTGAGAACTCCCAGCTCAAAGGATCAGAAAACATCTTTAACAATATCATGGAGGAAAACTTCCCTAACCTAAAGAATAAGATGGCCATAAGTGTACCAGAAGTCTATAGAACACCAAATAGATTTGACCAGGAAAGAAAATACTCTTATCACATAGTAATCAATACACTACATGAACAGAACAAAAAAAGAATATTAAAAGTTGTAAGGGGAAAAGGCCAAATAACATGTAAAGGAATCAGAATTATGCCAGACTTCTCAACAGAGGTGTCAGCTCAGGCTACTGTATCCTGCAAAACTCTCAATCATCATACAAGGGGAAACCAAAATATTTCATGAGAAAACAAAATTTACACTATATCTATCTACTAAGCCAGCCCTACAGAAGATTCTAGAAGAAAAACTCCAACACAAGGATATGTAAACAAAGAAAAACAAGAAATTAATCATCCCAGAACAAAACAAAAAGGAGATAATCACATATATGTAATGCCAACTACAATAGCAAACATAACAGGAACTAACAATTATCTTTATTATCTCTCAATACCAACGGACTCAATTCACCAATAAAAAGACATAAGCTAGCAGACTTGATGTGCAAGCAGGATACAGCATTTACCTTCATACAAGAAACACTCCTCAATGACAAAGACAGATACTACTTCAGAATAAAAAGCTGGAAAAAAGTCTTCCAAGCAAATGGTCCCAAGAAACAAGCAGGAGTTGCCATTCTAATATCCAGTAAGATAGACTTTCAACCAAAAGTTATCAAATGTGATGGTGAAGGATACTTCATATCCATCAAAAGAAATATCCACCAAGAGAAAGTCTCAATTCTGAATATCTATGCCCCAAATGCAAGAGCATCCACATTTATAAAAGAAACTTTACCAAAGTTCAAAACACACATTGAACCCCATACAATAATAATGGGAGTCATTAACACCCCGCTCTCACCAATAGGCAGGTCATTGAAACAGAAATTAAACAGAGACAGGTGAAACTAATAACATTTATAAACAAAATGACTTTAACAGACATTTACAGAAAATTTCACCCTAAAACTAAAGAATACATATTCTTCTCAGTACGTCACATTACATTCTCAAAAACTGGCCATATAATCAGGTAGAAAACAAGCCTCAATAGTTATAAGAAGATTGAAATAATCTCATGGATTCTATCAGATCTCCATGGATTAAGACTTGACTTCAATAACAAAAAAACCTCACATATCCATGGAAACTGAACAACTCTCTACTCAATGATAACTTGGAAAGGGAAGAAATAAAGGAAGAAATTAAAGACTTACTGGAATTCAAAATAAAATGATGTCACAGCATACCCAAATTTACAGTAAACAAGTAGTAGTAAGAGGGAAATCATAGCACTAAGTGTCCTCATAAAGAAATTGGAGAGATCCTACAAAAGTAACTTAACAGCATACCTGAGAGCCCTAGAACAAAAAGAAGCAAACACACCATGAAGAATACAAGGCAGAAAAAGTCAAACTCAGAGGTGAAATCAACCAAATAGAAACAAAGAGAACAATACAAAAACAAAACCTGGTTCTTTGAAAAGCAACAAGACTGATAAACCCTAGCCAAATTAACTAAGGGACCAGAGACAGTATGCAAATTAGCAAAACCAAAATGAAAAGGGAGAAATAACTACTGAAACTGAGGAAACTCAAAAAATTAATCAGATCCTACTAAAAATGCCTATACTCAACAAAACTGTAAAATCTAGGTGAACTGGATGAATTTCTAGACAGATACCACATACCAAAGTTAATTCAAGAGCAGGTAAACTAACTAAACAGGCCATATCCCCTAAAGAAATAGAAGACATTAAAATCTCCCACCAAACAATGACTAGGATAAGATGGCATTATTGCAGAGTTCTACCCAACCTTCAAAGTAGAGCTAATACCAACACTCTTTTAAACTATTCGAAGAATAAAAACAGAAGGAACACTACCTAATTCATTCTATGGTGCCATAGTTACTCTTCTGCTTAAGCCTCATAAAGACACAACAAAGAAAGAGAACCTCAGACCAGTTTTGTTTATGAATATTGATGAAAAATACTCAACTAAATTCAGCAAACTAAATCCAAGAACACATCAAAACCATCATTTAACATGGTCAAGTAGGCTTAATTCCACAGATTCAAGGTTGGTTTAATATATGAATATTCACTAATATATACCACTATATAGGTGAGCTCAAAGAAAAAAAATTACATAATCATCTCATTAGATGCTGAAAAATCATTAGACAAACTATAACACCACTTAATGTTAAAAGTACTGGGGAGATCAGGAATTTAAGGCCCACACCTAAACATAATAAAAATGATATACAGCAAACCAACAGCCAATATCAAACTAAATAGTGAGATATTTGAAGTAATGCCACTAAAATCAGGGACAAGACAAGGCTACTCTCTCAAGGACCTCAACATGAATCCAGACACACTAAATCGAATAGAAGAGAAAGTGGGAAAGAACCTGGAACTCATTGGCACAGGGGGAAATTTTCTGAACAGAAGTCCAATGACTCAGGCTCTAAGATCAAGAATTGAAAAAATGGGACTTTAGGAAGGTGAAAACGTTCTGTAAGGCAAAGGACATAGTCAAAAAGACAAATAAGCAACCTATAGTTTGGCAAAAATCTTCAGTAACCACCACATCTGATAGAGGGCTAATATCCAAAATATATTAAAAAATAACCTCAAGAAGCTAATTTCCAATAAACCAAACAACCCAATCAAAAAATGGAATATAGAGGTAGAAAGGGGACACCCTCTGTTGCTGGTGGCATTGCAAACTAGTACAACTACTGTGGAAATAAATGTGGATGTTCCTCAGAAATATAGAAATAGATCTAACTGAACACCCAGCTCTAATACTCTTGGGCATATACTCAAAAGATGCCCCACCATACCACAGGGGCACTTTCTCCACTTTGTTCATAGCAGTCTAATCTGTGATAACAAGAAGCTGAAAACCACACAGATGTCCCATGACAGAAGAATGGATACAGAAAATGTGGTTCATTTACACAATGGAATACTATTCAGTTATTAAGAATGAGGGCATCATTCTAGACTTTCAGAAATATTTTCCCATACGTGCAGTTGTAAAATTAAAAAAAAAAAAAAAAAAAAAAAGAATGAGGGCATCATGAGTTCTGCAGGCAAATGGATAAAACTAGAAAATTTTGTCCTGAGGGTTACACAACCAAAGAACATTCATGATATATAGTCATTAATAAGTGGATGTTAGCCCCCCCCAAATAAAAGTATAGAATACACAGGATACAACCTACAGAACTCAAGAAGACTAACAAGCCTAAAGGTCTAATTGAGGATGCTTCAATCCCACTTGGGAGGGAGAAGAAAACAATCACAGGGGGCAGAGGGAGGGAGGGATGGAGGAGGAAGCCAAATTGGTGGGAAAGAGGAGAGGGAGGAGAAAAGGGGAACATGATTAGGTAGGGGTGGGGCAAGAAAAAATCCCTGAGGGCCAGCAGAATGAATGGAAATATGCAATCTTTGGGAGTGTGAAGTGGAGTAGGACACTTTTAATTGTACTAGACATTTGGGAGGTGAGTGACTCTCAGGACTCAAAGGAAGGGATTTTAGATAAAATGCCCAACTGTAGGGAGAAAAAAGTCATAGAGTCCACCTCCAGTAGAAAGAGAGACCATTAAATGGCAGGATGGGGTTGCCAGCCCACAGTCAAAAACTATGACCCAGAATTGTTCCTATTTAAAAGAATTACAGGGACAAAAATGGAAGAGGTTGAGGGAAACGAGGTTGAGTGACTGGCCCAAATTAGGATCCAGTGGAAGGGGAGGCTGCAAGGCCTGATACTATTTCTGATGCTATGATGTGCTTACAGACAGGAATTAGCATGGCTGTCCTCTGAAAGGCACAACAAGCAGCTGACTGAGACAGATGCAGGTACTTACACCCAACCAATAGTCTGAAGTTGGGGACCCTTGTGATTGAATTAGGGAAAGGCTGGAAGAAGTTGAGGAGGAGGGAGACACCATAGGAAGACCAAATTCTCAACTAACCTGGACCCCTCACACACATAGCCACCAACTAGGCAGCATATACTAGCTGGTCCGAGGCCCCTGACACATACAGCAGAGGACTGCCTGACTGCTCAGTGAGAGAAGATGTGCCTATCCCTCTAGAGATTTGTGGTCCCAGGAGTGGCAAAGCCTGGCATGGCAAGGGTGTGGGAGGGGCATCCTGTTAGAGACAAGAGGGAAGAGAAATGGAATGAGGAACTGTGGGAGGTGGACTGCTAGCAGGGCAACCACTGAACTGTGAAAAAAAAAAAAGTAATAAAAAAAAAGAAATTAAAAAACACATCGACTCCACAGGACAATATAAAGAAGGAGTTTCCTGTTCAAACAACAATATGAAAGATGAATGGAACACTGAGAATACCCTTGAAGAACTCAATTTAGAGTGCAAATTACTTACAAAAGTTGAGATAAAAAAATAACTAAGTTGCAGAACACACTTAATGGTAAACATTGGACATCTGGCAAGATGATAGAATTTTATGGACTAGAAAAAGTTCAATCTAGAGTACTTACAGCAGAGAAAATAACTTATATAAAGATCTGGATGTTCAAAATAAAACTTCTTAGCCACAGTTACTTCTTACCAAAATTATGGATATCTGAAGACAAAGAATTTAGACAGCTAGAGATCACAGTGGTAATGAAGAAACTTTAAAGTTCCCTAAGAATTGTAGATCTTTTAAAATTAAAAAGGTATAATTATTAAATGATATAAACACCAGAATAAAATTTAAAAATCTAGAAGGAACCTCTGAGTAACTTTTATTCTACCTGGAAAACAATATGAGTCACTGAGCAGAAGAGAACACTCGTTAAACACTGAACATTATGTTAGACATGACCTAATGTTAGACACTGAACTCTACATGTTTATTGTTCCTTCCTGTTTCATAGGCACTGTAAGTTAACTGTGGTAGGCTGAGCAATGGAGTCTTGGAGATGTTTAGTCTTCATCTACACAGTTGCTGTGCGCCAATTAAAAGGCCTTGCATATGTTCCTAAATATTTTATAGTTAGGAGATGATATTGGATGTGCCTTCTTGGCCAGATTGCAAGGTTCCTTGATCATTAAGGCAAGAGGATCCAAGTTGTAAAAGCAGATGTCTTCTGAGAGAGTAGTGGTAGATAGTTACAGTGTGAACCAGGGAAGGAGTAGGCTTTAATGCTGAGAAAAGAGAAAGAAATCAATTCTACACTGAAATTTGTAAAAGGAAACCTGGAATTTTAGACTCTTTAGATTAATTGTCTTCTAGGACTTCACAACAGTAAATTGACCTTGTTTAAATTCATTAAATTTGTAAGTTGTTTGTTATAACACCAACAAATATCAACAAACAGCTTCATCAGTAATAAACTTAGAACTTGAAGTAAGATTTTTGAACACAGCAAATCCTTCTCTTGTTCCTTTTGTCAACTGGTTAGATTTAAGTAAGCTACTGATAGCACATAATATCTAAAATTCATTCAATATAAAATGTATGAGTCTATGAATAATTAATTAAGAAGACATCATTATAAAATAGCAAATGACAGGTTTTTAACTGTATTGTGTATCAAATAACTGCAGCTTATAATTATATTCACTTTAAAATGATAAATAAAATATTATTTGCAAAAAGAAAAAGGGAAAAAAAAGAAAAAGAAAAACCTCCTTCAAGATTATTTAAGGATTCTGAGGTTGTCTACTGATTAACATACCCACTTAAAATATGTAATTATATATGCACAAAATTGCTGAAAGTCAGAAGCTACTGAGACTGAATCAATCAGTATACATTTCAGATAACAGATTGTGAAATCTTGAATAGAATCAAAAATTTTCTGAAGTATTTTAATCCCTAATCCACAGGCCTTTAAAGAGAAACAAATAATGTGAAAAACACCTCTTTGAATTGAAATACTGAAGAAATAATGAAACAAAGGTATTTTGTGTTATCAAAATATACATTATATTACATGCTGAAAATAATTTTGTAAAGCATAAAATCATTAAAAACAATTGCTTTATTAAATATTAAAGCTACAACTTAAAATAATTTATGACCATGTGACTACAACAACAGTGCAAACATTATTTGGAATTACTAACATTCAAGGGCATAGTTATATATTAAAGGATATGATGTATATGTCAGTATGGCTATTATAACAAAATAATAGAAAATACTGTAATCCTGCCAAAGCATAAGTCTTGATGTGAACTTAAAATGGTTTTGCAAGAAAGATGTCCTAAATATTAAAATTTTAAATATCACCTAATTTAAAAAAAATATCTTTACAGAGATGATCAAGTTAAAAATTTTGATGTAAAAGTTTATATTATTCTGGATTATGTAGGCATCTTCCAAATGTGTTTATAAATAAATAAATCTGTCTTTATGAGCAAAACAAACTAGTTATTCTGTACTTAAACAATGTTTAATGTTTAGATAGGTAATCAATATGTAGCATGTAAATTATATTTAAAATTATTGTAATTTACAATATCAACTTGTAAGATTGACATAAGAAGGAGAAAAATATTGTACTTCTGAACAGTGACATGTAATAAAGTAACTAAAACTTTCCCACATTTCTGATAGACAATAAAGTGAGTTTAAACACTTGAGAATTCGGTTTTATAGTTTTTTATGATTACTTGACTACTTAATATGCATAATAAATTCACTTTTTAATTAAAAATATTTCATGAGTGAATTTCTAACAACTCTAATAATAAAATCAAACTGGAAACTACTATATGTCATTTCTCCTGGGACTGGAGAGACGCCTCTGCAGTTAAAAGCAATTGCTTCTCCTGCAGAGAACTCTCTTCTATCCCAGCACTCACATGGTAACTAGCGACTGTCTGTAACTCCAGTTTGAAGAGATCTGATTCCTCTTGTGGTATCCAGAAACACTGCATACACACACACACACACACTGCATACACACACACACACACACACACACACACACACACACACACACAATGTACAGATACATGCGTGGGCAAAAGCACCAAAACACATAAAACATTAAAAGTAAAGTTTGTTAATCAGAAAAAGAATGAATTTTATATGTATGTGTGTACGCACACATGTGTGTGTGTGAGCGGTGTGTGTGTGTGTGTTGTGTGTATGTATATGTGTGTGTATGTATATGTGTATATATTATATATACATATATATATAAACACACACACACAATTATGGATAACCACATCATAAGTGAATCATAGGTACAATGAATATAAAATTCCTCTCCACAAGATGCACATAAAATCTATACTGTTTATACAGCTTTAAAATAGGACTTGAGAAGAGCAGTGAACATTGTAATAGGAAAACACTTCCTCATATGTTAGTGAAATTATTAAAATACAACATTCTCTTAACTTAGAGTTTGTGTGTCTTTATTTTATGCTACAATAAAATTTTGGGTCATTCATACAAAATATTTCTATCTGAAAAGATTTAAAACACATTCTCAACAATGTATATATGTCAGAATGTTAATATATGCAAGTGATACTGATACTAGATATAGAAATGAAAAAAAGAAAAAAAAAAGAGAGATTCACAACACCTAGAGCTGTAGTTACCCAATGCTGTGAACTGCCTGATATAGGTGCTTAGAACAGACATTGGAAACTCTGAATAAGTAAACTGCATGGGTCATTACTGAGTCTTGTCCCTAGTTCTGCTTCAATTAATTTATTTTTTTACATTTTTATTCAGGTATGTGGGTGGCTTGTGCAGAAGTCAGAGAAAATTTGTGGTTCCATTTTGGCTTATAGATTGTGGGGCCCAGGGATCCAATGCAGTACTCTACTCTCAGCAGCAAGTAACTTTACTCACTGGCTTTCCTGCCAACCCTATTTTTATATTTAAATTACTAAAAATCTGTACCAAAGAATAAACCAAAGTTATGTTAATGGTAACTTCAGACAAGAGCAGTTCTACTTGGATAAAGCACAGTTCTCATTATTTACATGGTGTCCTGAAGATAATTTTAACTATGAACAAAGCAACAATTATACTTCAGTAAATTTTTAACTTTGCTTTCTGCAGTGATTTTAATGAGAATGGGCTCATAAATTTCAATGCTTGTTCATGAAAGACTGGCACTACTTGAGGGAAATTAGAAGATATGGCCTTGTAGGTGAGGCCTTGTTAGAGGAGATTTGACCTTGTTGGTATAAGACTGTTATTGGGGGTGAGCTTTGGGGTTTCAAAAGTCAGCCAGTGCCATTGTTTTATTCTTCCTGCTCCCTATGGATCCAATAGTAGAACTGTCAGTGACTTCATGAGACTTGCCATGCTAGCCTCACAGTAACAGAAAACTGGAAGCAAATCTAAATCAAATGGTTTTCTTCACATAGATAGAACACTAAAGAGAATACTTCTCTGGTACTCTATCCAAAAACTGCATTGTCTTCCTGCCACATTCACAGTTGTTAGCAATATGGACTGGACTTTAATCTACTTATTTTATTTGTCTGCATTATCATACTTTTCCTGGATCTTATCACATGGCTCATATTCATTGCTACTACAGGAAGATTCCCTTGTGCAAGGTTCCATATTCTCATTTCAATTTAAGACCTAATATTATAAGTTTTACCATCTAAAATTTTTGTTTTATAGTCTAAGCATTTCAGGAAACTGGATATTATTATTTTATAGATTCATTTACAATGAAAGTGGATTTTTTGTAAAAGCTTCCCATATTTCTGATGCACAGTGAAATTATATTTGCCATCTTGGAAGGTAACAAATGAGAACAATCTTGAATGAATATGTGATTAGAGAAATATGAAATTAGCACTTTAATTTATTTGAGCTATAATGAGTAATCTGTTGCTGGCTTTTTTCCCATTTTCAACTCAGTGGCTCTTAATAAAATGAAATAAAACCTAGATTTTTTTTATCTGCCATCAGAGTCTTTCTGTTATAGTCTACCAATGAAGCACTAATGCTCTGACTCTGTGTAATGGCTTTCACTACTCTTACTTTAAAAGTACCAATTGGTGATAATACTCTATCATAGCAGATCATGAAAACCAATTATTAAAGGAAAAGAATTCACCATGCCAAATACATAACTGGAGGTACTGGGAAAATAAAGAGGATTTCTTAAATGTAGATAAATTCATATTTGATTTGTCCAGTGGCATCTTTATAGGTGAACATAATTTATAGCCTTTCTTCTATACCAAAGCTAGGTTGTTTGGGTGGTTCAATCAATGAAGGAAGGCCTTCCAGCTGGCTAAACAATAGAAGCAGCCAATTCTTGGCCCAGACTTTGGAACTTTCCCAGTTCTGAGATCATTAACCTTCATTAATTACTGAAGATCATTAATATCTTCAATAACCTTGGGTGTCAGATCCTCATAGTAGTTGTCATTTATTTGAATCATTGGTGCATTTATAGGCCCTTAAGCACTCACCTTCTATAACAGTAATAGTTTGTCAGGTGTAGTCCCTCTACCCTTTCTTCCAAGCTTTCTCTGAAGGGTCTCCAGTATGCTCTTAGAATCTCAAGCATGCAAGAATAATAGTGCAGACCTGAAACTGGTTTTTCATTATGAATTGTATAAAAAGTTTCTACTTTATATACTTTCATTGGAGGTACTTCTAAAACTTCTGTCACCTTGTTCTTAGGAGAGATGGATAACCATCCATTCTGCCTTTGGTCTAGATCCAGGAACTGAAGCAGCTGTGTTATGCCCATCTGGGAAGGTTTTACTATTGCCTCCATTATCTTATACTTTTCTGGTGTGGAATCAAATGATTATCTGGGTAATTCTAAGGAGTATTTCGATGCACAAATAAGGTTCCCTCAGCAGCATTTTGCACTGTTGTCTTATGCAAATTCCACACATGTCTTCAGAACTTGGCCTACTAAAACATTCTCCTATTCTGGCTGCTCTAGGCTGCTTCTGAAAGTAAAGAGGATATTTTATAGCGAAGTAGTGTCTAGCGAGATCAGTAGACAAGCAAATTTGTTATGCAACTTAGGTTACAGTTTTTACAAACTTTACAAGAGAAGCCGTAAACCATTTGTAAAATACATACTGAAATACTTTAAACATCTATATAACTTGTCTTCTAACTAGTTTTGGAGATTGTATTGCTTGTATAATCTTAGTCTATTTGAAATAGGTTTTTTTTTTTAAAGTATATCTCTTGTTATATTACAAAACAAATATCTCTGTTGTTTTAAAATAATTATTAATTTTTGTGCTCACAATTAAAAGAATCATCTTATTAAAATAAGAGTACAATTTTTCAAAAATGTTATTGTTCAATTAAATGAATTTTGAGCTTAGTTAAATTATATAGATGCAAACTAATTTTAACATAATTTTATTTCCATTTATGATGTTAATAAACCTGGTATTTTTAAGCAAATATGATACTAATTAAATTTAGTTTTGGAACTTATATATGTTACTAAGGTTATTAAGTATCCTATTAAGTATCCCTATATGTTATATACTATATTTATCTTAAGTTTTATCAAGAGTTAGCATTAAAAACTTTCATTCATTGAATTACCACTTAAAGTGCTATGTAATTTTTAACATAAAGAATTTGAGACTAATAGTTGTATTTCCAAAATAGGTTGGTTATTTATTTTCTGTAATCCTTATTTAATGAAAGTTAACTATATATTCACATCTATCATTCATATGATCATATGCAATGTATTTTTAGAAAGTCCTAGAATATTCTTTGATTTTGATACATAGAAAATGAAGGTTATCTTACCTCTTCATATTTTTATTGAAATTATTATACATATAAAATACCTTAGAGAGTTTGACTATCCCCAGTCATGCACAGATTATATGCCTTATAAACATTCTAAATTGTCAGTGTTGTACTTAAATGAAATTCAGCTTACTACCTAATAGTGATAGATCACTTGTCCTCCCATGGTATCCTTCTCAAGGCTTTAAACTTGGTTGGACACTTTTCAAAGGTGGGTACTGTGGACATTATCAACTTCTTTCATTATCCTGAAATATTCATGTCATTTGAGCATGTTATACTATTTATTTAAAAAGTTTCTGACAGTTTTTCAGGTTATTTTCACTGGGGGGCATTATGATGTGATTAGTAACTTTTATAAGAGTTTAGTATTCTTTTGCTCTTCTTTTCTTTCTTTCTGTGCTTTGAATTCTACAGCTGGAGTTAGTTGTAGAGTGCAATTGGAAAAGGGAACGATCATTTGTGCACTTCAGCTTGGTTCATGTGGGGCTGAGAGGGACATTATGGTTTCTGGTTGAGCACTGGCTAGGATGACCAGAGACCCAGCAGTTTTCCCTGAAAGGGACAACATGCATTTTGCCATGATCCCAGATCCAGCTCCTGACATGAGGTGGAAAACCTCCATGCCTTTCAGGTACATAGGGCAACACCCCTACCAGGGGCTCCACAGGTAGAGAGCATGACTACAAGCCACAGAGCCTCAAGACATCTCCATATTCATGAGATACTTAAAGGCCAGAGGGCATAGCCAATTAAGCATTCTCCCAGACCCCTCTCCTACTTGCAAAAGGTATTTAACCTCAGGCCCACCCTGAGAACAAAGGAATACAGCTTCATTCACTTTCCACCAGAATAATAAATCTTTTAAATCTATGGACAACCTCTTGTCTTTGGGACCTGCTGTGCGGAACCGTGGAGAAAGTCTTCAACTACTGAGCTGTGCCTAACCTCCTGCCAAGGCCCCTCGCATTCCAGCCATGGAGACCCAGCCAAGCGAGTCACCATGACCAAGAGTCTCTACCTAGCAGAGTGCCACCAGACCTTCTCCCCCTCATCCCTTTCGTTGGGCTGCAGGCTTCTCTAGTCTGACACCCCTAGGTCTCAACCCTTCTGTGGTCTCTCAGTGGTGCCTGGGAGCCAAGGGCTGAGGTCAGCCAATCTCCGCCAGCCACCTCTGCCTTGCAACCCCCAACCCAAGAGCTCCACCTTGTGGGGGTCTCAGACTGGATTTCCCCAGGCCTGGAATGGAGCCTTAGCAGCTTCCCACAGCCCAGTGCCTGCCTGGCGCTGCGTGGAATAAGCAGAGTCAAATTCCTGTGATTCTGCCTCTAAGCCACAGTTTCAGCCACCAGGTATGGCAAATACGTAAGATCCACAACTCAGTCCAACAGGTCCCACACCATGCGAGTGCTACAGCCCCACAGGTCCACACCTGGATCTTGGAGAAATGCAGGCCCAACGTCAGAGTCTGGGAACCCCTTATCTGTCAGTACTCAGAGCTAAAGGATGGCAGGGGAAGTTTGGGCTATGTAATAAGGGTTCAGGCATCCCTAATTGTCAATGGTCAAAGCACATGGATAATGAAAGTTGGGTGGAAACTTTGGAGTTTAGGGTTACTTACTTGCTGTTGTCAGGATGATAGATAGAAGATTAAGCCATGTGTTTGGGATCTGTGCTCCAAGCTCTTTATTGAAGTATCTGACTCAGGTAATATCTAAACAAATTGTATTAATATTTTTAATTAGTCTAGTGCTTATCGACTAAGTTCAAATGATGTTTGTAACAGTGCTGTGCACTAAATAAATAAATATTGGAATAAACCTTAGATTGTTAACAAATAGTTCATCATTTCTATGTTTTTCTATCTTTCTTTGAAGTAAGTGACAAAAAATGTTTACTAAGTTTACTTAACATAAACATCTACTATTTAATTAAAGATAGTTACTAAGTATGATACACAGGTTCATATATGAATCCCAGCGACCACATCACTTCATATTAATGTCCCATCCTTTACATATGAGTGTAGGCTGGATATAATACTTGTTTCTAAAGAGCAGAAAACAACAAAATGACTGGGTTGCGAAACACTGTGATTGGCAACCCACTCTCTTCTGTTGTTACTGAGGCCTTCTTATTTGCTCAGCTCTATGAAATGAACTTCCATGTTGTGATGGTTTGTTTATGCTAAGCCCAAGGAGTGATGCTATTAGAAGGTGGTGCCCTCTTGGGGTAGGTGTGTGACTATGAGTGTGGGCTGTAAGACCCTAATGCTAGCTGCATGGAAGTCAGTATTCTGCAAGCAGCCTTCAGATGAAGATGTAGAACTCTCAGCTCCTCATGTACCATACCTGCCCAGATACTACAAGCTTGCATCTTGATGATAATGGACTAAACCTCTGAATCTGTAAGCCAGCCCCAATTAAACGTCCTTATAAGACTTGCCTTGGTCATGGTGTCTGTTCACAGCAGTAGAAACCTAACTAAGACACATGTTATAAGGTGTTCTGTGGCAAGGTTGACAGTCAGAAAACAGGCAGAAGCAACCAATCGTGTGTTATTAGTGAGTCAGCCTACGACATGTAGGAACTCAGATAAAGCCCACCAGGCAAGAGAGAATCAAGAAGAAGGATCTTTCTAATTACAATCTTAGGTTGACGACAGTCTCTGAGAGGCCCAAAAGTAGAAGACTCAGAAAAGATAGTGAAATCAGAGCCTTGGCCCACTTTCTTTGGGACATGACAGCAGTCATGCACTTAATTCACTAAAATTAAAAATAATTTAATCTACAATAATAAGTAACTAATGCATTCAGGATTGTCATAGAAGTTGTAAAATTGGAAAAGGAAGAATTCATATTTATAATGTTAAAGATGATATTTCATGTTCTTACTATGTTTATAAACAAACTCAATTCACTTTAAGGTTTTTTATTTTTGATAATTTCATATAGTAAAACAATAAAATATGATCACATCTGCTTTCCATTTCCCACTATTTCCAAATACTCATATGTACTCCCCAGTTTTTCTTTTTCTTTTGTTCATTTGATAGCCCAATAAGTCAAATAATTGCCTCATATATGCATATGGCCATGGGACCATCAATGGGTCATGCCAACCTGCCAGAGGTCACTTCTCTAAAAAGAATGATGAAAACTCTCTTAGCAACTATCCAATGACAAAAGCTACTCAGTAAATGGTGAAGACTACAAATCATCAACCCCTTGTAGGTTAGGATTCTTGACTTGTTTGATACTGGTCAGATCTTCTGCAGGCAACTACAGTCACTATGGATTCATTATTGTGATGGCTATATCCAAAGGACAGTAATTTACCCACTACTCCCATCCTTGTCTTATATCTCTCTGCCTCTTTGGTGATATTCCCTTAGCTTTAGAAAGATAATTATAGATGTCCTATTTAGAACTAAGCATTCAGTCTCTTATTTTCAGTACTTTGATAAGTTTTGTATCTCTCTATTGACTATTGCCCACTAGGAAGAAAAGATTCTATGACCAGTGTGCTTAACAGTGTAGGACTCTGTTTATAAAACTAAATATTTACAATGTATAAAAAGCCTCTCTAGTGGGACTGAGGCATCCTCACTAGAGCCCCGTGGCTTGTTAACCTTCTTGAGTTCTGTGAGTTGTGTTTTCTGTAGTCTGTATTTTGTTGGCTAATATCTACTTATTAGTGAGTACATATCATACATGTCCTTTTGGGTCTATGTTATCTCACTCAGGATGATATTTTGTAGTTCCATCTATTTGCCTGCAAAATTCATGATCTCCTAGTTTTTAATAGCTGAGTAATAGTCCATGGTGTAAATGAGTTACATTTTTTTGTATCCATTCTTTTGTTATGGGACATCTGTGTTGTTTCCATCTTCTATCTATCACAAATACATCAGGTATGAACATAGTGGAACATGTGCCCCTGTGGCATGGTGGGGCATCTTTTGGGTTTTGTTTAATAATATGTTTTCTGGGAACAACATTGTTCATCATGAATTCTTTTGTTTTATTTTTATTTTTTCATGTAATTTATTTTATTGAGATTATAATTGGAACATTTGACCTTCCTTTCATCCCCCAAACTGTCTTATATAATCCTCTCAAGTCTCTTTCAAAGCTTTAGCCTCCTTTTTAAAAATAATTATTTCATGCATGTATCTATCTATCATCTATTAATCTATCTAAAAATCTATCATCTCAATTTCACTATTATTTATTTATCTATATCTATCATCTATCTGTAATCTACCTATCTATCATCTATCTATCTATCTTCTATTTATTTATCTATCTATTCTATCTGTGTATAATCTTACTTATATTTACATTTTCAAGACTAACAACTTGGCACTGGACAACTAATTGATTTTTAAACCTATACAAGTTTAATGCAGGCAGAGTCCTGGAATTAAGGATGGCCAGTAATCACAGACTACAGACAGGTGTGAGATAGAGGGAATAAATAACCTTAAATTTGGCTTCACTCTTGGTCAAATTAACACATGTGGAAGTGATGTGTTTTCATTCCTTAATGTAACATCAACAAATTTCATTGTACTCTGTGTTTTCTTTAATGTGGCAATGGACACACACACACACACACACACACATACACACACACATATCCAATTTAAAAACAACTTTTCTGATTACATATAACTATATCTATAATTAACAAGCAATACATTTAGCCAAGTTAAATAATTATTGAATACAATCCATTTCACAATATCATGAAACTGTAATTCATTGAAATAAGTAAATATATTTTTAAAAGCTATTTATATATCTAGAGATATTATGGCATATAAGAATAAGGCAAGATTATTGCAGCTATTTTATTTTTTCTATATTTTTCCTAAAATTGTGTTTGAAGGTAACAAGTTGAAACCATTAAAAGGCCATGTGGTCACATATTATTGAATTATTTGTACTTTGTGAGATTTTGTGACAGAAATACAGAATATGATTTCGATTTTTAGTACAAAATGATTAGAAGCTTTAAATTTATTTTTGTTTAATTTCATACAGTTTTCATTTAACTTAAGATTTATAGTTATATTTCCTAACCAGTGACTAAGTAATCATTATTATTCACATCATTAAACCCCATACAAGTAGTTCAAATCAATCTTTTATGCAATAAAAATTGAGATTCATAAGAAACCAATATTTTTTATTTTTTGTTTTATGAGTGTTTTATGAATCTCTGTATGGCATGTGAGAACTTAGAACATTAATCTGTTAAAAGTTAGAGAAATCTGAGAAGAGAGAAAAGCTATTCATTGCACATAGTCTGATGAAGGTACAGGATTTCCTTTTGGTAAAAACTTTGATGAAAGGACACATCTTCAAAAATTATGAAGATTGATAAGATTAAAAGTTCTGTACTCTAGTATTCTCTTGCCATGTTCTAGGAATATAAAACATAGCTTAAGACAACTTAACAGAAGAATTGATTGGGAATTTTTTAATCATAATTGTGACAAATACATTTAAATGTTGAAACAATTTCAGAAGTTATAGAGGGATTTGTATCTCAAAGAACCTTCATTCTGTGATTTTTTTTTAAGCATGATGATTTACATCCAAAGCTCTAAATAGAATTCCAGTTCTCACTTGAATGTCCTCATGTCATAACAACAGTTTTAAAGATGAGCTCTGTAAAAATTCAAGTGATAAACTAAAATTCTAGAAGTTGTCAGAGCCTTCATCTACTTCTGTAGTTCTACTGCAACTATCAGTCTTAACTCAGTATGCTTTGCGACTTATTAAGGTGGCCAGACTTCAGACTCACCCTCCTGCTCATGTCTGTTACTGATGCTACAGTATAGGCAGTAACGTTTTCTTCACCTGGCTTTTAGTACAATTTTTCAAAATATTTTTATTCTTTTCAATATTTAAACAAATATAAACTATTCCTCCAACTGGTGGTTGTGTAACTATAAAGGAAAATAATCTTTGTGTCTTTTTTTTTTTCTCTATTTTCTTCAATGACTGCAATTGGCTTCATAATAAACTCAATATCAATTAACTTGCTCTGAAAACCTCTTGTTATGACCTTTGTGTTCTGTCTTGGTTGAGAATAAATAATGATATAAAATTTCATCAATACAACTTTCAGGCTGGTACACTCACTTCTCATGTACTGTGCAGCAACTCTGCTGTTTTTTGCAGCTTAAGTTCCTCACTCATTTGATGGTTTCTATCACTTTTGTTAATTCTTAAGTGAGAGTTTAGCAGTGTCAGTTATACAAACATCACAATACTGATCTTAAATGTATAATATGGTGTAGTCATCCCTTTGTTTGGGAAACCTAAAAGTTTGAGCAATCTTCAAAATAGCCATTTCTTAAGTCACCCTTCCCACTTCAGACAGAAATAAGTTTTCTTTATATTTGAACTTTTGTTTTTAGTATTTCCAATATTCATAACATTTATACAAATTCTGTTTAAAGATTATAGGTTTAATATTCTACTAGGTTGTAAAATTATTCAAATAAATGTTTTGTTAACTGAACTTTAACTCTTTGTAGCTTGTAGCCCTTTATACCATCCCAACACTAAATTCATTCTATAACATGTGTTTATGTGCCAATTTTCTGAAAGGTCTTTGTATATTTGAAATTTTTTGTTAATTTCTTAGGTAATGATAAAGTTATGGAACTGGTACCACATTGAAGATTTTAGAAAAAATTGTCATATCAGTTACAACAAAACATAATTTAGCAATACATCTCACCACTGTTGGAATCTCTTAATTAATTAATGGTTAATGGAACCATTTCTATTTAAACTTTGCAGTCTATATATGTACTAAATGATGTTTTAAAAAGTTTGTGGGAAAGTAGAGTACCATCCTTTCCAATTAATACTTTAAAAATGAACACTGAATATAATATATAGAATTATACACACACACACACACACACACACACACACACAGAGAGAGAGAGAGAGAGAGAGAGAGAGCAGAGACAGAGACAGAGACAGAGAGAGAATTTAGGAGCTTTAAATTATCACATTTTGTCCTCTGACACCACTTTCAGATATAAGTCTAGTAACTTCTTCCACAGGAGTTGGGAATTTCAGTTACTAATAGGTCAAGTCAATTCTTTGTTCACAAATGAAATACGGTTGGATTTTGTTGTTGTTGTTGTTAGTTTCTTGGGTTATATCTAGCAGACAAATTGCTTTCATTTCCAGTTCTTATTTTTGTTTTGTTGTTTGCTTGTTCATTTGTTTGTTTTGAGGAAGGATCTTGGTAAGCTTCCAATCTGGCTTTAACCTTGGGTTATCTTGTTCTAGCTACCTAAGAAACTGGGATTATGGAAAAATGTATGTGGGAAGTGCAGATGAAGAATCTTAATTTCTAACAGTTGATTAATGAGTAATTAGCCCAAATGTTCCACACTAATCAGACAAATTAATTTTATCCTGATTTACATTGAGCTTATATCTCTACTCCAAACTGAATCTGTTTCCAAAGTAAAAATAAAAGTAGATATTGGGGCAATAAGTTGACTATTTGGAGTTCGTCTATTTGTCAGTGTTAGTTGTGTCTCCAGGAAAGCCTCATAAAATCTAAAGTCCAGTCACATAAAATGTTGTAAATTGGTTGTTGTTAAGTTTTTTAAAATCTTACTCACATAGTATCAAAATAAACTGCTCTGATAGTTCCTATCATTAATTAAAAATGTCAATAATCCTTGGTGCTTGGTTCTTTCCTCAAATCATGCAATCAGCTTGTTCTTTCATTCGTACACTTATGTAATTGTTTTAGTTAAAAGCCAAAGGTTTATAGTGGAGACAATTAAATGGCATAAAGATGGATTGCTCTGAGCCCATATTCATGGCAACTGAAATGGTATCATTTGCAGCATGGCCAGAGGATTGCACTGCTCCGAGCCCTGGGAACACAGCCCCCTCTTCATCCTTTGTAGACAAATTACCTGGCTCCTCCTAATATACTGTGTTCTATATACTATCTGGTGATTTTCATTTCCTGGGAAAGCATGATGAATGCTTTATGCATTAATTCTCACTCCTTCTAGTAAATGCAGGGATAGCCATTAATTAAAATGTGACCATTCAAGTCTATAAAGCATAGCTTCAAACAAACTGGCAGCTGTTACCTTTGCCTCATTTCTCTTTGTTACAGAAAGTAGCAAGAAGTATAATTAACCTTTATGTCAATACATCTACAGAATTTTTTATGTCTTTTATAATTTACCAGACAAACACTCATTGTCACATACATGCTCTGCAGAACTAAATGTTGATATTGTGTGAAAATAATAGGAAAATATATGTTTTAAATTTTGAATATAGTATCTGTTTTATTAAACTGTGTATATTTAAAATGTATATTTTGAGGCCAAACATGTTTCAAATATATGAAAACTATTACTTTTATAAAAAATTGAATCAGTGTAATGCTAAGACAGGTATTTAAAAGTATATATCTTTTAAATGGAGAAAAAATTTAAAATATTATAGGAAGTTTGAGTACCAACATACAAAATTGAAAAATTAGTTATGTGTACAATTTGTTTTTCATGTCTATAATTAGATAATCAGCAATCAGCTCTTTGCTTGTAATATGAACAATGTTTTCACACGCGTCAGTCATATGCTAATAATATTTATGTACTTTATGTTGTTATGACACTGAAATTCTTATGAGTTTATAGGATAGAATTAAGTTTGTTTTAAAATATTTCACTTTTTGCTTATTTTTATTTTGAGACATTTTATTTTATTTTCTTATAGAATTATAGAAGTTGGCTATGCATTTGCAATACTCCTGCCTTCACCTTCCAACAACTTGGAATGATGGATATGTATTTTTATATCTGGATTTAAAGATTTTTTATATCAAAAATATTAACCACACCATTTATACAAATAACAGCAATCAGCTTTTAAATTGCTGACAACAAAGTATTATTTAACACCAAGAAATAGAATAACAGTTTTTCAATAACTCATTCCAAAATCAAATTTTATTTCATGCGTATGATAGATACTAACAACAGGAACTTTTGACTCAAGAATTCTATAACTTTTATAATTTTTTTTTGCATAACCAGCTAAATCATTTTAATAATATAATTACTATTAATAGGTAATTAGGCCAGTAAGTGTCTGACAAAGGGAGTTTTAAATCAATTACAATATTTTATCTTATCTTCCAAATAGCCCAAATCTGAATGGGATTATGGGTTGATCTTGAATTTATCCATGAATTATTGAACTGTACTGATCTTTATAGGTTGACTCTCTGTGGACTGGAGGGAAGTAATATTAAATACTTTCTATTAAGGTAGCAAACTATTTATGTAAATTACCTAACAATTAAGATAATAACTATATAACTCCTGGAATAGTCTTAAAATGCTCATGCATTACAAAGACTGTATAATCATGTATTCAAGTATGTTTGCATCTGGAATTTTCAGTTCCTTCAGTGGGTCAACCCCAGGTAAGATATATATATCAATAATTAATATCACAGACTTTAGGTGACTTTTTATACAGATTTATTATTATGTTAAATAGTAATCTTGTTCTATTTTTTACATCATTGAGGGAGAGTAATGAAGCTCTTAAATGTTAAAGTTGTACTTTTATTATGCCATTTTACCAATTTTCTGCCAGTGCTCAAAAATCTGAAAATCCAATTTCAATTTTGACGTGAAGTAGCTACCTCTATAGGAGTTTATACAAACATATCCAATTGAAATAATGGTTCTAAAGCAATGATTTGAAGAGTGTACTTATGTATACCAAGCTTTTCTTTTTCCTTGTCTCTATAAAAAGCTCATTTTCTATTTGTTGTTGTTGTTGTATATAAGTGGGTTTCTTAAAATGCACAAATGTATAAGAATTTGAAAAACTAATGATAATAAAGATACCTTACTTAACACTATGACCTAGCTCCACTTGCTGACAAATACCTTTACATGTCCAGAATTTCTTATTTTTATTCTTTTTATTGTTATTATTTCTTTTTCTTCTTTTTTTTTACACTCCAGATTTTCTTCCCCTCCCCGTCCACACTCCGACTGTTCCACATTCCATACCTACACCCCAGCCCCTGTCACTACGAGGTTTTCCTCACCTCCCACAGAACTGTAAACTCCCTGGGGTATCCAGTCTCTTAATGTTTAGGTGCATCTTCTCTGATTGAACCCAGACCCGGCATTCTTCTGCTGTATATGTGTTGAGGGCCTCTATCACCTGGTGTATGTTACCAGGTTGGTGATCATTGTCAGAGGGATCTTGGAGTTCCATGTTAATTGAGACTGCTGGTCCTCCTACAGGGTAAACCTCCTCCTCCTCAGCTTCTTCCAGCTTTTCTCTAATTCAACCACAGGGCTCAGCAGCTTCTTTTCATTGGTTAGGTTCAAATATCTGTATCTGACTCTTTCAATTGCTTGTTAGGTCTTTCAGAGAGCAGTCATGATAGGTCCCTTTTTGTGAGCACTCCATAGTCTCAGTAATAGTGTCAGGCCTTTGGCCCTCCCTTGGAGCTGGATCCCACTTTATGACTGTTGCTGAACCTTCTTTTCCTCAGACTCTTCTCCATTTTCATCCCTGCAGTTCTTTCAGACAGAAACAATTATAGGTCAGAGTTTTGACTGTTAGATAGCAACCCCATCCCTCACTCGATGTCCTGTATTTCTGCTGGAGTTGTTGACCTTTATGAATTCTGTGAAATTCATCTGGTGTATTTTGTACTTTATATGGGGGGGGGGCTAATAGCCACTAATTAGTGAGTACATACCATACATGCTTTTTTGGGTCTGAGTTACCTTAATCAGGATGATATTTTCAAGTTCCATTCTTTTGCCTACAAAACTCAGGATGTTCTCATTCTTAATAGCTAAGTAGTATTCCATTGTGCAAATGAACCACATTTTCTGTATTCATTATTCTGTTGTAGGACATCTGGATTGTTTCCAGCTTCTGGCTATCACAAATAAGGCTGCTATGGATATAGTGGAACATGTGCACCTATGGCATGGAAAGGCATCTTTTAGGTACATGCCCAAGAGTGTAGCTGGATTTTCAGGTTTCCAATTTTCTGAGGAACCTCTAGATTAATTTCCAGAGTAGATGAACCAGTTTACAACCCACCAGCAATGGAGGAGTGTTACTATTTCTCCACATCCTCGCCAACATATGTTGTCACCTGAGGTTTTGATCTTATCCATTCTGATTGGTGTAAGGTGCATTATCAGGATAGTTTTAATTTGTATATCTCTGATCACTAAGGACTTTGAACATTCCTTTAGGTGTTTCTCAGTCATTCAAGATTCCTCTGTTTTCCCACGATGTTCACAGCCTCAGTTCCACTTGGAAAGGAGAAGAAAGCAAAGACAAGGGGGAAGGAAAGGAAGGGAGACAGGAACATGAGACACAGAGCAATAGTGACAACAGCATAGTATTGGTACAGAGACATAGAATTAAAGACTCAGAAATAAAACCACCCACTTAAAACCACTTGATCTTTGACAAAGAAGCCAAAATATACAATGGAAAAAAGTAAGCATTGTCAATAAATAGTATTGGTCTAACTGGCTGTCTCTATGTAGAAAAATGAAAGTAGACCCATATTTGTCACCTTGCACAAAGCTCAAGTCCAAGTGGATCAAAGACCTCAACATAAAACCAGATACACCCACTCTTATAGAAGAGAAAGTGGGAAAGAAACTTTAGTTCATTGACACAGGAGGCCATTTCCTAAACAGAACTCCAATGGCTCGTGCTCTAAGGTCAAGAATAGATAAATGGGACCTCATGAAACTGGAATGCTTTTGCAAGGCAAAAGAACTAGTTGGTAAGATGAATCAGCAACCTACAGAGTGGGAAAATATCTTCACTAACCCCAAAACGAATAGAAGACTAATATCAAAAATATATAAAACTCAAGAAGCTAACCAACAAAAAACAAATAACAAAATTCTCTTGCCATATAATAATCAAAACACTAAATGTACAGATGAAAGAAAGAATATTAAAAGCTGTAAAGAGAAAAGGCCAAGAAACAACTAAAGGGAAACCTTAAAATTATACCTAACTTTTCAACAGAGACTCTAAAAGCCAGATGATCCTGGACAGATGCCTTGAAGACCTTAAGAGACCAGAGATATCAGCCCAGACTACTATACTCAGAAAAACTCTCAATCACCATTGATGTATAACCAAATATTTGACAAAATCAAATTTAAACACTATCTTTCTACTAATCCAGACCTGCAGAGGATACTATAAGGAAAACTCCAATGCAAAGATGGTAACTAAATCCAAGAAAACATAAGAAATTAATCATCTTACAATAAATCCAAAAGAAAAGAATCACATGATCAGAGACACACCACCAACAACAAAATTACAGGGACTAACAATCACTGGTCATTAATATATATCAACTTCTATGGATTCAATTGCCCAATAAAGAGACACAGACTATCAGACTGAGTATGTAAACAAGATCCATTATTCTGCTCCATACAATAAACACACCTCAGCAACAAAAATAGAGACTACCTGAGAGTAAATGACTGGAAAAAAGTTTTCCAAGCAAACAGTATGGAGTAGCTATATTAACATCCAATAAAGTAGACTTTCAACCAAAAGAAATCAGAAGAGATGGAGAAGGGCACCTCATACTCATCAAAGGAAAAATCCACCAAAATAAAGCCTCAATTCTGAACATCTGTGCTTTAAATGTAAAGGCAACCACATTCGTAAAAGAAACTTTACTAAAGCTGAAAACACAAATTGAAACTCACAATTGTAGTGGGAGATTTCAATACTCCACTCTTACCAACAGACAGGTCATCAAAACAGAAATTAAACAGAGATACAATGAGACCAACAAAAGTTATGAACCAAAAGGTTTTAACAGATATCTACAGCACATTTCATCCCAAAGTAAAGAATATACCTTCTTCTCAAAACCTCACAAATCTTTCTCCTAAATTGACACAAAATTTTGACATAAACAAGCCTCAACAGTGAAAAGGAAATTGAAATAACCTCATGCATTATATTAGATCATCATGGATTAAGGCAGGACTTCAACAAAAATAGAAACAACAGAAATCCTATGTATGCATGGAAACTGAACAACTCTCTGTACTATGATAACTTGGTCAGGGAAAAAATAAGAAAGAAATTAAAGACTTTCTAGAATTCAATGTAAATGAAGGGGCAATCTAAATGTGTCCAAAACGTATGGGACACAATGAAAGCAGTGCTAAAAGGAAAATTCATAGCCCTAAGTGCCTAAATAAAGCAATAGGAGAGATCCTATACAGGCAACTTAACAGCACACCTGAAAGCTCTAGAACAATAAGAAGCAAACACACCCAAGAGAAGGAGACAGCAGGAAATAGTTAAACTCAAGTCTGAAATCAATCAATTAGAAACAAAGATTAATAGAAAGAATCAACAAAACCAAAATATGGTTATTTGTGAACATCAACAAGATACATAAAACTTTTGCCAAACTAACTAAAGGGCACAGAGACAGTATTCAAATTAACAAAATCAGAAATGAAAGCAGAGACATAACAACAGAAACTGAGGAAATTTAAAAAAAATCATCAGATCCTACTACAAAAGCCTGTACTCAACAAAACTAGAAAATGTAGATGAAAAAGATGATTTCTACAGTTACTGCACACCAAAGTTAAATCAAGATCAGGTAACCAATCTAAACAGTCTCATAACCCCTAAGGAAATAGAGGCAGTCATTAAAACTTCCAACTGAAAAACGTCTAGGGCCAGATGATTTTAGTGCAGAATTCTATCTGACCTTCAAGGAAGAGCTAGTACAATTACCCCTAAATTATTCCACAAAATAGAACAAGGAACACTTCCAAATTATTCTATGTGGCCATAGTTACCCTGATATGTAAGACACACAAACCCCCCATTCTCCAAAAACAGAACTTAAGACCAATTTCCTTTATGAATATTAACACAATGATTCTCCAAAATATTCACACAAACTGAATACAAGAACACATCAAAAATATCATTCACCACAATCAAGCAGGTTTCATCCCTGAAATGCTAGAATGGTTCAATACATAAAAATCCATCAATGTAATCAACCATATAAATAACTCAAAAAACAATCACATGATAATCTCATGAGATGTTGAAAAAGCCTTTGACAATATACAACAGCATTTCAAGTATAAGAGTCCTGGAGAGATTAGGAACTCAAAGCGCATAGCTAAACCTAATAAAAGCAATTAACGGCAAACCAATACCCAACATCAAATTAACTGGAGAGAAACTTGAGGTAGTCACATGAAAATCAAGGACAAGATCGCTCACACTATCTCTACTTAATTTCTTGAACAGATCCCCATTGACTCAGGTCTAAAATCAACAACTGATAACTCTTTTATTTATTATTTATTTATTTATTTATTTATTTATTTATTATTTTACATTCCTATTAGTTTTTTTTTAACAGACTCATGTGTATATTATCAACAATAATATAAAAAATGGTGATTCATACATACTAGTTAGAAAAACAATTTGAGCTAAAGGTCTTACATCTCAATCAGTTTTAAAAGATTATGACAGAATATAAGACTGCATAATTAAGGCTATATTGCAATAAACACAGGAAGTTTTAAAATCTCATCATATATCTTCATAAACTTTACAAATCTTAATGGATTATGTTTTAAAATTTCTAATAGTTTAACTTAAAAGCCAGTCCAACAAGGAATTTTCTTTTTCTTTTTTTTTTTTTTTGACAGTTTCTTTTTTTTCTTTTTTTCTTTTCTTTTTTAATTTTATTTTTTTGCCTATTCACTTTATAACCCGTCCCAGTCACCCCCTCCCACAATCCTTCCCCATCTCTTCTTTTCTGAGTACCCCCTCCTCCTGTATCCCCCACCCTGCCACTTTAAGTGGCAATTGTGAGTAGCCAAATTAACATAATAGAAGCAGCATTAGACCAAACTCACTATAGGGTATAGACCTAAATAAAAATACTTAATACTGGAATTTCAAATGGTTGAAAAGCACTTAAACAAATGTTCATCATTCTTTGTCCTCACAAATACAAATCAAACAGAACCTGAGATTCCACCTTACACTAATCACAATGGTTAAGATCAAAATCTCAAAAGACAGCACATTCTGGCATGATACGGAGAAAGAGGAACATTTGTCCATTGCTGGTGGAATTGCAAACTTGTACAATCACTTTGGAAATCAATCTGCTGTTTCCCAGAAAACTGGAAACAGTTTTACCTGAAGACCCATCTATACTGTTTCTGAACATATACCCAAAGAATGCTCCACCACACAAGAAGGATATGTTTTCTATATGATCATAGCAGCTTTGTTTATAATAGCCAGAAACTGGAAGTAACCCAGATGACCCTCAACTGAAGAATGGATACAGAAAAATGTGATTCATTTACACAATGAAATACAAAATACTATTCAGCTGTTAAAAACAGGCAAATGAATGGAACTAGAAAATATCATCCTGAGTGAGGTAATCCAAACCCAAATGGACATGTATGGTATACACTCACTGATACATGGATATTAGATAAGAAAATACCCATGTTACTCCACAGGCCCTAGAGTTAAACAACGAACAATGTTTTCAAGCGAGGTGATGTCAGCATATACTAAAATGGACTATAAACCAATCACAGTGGGTGGAGCAGGTGAGGAACTGGGTAAATAGGTAGGTGAAGCAATCAGATCAGGTAGAGTGACGAAATCAAGATGCAATATATTAGAATTATGAGATTAATCAAAATCAGTTAAAAAGACAAATAGAGTTAGGATCAAAGTCTTTGTATTATATATATCATCTTACCATGTGTAGACAATTAGGTAACACTCCCATATCTGGGGATTTGGTAACTAAATGTCTTATAGGTTAAACAGAAGTAAACTTCCAAATCTCAGAGAAATCTAGAATCGGATTCCACTGAACTCATTCTCAGATTGTCATATGTAAAGGGCTACTTCAGCTTGCAGCCCTAAGCCAATCACATTGTTTCTTTATTTAATACTGTAATTCAAATTTGATATGTCTTTGTGAGAAAATAGAAGCTTGCAGCATTCAAATTTCTAGCCTTTGGAGTGCCTAGATGACATGCTCTTAACTGCATTATTATTGGCAAGAATGTTATTTTTCAATGAATATGTTTGGTGCAAGATAAGATTGTAGCAATAAATAATCTACCACATTGTTCTTTGATACATTTTGGAAGGAAGCACTCTTTTTCCTAAAATTAGGCAGCATCATATTGATTTTTTCTGAAGCTAAAATCTTGAAATAAATGCTTAAAACATTTACAGATTTGATTATGTTCTGGATTCAATTCATCTCCTTGAGTAGTATCAACACTTATTTGCCTTAAGTTCACCAATAATAACACAGTATTAGTTAAGTTAAATATCCAAAAGGACTTGGAGTTAAGACTGATTCTAGATAATGATTTTGGAAGGTTACAAATTTTACAATGTAGGGTAGTGGTGAGATATTGACATCTTTGTAGAAGGTCTTGAATGGGATATTGAAGTTCTATCCTGTTCCCCCAGTCTAGTTAAGCATATGGGCATGTCATGATGTGCTGACTCATTAGAAACCCAAAGTAAAGGGGCAGAGCAGTTGTGTTGGAATTATAAAAATGAATGATAATAAACTTTTAACTGTTAGGTAATTAGCTAAGGTATTGAACTCGGGCTTACCCAAACACACAACCATCATTCAGAAAAGCTTCTGTTGAGAAACCACACACACAACAACACCACACACACACAAACACACAAACACATTGAGACACATACTTCCATCAACACATCTATAACAAGGCATAATTGTTTAATTTTGTTTTTCTTACTATGATTAGAACCTAAAAGTAATTGAGTAAATATGGTTGTTCAAATAAAGGAATGATAAGAATATGCCTATGCTATACTTTCTTAGTTAATTTAATATTTTCTTTTGAACTATTCAACATCTCATAACACAGTATGCTATTTTACTATTGAGGATTATGTTTTTTTTTTCTAATTTTAAATAAGCCTTCCATAGGACAAATAATTAAAAATACAGTACAAAACTTTAAACAGTTGATTATTTAGTAAGATAACAGTAAGTAAACTTTGACTTTAATCATATGCTATCAGTTTGAGAGAGAAAAAACCAGTTAAACAACTCTATATGAAAAATCATGACAAAAAATGTACAGGTCTGGAATTCTGTCTAAGATAATTTTTTCCATCTACTGTGAATTTTTATCATACTATGTAACATTTTAATTCTCAGTTACTCAGGTAACATGAGTAGTTCAACAAAATCATTTTGTATATACTTTAACACATTGTAAATTGTATCCAGAAGTAGTATTGGATAATAATGACAACTATTTCTTAGAAATATAATTTGCCTCTGAAAGGAATTTGACTGATGCATAGGTAATGTCACATAGGAAAACTTTCAATCACCTGAAGAGTAAGGCTAACTATATGAAAGGAGATTTAAGTTTGTTTGCCATTTTGTTATACTTTTAACTTAAGCTAGACAGAAGCAGAATGTTAGGAAAAAAAAAAAAAAAACAGAATAGTTGTGAATTTTCAAAACAATTCAGAAATCCATATTCATTTTTATTGAATATTTTATTTACATTTCAGATGGTTATCCCTTTACGAATCTCCTCCCTCCACCAGGAAACCCCTATCATATCCCCCCTCCTCCAGCTTCTATGAGGATGTGCCCCCACCCACCCACCCATTCACCCACTCCCACCTCCCAACCCTCAAATTCTTTCACACTGGGGCATTCAGCCTTCACAGGACCAAGGACATCCTCTCCCACCTATGCCCAAAAAGGACATCCTCCCCTACTTATACATCTGTAGCCCTGGGTATCCTCCCTATGTGCTCTCCCAGCTGTTGTTTTAGACCCTGAGAGCTCTGGTTGGTTGGTATTGTTGCTCTCCCATGGGGCCACAAATCCTTTCAGCTTCTTCAGTCTTCTCTCTAACTCCTCCACTGGGAACGCCCATGATCAGTTCAATGGCTACCACAGTATATGTCAGGTTCTGTCAGGCCTCTAAGGAGACAGCTATATCAGTCTCCTGTCAGCATACACTTCCTAACATCCACATCAGAGGCTACCATTGGGGACTGCACAAGGGATGATCCCAGATGGAACAGTCTCCAGACAATTCCTCCTTCAGATTCTGTCCTACACTTTGTCTCATTATTTGTTCCAATGAGTATTTTGTTACTCCTTCAAAGAAGGACCTAAAGTCCCACACTTTGTTCTTCCTTCTTCATGAGATTCACATAGTCTGTGAATTGTACCTTGAGTATCGCGAGCTTTTGGGCTAATATTCAGTTATCAGTGTGTGCATACCATCTGTGTTCTTTGTGATTGGTTACCTCATTCAGGATAATATTTTATGATTCCATTCATTGCCTAAGAATTTCATGAATCCACTCTTTTTAATCGCTATAATACTCTATTGTGTAAATATATCCATTTTCTGTATCCATTCCTCTGTTGAAGGACATCTAGGTTCTTTCAACTTCTGGACTATTA
This sequence comes from Mastomys natalensis, assembly GCA_021653895.1. Lineage (NCBI taxonomy): Eukaryota > Metazoa > Chordata > Mammalia > Rodentia > Muridae > Mastomys > Mastomys natalensis. Next base: position 782,554 of record JAJTUV010000543.1, on the reverse strand, counting down.
TAAATAAAGCTGCTATGAACATAGTAGAAGCATATTGTCATTGTTATATGTTTGAGCATTTTCGGGTATATGCCCAGGAGTGGTATAGCTGGGTCCTCAGATAATGCTATGTCCATTTCTGAGGAGTACCAGACTGATTTCCAGAGTGGTTGTACCAGCTTGCAATCCCACAAACAATGGAGCAGTGTTCCTCTTTCTCCACTCCTCACCAGCATCTGCTATCACCTGAGTTTTTGATTTTAGCCACTCTGACTGTTGTGAGGTGGAATCACAGGTTGTTTTGATTTGCATTTCTCTGTTGACTAAGGATGTTGAACTTTTTTTTAGGTGCTTCTCAGCATTCGAGTTTCCTCAGTTAAGAATTCTTTTTTTAGCCTGGCAGTGGTGGGCACATGCCTTTAATCCCAGCACTTGAGAGGAAGAGGCAGGCAGATTTCTGAGTTCGAGGCCAGCCTGGTCTACAGGGTGAGTTCCCAGACAGCCAGGGCTACACAGAGAAACCCTATCTCAAAAAAAGAAAATTCTTTTTTTAGCTCTATTCCTCATTTTTAATAGGGTTATTTGGTTGTCTGAGTCTAACTTCTTGAGTTCTTTGTATATATTGGATATTAGCCCTCTATTTGATTAGGATTGTAAAGATCTTTTCCTAATCTGTTGGTTGTCATTTTGTCCTATTGACAGTGTCCTTTGCCTTATAGAAGCTTTGCAATTTTAGGAGGTTCCATTTGTCAGTTCTTGATCTTAAGAGCATAAGCCATTGGAGATCTGTTCACGAACTTTCCTTCTGTGCAGGGGTACTTGAGGGTTCTTCCCCACCTTCTCTCCTATTAGTTTCAGTGTGTCTGGTTTTATATGAAGGTCTTTCGTCTATTTGGACTTGGCATTGTATGAGGAGTTAAGAATGGATTGATTTGTATTCTTCTACATGTTGACCTCCAGTTGAACCAGCATCATTTGTTGAAAATGCTGTCCTTTTTGTACTGAACAGTTTTAGCTCCTTTGCCACAGATCAAGTGATTATAGGTACATGGGTTCATTTCTGGGTCTTCAATTGATTCTTGCTCTGAACCAATATCATGCAGTTTTTAATCACTATTGTAGTACAGCTGGAGTTCAGGGATGCGATTCCCCAGAAGTTCCTTTATAGATGAAAAAAGTTCTATCTATCCTGCATTTTTTGTTATTCCAAAGAATTTGCAAATTTGCACTTTCTATCTTTAAGAAGAGTTGACTTGGAATTTTGATGGGGATTGTATTGAATCTGTAGATTGCTTTTAGCAAGATGTCCATTTTTACTATATTAATCCTGCCGATCCATGAGCATGGGAGATCTTTCCATCTTCTGAGATCTTCTTTGATTTCTTTCTTCAGAGACTTGAAGTTCTTCTGATACAGATATTTCACTAGCTTGGTTAGATTCACACCAAAGAATTTTAAATTATTTGTAACTACTGTGAAGGGTGTCATTTCCCTAATTTCTTTCTCAGCCTGTTTATCCTTCCAGTAGAGGAAGGCTGATGATTTGTTTGAGTTGATTTTATATCCAGCCACTTTGCTGAAGTTGTTTATCAAGTTTAGAAGTTCCCTGGAGGAGGTTTTGGGGTCATTTAAGTAACTATCATATCATCTGCAAATAGTGATATTTTGACTTCTTCCTTTCCTATTTGTATTCCTTTGACTGACTTTTGTTGTCTAATTGCTCTGGCTAGGACTTCCAGTACTATATTGAAAAGGTAGGGAGAGAGTGGGCAGCCTTGTCTAGTCGCTGATTTTTGTGGGATTGCTTCAAGTTTCTCTCCATTATTTTGATGTTGACTACTGGATTGCTGTATATTGTTTTTACTATATTTAGGTATTTGTCTTGAATTCCAGATATTTCCAAGACTTTTACATAGGGCTATGTTGAATTTTGTAAAATGCTTTCTCAGCATCTTGTAAGATGTTCATGTTGCTTTTTATTTTGTGTTTGTTTATATAGTGGATTACCTTGATGATTTCTGTATATTGCACCACCCCTGCATTCCTGGGATAAAGCCTACTTGATCATGATGGATGATTGTTTTGATGTGTTCTTGGATTCAGTTTGCTAGAATTTTATTGAGTTTTTTTGCATCAACATTTATAAAGGACTTTGGTCTGAACTTTTCTTTCTTTGCTGGGTCTTTTTATGGTTTGATTATGAGTGTAATTGTGGTTTCATAGAATAAATTGGGTAGTGTTTCTTCTGTTTCTATGTAGTGGAATAGTTTGAAGAGAATTGGTATTAGGTCTTCCTTGAAAGTCTGATAGAATTCTGCAATAAAACCATTTGGTTTTGAGCTTTTTCACTGTGGAGACTTTTAATGACTGCTGCTATTTCTTTAGGGGTTATGGGATTATTTAAGAGGCTTATTTGCTCCTGATTTAATTTTGGTACCTGGTATCTGTCTAGAGAATTGTCCATTTCATCCAGATTTTCCAGTGTGGTTGAGTATAGGCTTTGGAGTAGGATCTGATGATTTTTTTGATTTCCTCAGTTTCTGTTGTTATGTCTCCCTTTTCAGTTCTGATTTTTATAACTTGAATACTGTCTCTTTGCCTCTGGTTAGTCTGGCTAAGTGTTTATTATCTTGTTGTTTTCTCAAAGAACCAGCTCCAGGTTTGGTTGATACTTTGTGTAGTTCTTTTTGTTTTTACTTGGTTATTTTAGCTTGAGTTTGATTATTTCCTGATGTCTACTCCTCTTGTATGTATTTGCTTCTCTTTTTGTTCTAGAGCTATCAGGTGTGCTGTCAAGTTGCTAGTGTATGTTCTTCCAATTTCTTTTGTAGGCACTCAGAGCCATGAGTTTTCTCTTAGCACTGCTTTCACTGTGTCCGTCAGTTTTGGTATCACAAGCCTTCACTTTCATAAACATTTAAAAAAATCTTTAATTTCTTTCTTTATTTCTTCCTTGACCAAGTCATCATTGAGTAGAGTGTTGTTCAATTTCCCTTGTGTATTTGGGCTGTCCATTGTTTCTGTTATTATTGAAGACCAGTCTTAGTCCATGGTGATCTGATAGGATGCATGGGATTATTTCAATATTTTTATATCTGTCGAGGCTTGTTTTTGTGACATTATATGGTCTGTTTTGGAGAAGGTACCATGAGGTGCTGAGCAAAAGGTTATATTCTTTTGTTTTAGGATGAAATGATCTTAGATCTGTTAAATCCATTTGGCTCACAACTTCTGTTAATTTCCTATGTCTTTGTTTAGTTTCTGTTTCCATGATCTGTCCATTGCCAAGAGTGGGGTGTTGAAGTCCCCCACTATTACTGTGTGAGGTGCGTTGTGTGCTTTGAACTTTAGTAAAGTTTCTTTTATGAATGTGGCTTACATTGGGAGTATCAATGTTCAGAATTGAGAGTTCATCTTGATTGATTTTTCCTTGATGAGTAGTGTCATTGCTTATGTTTTTTGATAACTTGTTTTTGAAGGTCGACTTTATTCATATTAGAATGGTTCTCCAGCTTGTTTATTGGACCATTTGCTTGGAAAATTGTTTTCCAGCCTTTTACTCGGAGAAACTGCCTGTCTTTGTCACTGAGGTACGTTTCCTGTATGCAGCAAAATGCCGTGTCCTGTTTATGTATCCAGTCTGTTAGTCTATGTCTTTTTATTGGGGAATTGAGTCTATTGATGTTAAGAGATATTAAGGAAAATGATTGTTGCTTCATGTTACTTTTGTTATTAGAGGTGGAATTCGGTTTGTGTATCTATCTTTTTTGAGTTTTTGCAAGATTACTTTCTTACTTTTTCTAGCTTTAGTTTCCCTCCTTGTGTTGAAGTTTTCCATCTATTATCTTTTGTAGAGCTGGATGTGTGGAAAGATATTGTATAAACTTGGTTTTGTCATAGAATATATTGGTTTCTCCATCCATAGTGATTGAGAGTTTTGCTGTGTATAGTATTCTGGGCTGGCATTTGTGTTCTCTTAGGGTCTGTATGATATCAGTCCAGGATCTTCTGTCTATTATAGTCTCTAGTGAGAAGTCTGGTGTAATTCTTATAGGTCTGCTTTTATATGTTACTTGACCTTTTTCCCTTACTGCTGTTAATATTCTTTCTTTGTTTTGTGCATTTGGTGTTTTGACTATTATGTATGGGAAGAATTTCTTTTCTGATCTAGTCTATTTGGAATTCTCTAGGCTTCGTGTATGTTAGGGAAGTTTCCTCTATAATTTTGTTGAAGATATTTACTGGCACTTTAATTTGGGAATCTTCACTCTCATCTATCCCTATTTTCCTTAGGTTTGTCTTCTCATTGTGTCCTGGATTTCCTGGATGTTTTGGGTTAGGAGCTTTTTGCATTTTGCATTTCCTTTGATAGTTTTGTTTTCCATGGTATCTTTGCACATGAGTTTCTCTCTTCTATCTTTTATATTCTGCTGGTGATGCTTGCATCTATGACTCCTGACCTCTTTCCTAGGTTTTCTATCTCCAGGGGAGTCTCCCTTTGAGATTTCTTTATTGTTTCTATTTCCATTTTTAGATTCTGGATTGTTTCGTTCAATTCCTTCACCTATTTGGTTGTGTTTTCTTGCATTCTTTAAGGGATTTTTGTGTTTCCTCTTTATGGGCTTCTACTTGTTTTACCTTTCTGTTTCTTTATTTGTTTACTTCTTCTTATTAAGGGAGTCACTTATGTCCTTCTTAAAGTCCTCTATATCATCATGAAAAGTGATTTTAATTCTGAATCCTGCTTTTCAGGTTTGATGGGTTGTCCAAGACTTGCTATGGTGGGAGAACTAGGTTCTTATTATGCCAGGTAACTTTTGTTTCTGTTGCTTATGTTCTTGCACTTGCCTTTCACCATCTGATTAACTCTAGTGTTCCCTGTCTCTCTATGTCTGACTGGAGTCTGTCTTTCCAGTTATCTGCTTGTGTAGAACTCCTAAGAACAGCTGTCTATGTGATCCTGTGATCCTGAGCTTCTGGGTTGAAGAGCTTCTGGACTCAGGCTGCCTCTTGAGTCCTGAAATTTCCTGCTTCTATAAGTGGCAGTGGTTCCTTCAGGATGGCTCAGGCTATGGTTTCTTCACAGGAGCTGACCAGTTAGGTGTCTGCTCCAGCCAAAAGGATCAAGCCAGGGAGTAATCCATATTCTTAACTAAAAGCTTGTAGTGGAAAATTGTAAATACTTATATTTCTGCATGTAAAGGTTCGATATCCATGTGAATAAAATTTCTCTTGAAAGGTATATTGCCATGGTAAACAAGAACCAAAGCTTGCTATTCAACGCTATACTTCAATGTGATTATATTGCTATTTTGAAATATGTTACTGTCTTTGCACATATTTCTTTGGTTTTCATTATGAAGAACCAAGCATTATTTGAATGGCCTTGTACAATGGCCATTTATATCGTGTAGACACAGGCCTGTAGAGACTACATGTGTTTCAAACTGCTATAAAGAGGGAAATGATTTCCTATTCTCATACAAATTTCTATATTTTCAAGGACAATCAGATAAAACATTTGTGACCTTCCTTTTTGTATTTTTAAAAATGAACCAGATTGAACATTTATATATAATACAAACTTTCTAAAAGACCTTCTTGATAACAGGTTTCAAAGATTGATGTTTAGTATAAAAACTATTTGCCCTTCACTTCCTAACTCTGCAATGTCTTTGAAAGGAAATATTTGGAAAACTTTAAAAACTACATTTAATACATAACATGTTGAATGAATGCATAATCTTATTACAATAACAATATTGGATAGAAGTTTTACTTTTTAAAATATTGTCAGTTATTATTCAACTCAGTAAAAGACATGATCACAGACAAGTCAGGCAACAAAACAAATTTTATAAAATATGTTGAAACACAGCTTCTGCAATTTTCTGCAGCAGAGCTAAAGCTGACTTGCAAATGACAAGAAAGATTGCAGGATGTTGTCTTTGTAGACAAGCCAACTGGACTTAGATATTTCAGGCAAAAAATATACTCTTCTGAAATCTATAGAGATGAGGCTTGCAGTTGGCACACATTCTTGCATTCAGGCAAAAAAATATATCCATTAAAATAAAATAAACAAAAATAGAAATACAAACTTAATTACTAATTATATATTGAAAAGTCTATAATCTCTCATTTAAGAATAAAAGAAATCATTAATAATAGAAGAGAAAACCATATTTAACATAACCACTAATTATGAATGATGGAACAGTTTCTAATTTCCCCAATTCAGCAGTTCAGCAACACCATGACTTTATCATTAACCATTTAATGATAATCTGTAAATATCTCATTTGCACTTAGGCCAACTGCAGCAACTACTGTTACAGTAACCAAATGAAGAAATTTGCCAAAGCAGAACTTGGATCTAAGGATGGATATTTTGTATTATATGCAGCAAATAATATTGAACAGCCATGATGGCAAGGTCTGAAAGAGACTGTAATGGTGCATGTACTCAGGGTAGATAATGTAGGTCTGGCAAAGATTGACAATCTCTGCTTAGCAAGAAATTGGACAAATAATGGTAATAACTTCACCTGAACAAGTCAGAGTATCTGCAATTTGAACTATAGGTGTGATAAGACAGATTTTGATTAATGGTGTGGATAGTACTGAGTATGCAGAGATAATCAGACTGTGAGAATATATAAGAATATGGTAAGAGCAAACTGAGTAGAATATCTTTCTGACATGTTGAATCTATAATGCCGACTTTGAATCTCTTGAAATTATTTAGCATTTTAGGAAAATGTTATTGTTTTCACAAGGTATTTGAAAATTTTACTGTTGGCAAAAGCCTTTTGAAATGTTTTGCTTAAATGTGATTTTTGTTGTTTATTGGCTTTCTATTTGTTTTAATAAAATCAGAGTTCAGGATTCTTATTTACTTCATTGTCATTTGTATAGCTATTTTAACTTATGATAACCTCAAACCCTCTTTACTCTTTCACAGTCCATTTTAAATGTGTTCTTCCATAGTGAATAACAAAGAGTTATTAGACAACCAACCTCTTAATTTATTAAACCATAAAACCAATGCAATAAAATTAAAATTAAGTTGCTTTAGAATTACTATTAAATTTTTAAAATTTAGATTTATATAATTTTATTCCAAAATTTCCTTCTTCCTTTTCCTTTCTCCAAACCCTTCCTTAAACCATTCTCCACTCTCCTTAGTCTTGATGTTCTTAAAAACTAATTGTTGTTGCATGCAGTTTTACACATATATACATAAGAGTATATATTTCTAAATATTATCTGTTCAGTCTATAAAATCTTACCTGAATTTATGGTTTCCGGGCTGGACATTTCATACTGGGCACTAATTGTAGTACTCTTGGTGAGAAAATTGTAAAAGCCAGAGTCACAGGAAGTTTCTTGTAAGATTGTCTCACCTAGTAGTGATACTAAGCTACGTCCTTAACATCTCACAAACATGACTACCAAAACACAAGCCGAACAAAGATGATACCAAAGAACAAGTTGAAGGAATTTTTCATCTCAATTTCTCTTTGCTCTGTGTCACATTTCTGTGTTACAGTGGCAAGACCATTGCTTCTTCACGAAAAGACAAATCAATTGAAGATATATTTTAAAAGTAATAATAGAAACCAAAGGCAGAGTTTGTTACATAAAATCTAATGAGTTTATTAATGTCATTCTTCATGATATAAGTTATCAATCTACATGAGTAAATTATCTATCTATTATCTATGTATCTATGATTATCTATCATCTATCTATCTATCCATTATTATCTATCTATCCATCTATCTACCATTTATCTATAATTTACCTATTCATTTACATATGTTTCAAGTTTAACCAGGAATGCTCTCATTATAATGATATCATATATGTACTTGCTGAATTCCTCAATTTCCTCTTATGAACTTAATTTTATTAGTAATCTTAGTTGATACAGACTAAACTTCATGTAGGCAAAGGTGGTAATTTTGAAGAAATTTACTATATACTTTGAATGAAAAAAAATAATTCAACCAACTAAGTTAAAAAGAAATAGAGGAAAAAAAGAAAGGCATTGACTATTAAAACAATAGTACAATTGATCTGAAAATAAACATACATACATACTTCCAGTCAGCTTGAAAAAGACAGTTTTCAGTAACAAATATTTTATAATTGTAGAAAAGTATTTAGTCTATGTGGATGAATGTTTTGCTTAACTAACTAAATGGGATAATTCATTTTTCAACTTGCACTACCTGGAGTCACCTGGGAAAATAAACTAAATTAGAGATGCTCTAGTTTGGGTAGACCTCTGAGTATATCTACAAGGATTATCTTAATTGAATTTATTTTGTTGAAAGACCATTTCACTTTAGGTGGCACCATTATATAGTATAGTTATTCTAAACTATAGAAAAACAGAGAAATTAAGTTGAGCATGTATACATTCATTTTTCTCTGGAAACTTGATCTGAGATATGATATGATGAGTTGTTTGATGATTCTGAATTGAATCACATAAAATGATGCAAGGTATACTGGAAGAAGTATATTCCTTTGCTACCTAAATTGTTTTAAATCAGGATATTTAGCACAGCAACACAAATACAAGTGGGAAATCACCTGCTTTATTCACATACATATCTTCACATATTTTTATATATTTGCAGGTTGAGTTGAATACAAGGTGATTGTTGTACATCTTGATGGTTTAAAGATTACTAATCCTTTGGAATTACCCTTATATTCCACAATTCAACTTTTGATATCTTTTGAATCCATAAAGTTAATATTAGCCATGGTTATTCTATTGTATTTCCAGGTGAAGTAATTTTACTTTGTAAATATGTTATATTTATTAAATATAAAATTGAAAATTCCAAGTCTCATACCCACTGAGATTTTCTTCTTCTTCTCCTTCTCCTTCTCCTTCTCCTCCTTCTCCTCCTCCTCCTCCTCCTCTTCTCCTCCTCCTCCTTCTTCATACATATACATAACATACACACACACACACACAGACACACTTACACACACACACAACACACACACACACACACACACACACACACATATATATGATTCTGTAAGCATAATAAGTTCCCATGACCTGTAACTTTGTAATCTCTGGAATTACATCTGCATTAAGATATATATACATATATATATGTATATATATCAGGCTATTTTCCCTCTACATTTGCAATAAAGAATAAAGCTTGGGCAATTGGAGAAGAGCTAATATGGGAGGAGCGAAGAGTGGGAAGGAGAAGGAAGAGGAGGAAAGAGAGGAGGAGACTGGCAATGATGGAGGAGGATGAATTGGTCGAGAGCAGTCCTGGGTAACAATTTATATCTATAGGTTAGGTATTGGATAACAACTCTAATTGTGTGGGCATCTTGTTAATTGAGCACTTCCAAATATATAAATCCTTTGCACACCTTTAAGCTTTAAGAGTCTTCATTCTACCAGGAATTGTGACCATGATGGGTATTGTCTGGGGTTCAACTGAGCTTTGTAGAGATAGCGTGGTGGATTGGCAGAGCCATCTACCATGTTGTTGTCTTATGGGGGTCAGGGCCAGTGTTTCTAGATAGCAGGAGCTGTGATCCAGAACTGGAGCTGTGGGAAAATGGCGGCTATCGGGAACAAGCCAAACTGGGTGCTGCTTTTTAAATATGCCTACAACATCATATACATATACATCATATCCATATCCATATCAATATCCTTATCCTTATACATTATACATCATTATACATTATACATATACGTTCACAGAACATAGGTATATGTATTGTTTGAACATAATAAATCCCCATGGATTTGACTTTGTAATCCCTAGAATATATTGATATTATACTTTTGCCCTTGGAATTCTATTTCTATAAAACCTTATGAGTTACTTATGCACAATAACAACCACCTAAAATCATTTGTTAGACAAACATTAAAAACTACTACTTCACTCTAGGTTTTGCTGTTATTGTTGTTGATATGATTATTATTGCTTGTTTTATTTTTTGGAGAAGAATCTTAATCCAGTAACATGGAAAGAGATTACATCAAAATATATGATCTAGCTGGAATGCAGACACATTCTGGATTACAGTGTGATCTAGCTGAAATACAGACATGCCCTTATTACACAATTTAATTCTGTACAATGAAATTAACGTTAATTTGTATAAGGAAACAGCCATGTTTGAAAGTCTAATTGAGGGGCAGACAAAAATCAGAGAAAGATTTGACAGAATGAGTCAGAGAGAGGATATTTCCAACTCACAAGATAACAGTAGAGGAAGAGAGACTATTGAAACCTAGTGGGATAGAAAAAAAAAAACGTGTGTGGTGTGGTGAATAATGGTGGGTTATGTGTTTGTATAGCAGCTTTATCTGACAGTTTTACAGAGACAAGTTGCAGAGAAAATAAGACAGACACAAGTGAAGACAGAATGAGCCAGAGAAAGAGAAACAGCCAAAAGATATGAGCATATTTCTGTTGTTACTAGAAGGCCAAACAGAGCAATGTGCTCAGAAGCTATAGGAAGTTGGATTGAATCAGTTAGTTTGGAAGATTAGACTGTATGGCTGGAAGCTCTCAGGCTTATGGTTAGGGATAGTTTGAACAGAGAAAGAAATGTTCTGGGATTAACTCAAGCCATGTATTCTCACAGCTTGGGTACAGTTATCATCTCATAAATTCATCTGAGAAAATAATAGCAACAACTCCAATTCTTAATGCACCACATGTAGCATGTCACAAACATGAGATCATACGATATTTCCTATGACTCACTATTTCCCTGAACATTAAATCTTATGGTTGCATCTATCTTGTTGTAAATGGCAGGTTGTCCTTATTTGTGAAGCATAAATAAGTTTATCCAATGTATACACATGGCACACTTTCTGTGTTATGTCACCTGTTTGCAAAATACTCAAATTGTTTTCATGTCTTGGTTAGTATAAATAATGCATAACTACAATAAACATGGGAGGAAAATTTCCCCTTAGTCAAAATGATTTTGTATCCTATAGGCTTGGATTACTAGATGAAAAGCTTTTTTATGACTCTTCAAATTAATTTAAATAATAGTGACATGATTTACATTCCCAACAATCCTGTACTAGTATACTCTTTAAGAGTTATATGGAAATTCTTGAGAAAGACTTTCCCTTGTGGAAGAGATAAATTAGCTAATTTCAAAATAAATGTTAACAACTTTTGACTAGAAAGTTAAGAAAAGAATATACTGAGAAGCAACAGTAAACACACTGACTGTCTTCACTAAAACTGCCTTTTCAGCATCCTTTGAGTGGATGGGCCCTAGTGGCCAAGAATGCTCATGGGTTGAAATCTATGAATGGTTGTGCATGGGAAGACAATGGTTCTGAAATTTGGTTTGGTAACTATACTGATGCTCAGAGTATCAGTACCTTGATGAGCCATCTGCCACTGATATGCTCGTAACAGAATATGAGATGCTGGTGCTTGTAAAGTCAGTGGAGTTGAGGCCTGGCCTCAATGGCAGCTGGAAAGAGTTTCCAGAGGGAGAGAATGAAAAACTAGACTGTGGACTTTGAATGTAAGCAAGCTTATACTGATAAGTGCTCGGTATCTGAGGGGTAAGCTCACTGCACACATAGCCAGGACAGATGGCACTTCCTGGTCAGGTCTGTACCAGATGGGTAGAAGACAGCTCCCTTCTGAAATACAAATTGTGAACCCCTCCTTATGAGGATGGCAGAGTTAATAAGAGCCCTCTTCTTCTTTATGCAATTAGGCATAATAGAACATTCAATATACATTTAATATATATGCACACTTGAGTATCAATTCTAAATATTTATCTTGGTTGTAATATAAATAGACATATCAGAAATCATCATTTTGCATAAAAGCTTCAAATGGACATCTGTCTTGTGAATGATGTTTGGTTACTAAATTATAAAAGGACATAAACATAATGATAATTATCCTCTTAAGTCTGTACAGAACAAATTGGTTAAAATTATTGAAATATTTTAATATTTAATATATTAAAAGTCAGTTATGAGTAAATTCCTTTTATGGTTTAATCATTTCAAATGGTTTAAAATAGTACTTCAAAAATTATTGGAGAAGATGACCCATTGAATCAGCTATGCAGGGCTCATATTGGCTCACAGAGACTGAAGCAGCAAGCACTGGGACCCCAGTTGTCTGCAGACATGGTAAGGCTGTTAGCTTGGTGGTTTGGAGGGACTCCTAACAGTGGGAGCAGGTATATCTGTGATTTGTTAGCCTGTCGTTTTGACTTTAATACTTCCTATTGGGTTGAATGCCCAGTCTCAATATGAGAGCTTTTTCTTGTCTTATTTGCCATCCTTGGCTGTTGTCTCTTAGACACCTGCTCTTTTCTAATGAGAAAAAAGGAGACAAGGTTCTGGGGAAGAGGGGAGATTCATGTGGAACTGGGAAGAGTGGAGGGAAGGAAAACTTGGTTGAGAGATGTATTGTACAAGAAAGAATCTATTTTCAATAAAATTATTATTATTTTGTATATGATTATGGTACATAGTTTTGTGAAAACAAACACATTATCTAAAATTCTATTAGAATAACTTGTAGAACTACATATCATAGCAACAATCTTATTTTCTAATGCATTCATTATGATAAAGACAGTAGAGATTCAATAGAAAGTTGTAAAACTACAGACATTAAAACATTTTTGGGGATTGAAGGAGGTTTGACAAATTGAATTCACTTGTTCTTTCAGAGGACTCAGGCTGGATTTATAGCTCCCAGGTGGTGACTTACTGAATATAAATCCAGGAAATTTGATGACCCTCTCTTGGTTTCCTTGGGCAACAGGCATGCAGGTAGTACACAAGGATATAAGCAGACAAACTATTCACTCACATGAAAAATAAATCTCAAAATATTTCCTTTCATTATTATCATTCATTATATTGTGATTTAAAGTCTTCAATTAACTTTCCAAAAGTTTCAAATTTTATTTTAGTTCTGTTATCAACCACCTGTCCTTAAGACATATTTTCTTAGCACTGTATTTACCTTCCATATTCAAACTTCATTTTCAGTGTTCTGAGCCATTTGGAATTATCTCTTTCATTAAAAGTGTTGTTAAAAAGATAATATATGCTTTTGGCAGGGGCAGACACCTAGCTGGTCTGCTCCTGTGGAGACACCATATCCTGAGCCATCCTAGAGGCGCCACTGCACATAAGGTAGTGGACACCATACCCTGAGCCATTCTAGAGGAGTCATTCCACTCAAATCAGTGAACACCTAGCTGGTCTGCTCTTGTGAAGAGACCATATCCTGAACTATCCTAGAGGAACCACTGCACTCAAAGAAGCAGGATTTCAGAATCCCAGAGGTGGCCTGATTCCCAGGAGCTCTTCCATCCAGAAGCTTAGAATCACAGGATCACAGAGACATCTGGATTCTGAGGAGTTCTGACACAAGCAAGATAACTGGAAAGACAGACTCCAGTCAGACATAGAGAGCACAGGGAACACTAGAGTTAATCAGATGGTGAAAGGCAAGTGCAAGAACATAAGCAACAGAAACAAAAGTTACCTGGCATAATAAGAACCTAGTTCTCCCACCATAGCAAGTCTTGGACAACCCATCAAACCTGAAAAGCAGGATTCAGAATTAAAATCACTTTTCATGATGATGATAGAGGACTTTAAGAAGGACATAAGTGACTCCCTTAAAGAAGTACAGAAATACATAGGTAAACAAGTAGAAGCCCTTAAAGAGGAAATGTCGTGTCCGCCTTGGTCAGCAAGTAAGACACGACACGGTCGGATCCTTCTCAGTCAGCTTTATTCCAGGAATGACTCTTGACTTAGGGACGGGGAATTGGACTGGACGGGGGCCTAGGATGGGGACGTATGGCTGGGGACCTGGACCAGGAAGGGGATGGGCTCTCAAGCAGCAGAAATGAGCTGCTTATATAACTGCCCAAGGCGGGCTGGGTGATGTGTTCTCTCATGATAGGTTAAGCTGCCAATACCTCATTAGCATAAGCCCGCTCGGGAGGGGCACGAGGCCGATGCATGCTCAAAGGACTTGTTTACCAGTTTAGCTGAGCTGGCCACGGTGGAAGCCAGCTGCCTACATAGTCAGGTGCTAGTCATAAGACTTTGCAACTGTCCCAGGTGATATCGTAAACACAGCTGCCTACAACGGCTGCCTACAAGGAAACACAAAAATCCCTTAAAGAATTGCAAGAAAACACAACCAAAAGGTGAAGGAATTGAACAAAACAATCCAGAATCTAAAAATGGAAATAGAAACAATAAAGAAATCTCAAAGGGAGACTACCCTGGAGATAGAAAACCTAGGAAAGAGGTCAGGAGTCATAGACACAAACATCACCAACAGAATACAAAAGATAGAAGAGAGAATCTCATGTGCAGAAGATACACTGGAAAACATTGACAAAACTGTCAAAGGAAATGCAAAATGCAAAAAGCTCCTAACCCAAAACATCCAGGAAATCCAGGGAAAAATGAAAAGACAAAACCTAAGGATAATAGGGATAGATGAGAGTGAAGATTCCCAAATTAAAGTGCCAGTAAATATCTTCAATAAAATTATAGATGAAAATTTCCCTAACCTAAAAAGAAAGAGATGCCCATAAACATACAAGAAACCTAGAGAATTCCAAATAGACTAGATCATAATAGAAATACCTGCCATCACATAATAATCAAAATATCAAGTGCACAAAAACAAAGAAAAAATACTAAAAGCAATAAGGGAAAAGGTCAAGTAACATATAAAGGCAGACCTATAAGAATTACGCCAGACTTCTCACCAGAGACTATAAAAGTCAGAAGATCCTGAACTGATATCATACAGACCCTAAGAGAACACAAATGCCAGCCTAGACTATATACAGCAAAACTCTCAATTACTATGGGTGGAGAACCCAAGATATTCCATGACAAAAACAAATTTGCACGATATTTTTCCACAAATCCAGCACTTCAAAGGATAATTGATGGAAAACGCCAATACAAGAAAGGAAACTACAACTTAGAGAAAACAAGGAAGTAATATTCCAACAATCCCAAAAGAAGATAGCTACACAAACTAATTCCACCTCTAATAACAAAAATAACAGGAAGCCACAATCATTTTTCCTTAAAATCTCTTAACATCAATGGATCAATTCTCCAATAAAAGATGTAGACTATCAGACTGGGTATATAAACAGGACCCAGAATTTTGCTGCTTACAGAAAACACACTTCAGTGACAAAGACAGACACTACCTCTGAGTAAAAGGATGGAAAACAATTTTCCAAGCAAATGGTACCAATAAACAAGCTGGAGTAGCCATTCTAATATCAATTAAACTGACTTTCCACCAAAACTAATCAAAAAAGGTAAGGCAGGACATTTCATACTCATCAAAGGAAAAATCTACCAAGATGAACTCTCAATTCTGAACATCTATGCTCCAAAAGCAAGGGCACCTCATACATAAAAGAAACTTAACTAAAGCTCAAAATACACATTGCACCTCAAACAAATATAGCGGGGGATTTCAACACCCCACTCTCAACAATGGACAGATCATGGAAACAGAAAGTAAACAGAGACATATTTAAATTAACAGAAGTTATGAACCAAATGGATTTAACAGATATCTATAGAACATTTCATCCTAAAACAAAAGAATATACCTTTTGCTCAGCACCTCATGGTACCTTCTCCAAACAGAACATATAATTGGTCACAAAACAGATCTCAACAGACACAAAAAAATTGAAATAATTCCTTTCATCCTACCAGATAACCATGGATTAAGGCTAGTTTTAATAATGACAAAATGAATGGAAAAACCACATACATGTAGCAACTGAACAATGCTCTACTCAATGATGACTTGGTCAAGGAAGAAATAAAGAAGTTAAAGACACTTTAGAAATTAATGAAAATGAGAATGCATCATACCAAAACTTGTGGAACTCCATGAAAGCAGTGCTAAGAGGAAAACTCATAGGTCTAAGTGCCTAAAAAAAGAAACTGTGAGAGAGCACACATTAACAACTTGACAGCACACCTGAAAGCTCTAGAACAAAAAGAAGCAAATACACCCAAGAGGAGTTGATATCAGGAAATAATCAAACTCAGAACTGAAATCGACCAAGTAAAACAGAAAAAAACTATACAAAATATCAACAAAAACAGAAGCTGGTTCTTTGAGAAAATCTACAAGATAGATAAACACTTATCCAGATTAACCAGAGGGCACAGAGATAGTATCCAAATTAATAAAATCAGATCTGAAAAGGAAGACTAACAACAGAAACTGAGGAAATTAAAAAAAAAAAAAAATCATCAGACCCTACTAAAAAGACCTATACTCAGCTAAACTCGAAAATATAGATGAAATGGAAAAATTTATAGACAGATAAAAGGTATTAAAGTTAAATCAGAAGCAAATAAACCATCTAAACAGTCCCATAACCCCTGAAGAAATAACAGCATTCAGTAAAAATCTCTCCACAAAACAAATCCCAGGACCAGATGGTTTTAGTGCAAAATTCAATCAGATATTCAAAGAAGGCCTAATGCCAATTTTCTTTAAACTATTCTACAAAATAGAAATGGAAGGAATATTACCCAATTTGTTCTTTGAAACTACAATCACACTCATACCTAAACTTCACAAAGACCCAACAAAGAAAGGGAATTTCAGACCAATCTCCCTTATCAATGCAAAAATACTCAATAAAATTCTAGCAAACTGAATCCAAAAACACATCAAAACAATCATCCATCATGATCAAGGGGCTTTATCCCAGGAATGGTTCAATATTCAGAAATTCGTCAATGTAATCCACTATATAAACAAACTGAAAGGAAAAACACCACATGATCATCTCACTAGATGCTGAGAAAGCATTTGACAAAATTGAACATAACTTCTTGGGAAATGTCTTGGAAAGATCAGGAATTCAAGACCCATACCTAAACCTAGTAAAAGCAATATACAGCAAACAAGTAGCCAACATCAAACTAAATGGAGAGAAAGTTGAAATAATCCCACTAAGATCAGGGACTAGACAAGGCTGCCCACTCTCTCCCTATCTTTTCAATATAATACTGGAAGTCCTAGCCAGAGCAATTAAACAACAAAAAGAAGTCAAAGGGATACAAACAGGAAAGTAAGAAGTCAAAATATCACTATTTGCAGATGATATGATAGTATACTTAAATGACTCTAAAACTTCCAACAGAGAACTCCTCAACCTGATTAAAAAAAAAAAAAAATAAACAAGAACAAAAACCTTCAGCACAGTGGCTGGTTATAAAATCAACTCAACAAATCAGTATTCTTCCTCTAAGTGAAAGATAAATGGGCTGAAAAAAATACCTTGGTGTGAATCTAATCAAGCAAGTGAAAGATCTATATGACAAGAACTTCAAGTCCCTGAAGAAAGAAATCGAAGAAGATCTCAGAAGATGGAAACATCTCCCATGCTCATGAATTGACAGGATTAATATAGTAAAAATGGCCATCTTGCCAAAACCAATCTACAGATTCAATGTAATCCCCATTAGAATCACAACTCAATTCGTCACAGAGTTAGAAAGAGAAATTCTTAAATTCATTTGGAAAAACAAAAAACCCAGGATAGTGAAAACTATTCTCAACAATAAAAGAATTTCTGGAGGAATCACCATCCCTGACCTCAAGCTATACTACAGTAAAATACTGATAAAAACTGCATGGTATTGATACAGAGACAGGAAGGAAGATCAACGGAATAGAATTGAAGACCCAGAAATGAACACACACACCTATGGTCACTCAGTATTTGAAAAAGGAGCTAAAACAGTCCAATGGAAAAAGGACAGCATTTTTAACAAATGGTGCTGATTCAACAGGAGGACAACATGTAGAAGAATGCAAATCTATCCATTCTTATCTCCTTGTGCAAAGCTGAAGTCAAACTGGATAAAGGACCTCCACATAAAAACAGATACACTGAGCTAATAGAAGAGAAGGTGGGGAAGAAAGTCGAATACTTCAGCACAGGGGAAAAGTTCCTGAACAGAGCACCAATGGCTTATGCTCTTAAGATCAAGAATTGACAAATGAGACTTCATAAAATTGCAAAGTTTCTGTAAGTCAAAGAACACTGTCAATAGATCAAAATGGCAACAAACAGATTGGGAAATGATCTTTACCAATCCTACATCCAATAGAGGGCTAATATCCAATATAACAAAGAACTCAAGAATTTAGACTCCAGACAACCAAATAACCCTATTAAAAATGGGATATAGAGTTAAACAAAGAATTCTCAACTGAAGAAACCCAAATGGCCAAGAAGTACCTAAAGAAATGTTCAACATCTATAGTCATCAGGAAATGTAAATCAAAACAACCCTGAGATTCCAACTCACACCAGTCAGAATGGCTAAGATCAAAAACTCAGGTGATAGCAGATGCTGGTGAGGATATGGAGAAAGAGGAACACTCCTCCATTGTTGATGGGATTACAAGATGGCGGTTCCTCAGAAAATTGGACATAGCATTTTCTGAGAACCCAGCTAAAGCACTCCTGGGCATATACCCAGAAGATGCTCTAACATATTACAAGGACATACGCTCCACTATGTTCATAGCAGCCTTGTTTATAATAGCCAGAAGCTCGAATGAACCCAGATGTCCTTCAACAGAGGAATGGATACAAAAAATGTACATTTACACAATGGAGTATTACTCAGCTATAAAAAAAAACAATGAATTGGAGAAATTCTTAGGTAAATAGATGGAACTAGAAAATATCATCCTGAGTGAGGTAACCCAATCACAAAATAGCACACATGGTATTCACTCACTGATTATTGGATATTAGCCCAGAAGCTTGAAATACCTAAGATTCAACTCACAGACCACATGAAGCTCATGAAGAAGGAAGACCAAGTGGGCATGCTTTGGTCCTTCTTAGAAGGAGTAACAAAATACTCAAGGGAGCAAATATGGAGACAAAGTGTGGGACAGAAACTGAAGGAGTGGCCATCTGGAGACCATTCAACCTGGGTATCCATTCCATGTGCCATCACCAAAGATAGATGCTGATGTGGATGTCAGGGAGTACATGCAGACAGTAACCTGATATAGCTGTGTCCTTAGAGGTTTGCCAGAGCTTGATATATTCAGAGGCAGATGCTGACAGCTACCCATTGAACTAATCAAGGGGTTCCCAATGGAGGAGTTAGAGTGAAGTCTGAAGGGGTTGAAAGTGTTTGAGGCCCCATGAGGAGAGCAACAATACCAACCAATCAGAGCTCCCAGGGTTTAAACCACCAGCATGGGGGCACTTAGGGAGGGACACATGGCTCCAGCGTATATGTAATGGAGGATGCCTTGTCAGGCATAGGTGGGAGAGGAGATACTTGGTCCCATGAAGGCTGGACGTCATGTGTTGGGGAATTTGAAGGTGGGGACGTGAGTGAGGGGGTAATTGGGGCATATAGAAGCAGGAGGAGTGGGGAAAAGATAGGGGGTTCCTGGGTGAGGGGGGAATTGAGTAAGGGGATAACATCTGAAATGTAAATAAAATATCCAACAAAAAATAAAGGTAATATACAACTTACTTAAAATATGAATATTAAAAAATTCTATTTCTGATTAAAATAAATAAAAAACAAACACAATTTTTCATTTTGTTTCTGTAAATCTGATCAGAAAATCAATGTAACCTCTAAAACATATTTAAATCATTTTTATTTTTGACATTGAGTTAAGCAGATCCTTAATCACAGAGGCTGTTATATTAATTTTTTTTTAATCAAATAACACCCACTCTTAAGATTCCATTAGCAGAAATAATAACATTAATTTTGTATTTAACTGATATGCATCTTTCTAAGGAATAAGTACTCATTTTTTCTCATGTTACTATTTATTTTCTTAATTAGCAATTTAATATAATACTTTAAAATCTAGATTATTTTCACATTGTTAATTTGAAATAGTAAGATAAAATTTTCACATTATAAAATATGATATTAAAACTTGAATATTATATTATTAGTAATCCTACTAGTAGCACAATTTGTCTTTTATAGTTTCCCCGAAATGTATTTCTAATCACTAATATTTCCCTCAGATGGTATATTTCCTACTTATCTATAATTTACAGATCATTATCCTTTTCTCTATCATCTACTTATCATTCACCTAAAAAAATGCTATATGTATAACTCTCAACCAAACTTATAAAAATAATGTCTCTATAGTAGTTTCTCTGAGCTAAGATTAATTTAAATACATGGATTTATTAATGTTTACTTAAATGAAGTGTTATACTATTAATATTTATACTAGAAGTAATCTCCATTGAATACAACTTTGTATGACCTTGAAAGGCAGCCTGGTTCCTGGCTGAGCTAAGGCTTGAAACCCCAGTGACCCTAAAGGCATTTTGCCTGATACCCAGGCACCAGGCTCCTGTCAATTCCCACAGCCCTCCATAGATTTGTGGACTTCAGTCAGGAAAGGGCAACGTCCAAGCCCCTCCACAGGAAGAGGACATGACCTGTGGTCATGTAGCCTCAAGACAAATCTCCATTTTAATGAGGTACCTAAAGGCCTAGAAGCTTAGCTAATAAACTTTCCTTCAGAGAGCTCCTCCATGCAAAAGGGTATTTAACCTCAGGCTTGCCCTGATAAGTGGGGTACTTTCCACCATCCACCATGACAGTAAATGACTTAAAACCATGGACTGCCTCTCTTTTCTTTTTTTTTCTTTTTTTTTAAATTGGATATTTTATTTATTTACATTTCAGATGTCATCCCCTTTCCCCATTTCCCCTCGCCAGAACACCCCTATCACATTCCCCCTCCTCTTGCTTGCTTTTATACCATTTTAAATACATGCAAGTATTAAGGTCAGTTCTAGGTTGAGGAACTAGCAGTATAATAGGTACAAATAGTCAAGGAATAAGCAAGACAATAAACACAAATAGTCAAAGAACAAGCAAGGCAATAACAAAATACTGTGAACACTTACTTGATCACTGTTTCTAAGGGCTTATCAGGAAGACCAAAATATCTGAGCCTACTTCCCTGTCCTAGCCTAAAGTCATTTTCATTTCAGAAGCCTACATCCTTGGTAGCCTAAAATTTAGATTCCTGTCTGAAATTACTTCTTTCTTCTAGCCTAATATTTTGATTCCTGACTGAAATTGCTTCTTTGTTCTAGCCTATTGTCATATCTACCTGAAGCCCACTTTCTTGTCCCTGGCCCATATCAGATGCTTGCCAAGCAGCCCCAAAACCTCTCTGTCTCTCCCTCATTTTTATTTCATAAGCAACACTGAGCCTGTCTTAGATTGTTCTGACAAGAATTTCTTCCTTACCCATCATGGAATATGCATTATCAAAAGCAATGCACTTCTGTTAATAGAAGACCTTTCCCATCTGCACCTGTGCCTGGAGTAATCCTAGGGTGCCAGTTCTGCACTCAATCCCCCAAAACCCAAAGGAGGCAGTACTCTCAGTAGCTCTAACACATCTAGGAACATAGGATAATAGGATTACAGGATTTCAAGAGATTGGGCATACCAAAATTTCAGAATCCCAGAAGTAGCCTGACTTCCAGGAGCTATCACAACCAGGATCTCAGGATCACAGGATCACAGACACAGTTGGACTCGGAGGAGTTCTGACACAACCAAGATAACAGGAAAGATAGACTCCAGTCAGAGACTGAGAGAAGGTAGCACTAGAAATAACCAGATGACAAAAGGCATAAGCAAGAACATAAGCAACAGAAACAAAGGTTACTTGCCATCATCAGAACTTAGTTATCCCACCGTAGCAAGTCCTGAATACCCCGTGACACCAGAAAAGCAAGATTCAGATTTAAAATCACTTCTCATGATGATGATAGAGGACTTTAAGAAGGACATAAATAACTCCCTCAAAGAAATACAGGAGAACACGAATCAATGAGTAGAAATGCTTAAGGAGGAAACACAAAATCCCTTTAAGAATTACAAGAAAACACAACCAAACAGGCGAAGGAATTGGACTCCATCTTTTCATCAGGATCTTCTGTGAGTAGCCATGATTGCCTTCACCTACAGAGCCACTGTCTAATCTCCAATAGGAGGTTTCTTTGCACTCCCAGCCATGGCTGCCACCAAGCCAAGTCAGCCAAAGACTCTCCCTGCAGGACCAACCAGAGGTCTCCCCAATTTTCCCCCTTGCTCTGTACTAGATCCAGCCAGTGAACTCCCACTCCTTTCTCAGCTTTTCTGCAGTATCCATCAGTGGTGGCTGGTTGTCCAAAAGCCTGAGAACCAGACAGCCCCAGCCCCAGCCCCAGCCCCAGCCCCAACAACCCAGGTCCCAGGACCCCCAAGCCAGCTCCAGCTGTTCTGTGCATCAGACTGCACTTCCCCACCCCCAGATCTGTGTCTTGGGGCTGCTTTACAGCCCAACAGCCACCCAGTCACAGCTTGGGGTAAGCACAGTCAGCTTCCAGAATCCTGACTCCAAGCAGCCAAACCCCATGGTGAAGGAGACTCGGGACCCATAATCCTACAGAACTTGACTTTAAAATAATGTTTAGAATTCTTATAATAATTAATATATTAGGTTGGCACCTATAGGAGGAGCTAAGGTGGGAGGAGTGAGGAGAGGAAGAGGAGGAGTAAGGAGGAGAGGAGGAAAAGGAAGAGGAGGAGCTAGGAGACAGGAGAGGAGAACGAGAGAGAGGAGAAGGAGGCGGATGTTCACGAGTCTGTAGCAGTCAAAGGTAGTTGGTATGTCTAGGTTGGGTATTGGGTTACACTTCTGATTGTATCATGTTACTGATTATTATCAAATATATAAGCCTTCGATTAATCTTTAGGCATTAGAGTCTCATCTTTCTACTGAGCCCACGTGGATGGCAGGATGGCCTGGGCAATGCTCAGCCTTGCAGAGACAGCGTGGGAGATTGAAGCATCTCCCATGCTAAAGTCTCATGGGTGGCAGGGCTGGTGTTTCTAGTTGGCCATTTCTAGCTGCAGCACATACGTGGCCTCCACCAAGAAGCATGGCAGCTGGGCTAGGTAGAGCCCTGCAGCTTAGATAGTCGATATGGCCAGCGGCCACATTAAATAATTAACACAACAGTTACTATGACTATGCTTGAGATTGTTTTTAATTGGATATTTCCTTTATTTACATTTCAAATGTTATCCCCTTTCCAGGTCCCCCTCCAACCCAGAGATTACCTATCCCATTTCCCATCCCTCTGCTTCTATGAGAGTATTCTCCCACCCTCCTGCTACTTCCTATTCCACACACTGGCATTCTCCTACACTAGTGCATTGAGCCTTGGTCACAGGACCAAGGGCCTCTCCTTGCATTGATGCCTGACAAGGCAATCCTCTGCTACATATATGGGTGGAGCCATGGGTCCCTCTATGTGTACTCTTTGGTTGATGGTTTAGTCTCTGGAAGATCAGGAAGGTATAGTTGGTTGATATTGTTGTTTTTCCTATGGGGTTGCAAACACCATCAGCTCTATTAATCCTTTCTCTAACTCCTTCATTGGGGACTCTGTGCTCAGTCCAATGGTTGGCTGCAAGCATCTGGCTCTGTATTTGTCAAGCTCTCACAAAACCCCTCAGAAACAGCTGTATCAGGCTTCTGTCAGTAAGCACTCCTTGGTATCTACAATAGTGTCTGGGTTTGGTGTCTATGTATGGGATGGATCTCCAAGTGGGACAGTCTCTGGATGGCCTTTCATTCAGTCTCTGCTCTGTACTTTGTCTTCCTATTTCCTCCATTGAGAATTTTGTTCTTCCTTCTAAGAAGGACTGAAACATCCACTCTTTGGTCTTCCTTCTTTTTTTTTTTTTTTTTTTTTTTCAGCAAATCAAAAAAATTTAAAAAGCATTCAAACAGAATAAAATGAAAAGAAACAAACAAGCAAAATACCAAGTGTCAGATATACTTATACAAGAATTCTATAGAGCCTTCAAACAAGCAATACTTTTTGAGTTATGTTTAAAAAAATTCAGAACCACAATAAGCTCCTTCACAAAGCAAATAATATTGAAATAGTGAAATCAAGTATAAACCCAACAAAAAAATATAAGTTATAGTCCAGTATCCCTCATGAATATACATACAAAAATTCTCAATGAAGTAGTTGCAAACTGAATACAAGAGATATAAAAAAATAATATTCCATGAACAACTGAACAACTGTTTTTTTTTAGAAGACCATACTCCATATACAGGCTGCATGTTTTGGGATAGCCCCCACTCCAGATGTTTGAGACCTACATGAAAACCAAGCTGCACATTTACAACATATGTGCAGGGAGGCCTAGGTTCAGCCCATGGAGCTAGATCTGTGTAGACTAGATATGCTCCACGGTTGGTGATTCAGTCTCTGAGAGCTCCAAGGGTTCAGGTTGGTTTACTCTGTTGATCTTCCTGTGCAGTTCCTATCTCCTTAGGGCCCACAATCCTTCCCCTATTCTTCTTTAAGAGCCCTCAAGCTCCATCCACTGTTTGGCTCTGGATGTCTGTATCTGTCTGAGTCAGCTGCTGGTTAGAGCCTCTCAGAGGACAGCTTGGCCCTATCTGTTCTCCGCTGGAGGTTTAGATCCTGGGAACTCTGGTTGAATCTTTTGATACTCGTTCTAAAAAGGACAATAGCACCCTCACTTTGGTCTTCCTCCTTCTTCTTGAGTTTCATGAGGTTTATGCGTTGCATCTTAGGTATTGTGTGTTTTGGGGCTAATATCTGCTTATCAGTGAGTGCATACCATGTGTTTTCTTTTGTGATTGGGTCATCTCACTCAGGATGATATTTTCTAGCTCCATCCATTTGTCTAAGAATTTCATGAGTTCATTATTTTTAATGGCTGAGTAGTACTCCATTGTGTAAATGTACCACATTTTCTGTATCCATTCTTCTGTTGAAGGACATCTGGGTTCTTTCCAGCTTCTGGCTATTATGAATAAGGCTGCTATAAACATAGTGGAGCATGTGGCCCTGTTGCATGTTGAAATATCTTCTGGGTATATACCCAGGAGGGGTATAGCTGGGTCCTCAGGTAACACCATGTTCAATTTTCTGAGGTATCGCCAGACTGCTTTCCATAGTGGTTGTACCAGCTTGCAATCCCACCAACAATGGAGGAGTGTTCCTCTTTCTCCACATCCTCGCCAACATCTGCTGTCACCTGTGTTTTGGATCTTAGCCAATCTGACTGGTGTGAGGTGGAATCTCAGTGTTGTTTTCATTTGCATTTCCCTGATGACTAGGGATGCTGAGCACTTCTTTAGATGTTTCTCAATCATTCGAGTTTCCTCAGTTGAGAGTTCTTTGTTCAACTCTCTACCCCATTTTTTAATAGGGTTATTTGATGGTCTGGAATCTAGTTTCTTCAGTTCTTTGTATACCTTGGATATTAGCCCTCTATCAGATGTAAGGTTGGTGAAGATCTTTTCCCAGTCTGTTGGTTCCCACTTTGTCCTGTTGACCGTATCCTTTGCTTTACAGAAGCTTTGCAGTTTTATGAGATCCCATTTGTCAATTCTTGATCTTAGAGCATACGCCATTGGTGTTCTGTTCAGGAACTTTTCCCCTGTGCCCATATGATCAAGGCTTTTCCCTATTTTCTCTTCTATTAGTTTCAGTGTAGCTGGTTTTATGTGGAGGTCCTTGATCCACTTGGAATTGAGCTTTGTACAAGGAGATAAGTATGGATCAATTTGCATTCTTCTACAAGTTGACCTCCAGTTGGACCAGCACCATTTGTTGAAAATGCTGTCTTTTTTCCACTGGATAGTTTGAGCTCCTTTGTCGAAGATCAAGTGACCATAGGTATGGGGGTTCATTTCTGGGTCTTCTATTCTATTCCATTGATCCTCCTGACTGTCTCTGTTCCAATACCATGCCGTTTTTATCACTATTGCTTTGTAGTACAGCTTGAAATCGGGGATGGAGATTCCCCCAGAAGTTCTTTTATTGTTGAGTGTGGTTTTCGCTATCCTGGGTTTTTTGTTATTCCAAATGAATTTTAAGATTGCTCTTTCTATCTCTGTAAAGAATTGAGTGGGAATTTTGATAGGGATTGCATTAAATCTGTAGATTGCTTTCGGCAAGATAGCCATTTTTACTATATTAATCCTTCCAATCCATGAGCATGGGAGATCTTTCCATCTTCTGAGATCTCCTTCGATTTCTTTCTTCAGGGTGTTGAAGTTCTTGTCATACAGGTCTTTTACTTGCTTGGTTAGATTCACCCCAAGATATTTTATACTATTTGTGACTATTGTGAATGGTGTCGTTTCCATAATTTCTTATTGAGCTTCATGTGGTCTTTGAATTGTATCTTGGGTATTCCAAGTTTTGGGGCTAATATCAACTTATCAGTGAGTGCATACCATGTGTGTTATTTTGTGCCTGGGTTACCTAACTCAGAATGATATATTCTACTTCCAGCCATTTGCCTAAGAATGTCATGAATTCATTGTTTTTAATAGCTGAGTATAATTGCATAAATGTACCAAATTTTCTGTACCCATTCCTCTTTTAAAGGACATCTGGGTTCTTTCCAGCTTCTGGCTATTATAAATAAGCCTGCGGTGAACACAGGGGATATGTGTCCTTGTTATATATTGGAGCATCTTTGGATATATGCCCAGGAGTGGTATAGCTGGGTCATCAAGTAGTACTATGTCCAATTTTCTGAGGAACTGCCAGACTGATTTCCAGAGTGGTTGTATCAGCTTACAGT
The DNA here is from genome assembly GCA_021653895.1 of Mastomys natalensis. NCBI lineage: Eukaryota > Metazoa > Chordata > Mammalia > Rodentia > Muridae > Mastomys > Mastomys natalensis. Next base: position 755,790 of record JAJTUV010000543.1, on the reverse strand, counting down.
CCTAAAAATGGAGGAATATTCTTCTTTTTCCACATCCTTGACAGCATCTACTGTCACCTGAGATTTTGGTCTTCGTCATTCTGACTGGTGTGAGGTGAAATCTCAGGGTTATTTTGATTTGCATTTTCCTAATGACTAAGGATGTTGAACAATTCTTTAGGTGCTTCTTGGCCATAAGAACTTCCTCAGCTGAGAATTCCATGTTTAGCTCAGTTCCTTATTTTCAATAGGATTATTTGATCCTCTGGAGTCTAACTTCTTGAGTTCTTTGTATATATTGGATATTAGCCCTCTATTGGATGTAGGATTGGTAAAGATACTTTCTCAATCTCTTAGTTGCCGTTTTCTCTTATTGACAGTGTCCTTTGCATTACAGAAGCTTTGCAATTTTATGAGATCCTATTTGTCAATTCTTGGTCTTAGAGTATAAGAAATTGGTATTCTGTTCAACAAATTTTCCCCTGTGCCCATGTGTTTGAGGCTTTTCCCCACTTTCTCTTCTATTAGTTTCAGTGTATCTGGCTTTATGCGGAGGTCCTTGATCCACTTGTACTTGAGCTTTGTACAAGGAGATAAGAATGGATCAATTTACACTCTTCTGCATGCTGACTGCCAGTTGAACCATCACCATTTGTTGAAAATACTGTCTTATCCACTGGACAGTTTTAGCTACTATGTCAAAGATCAAGTGATCATAGGTGTTTGGGTTCATTTCTGGTTCTTCAATTCTATTTCATTGATGTTTCTGCCTGTCTCTAAACCAATACCATATAGTTTTTATCATTATTGCTCTCTAATACAGCTTGAGGTCAGGGATATTATTTTATTTATCTTGAATTATGAATGAGATTTTAGGCAATAATTTCCTAACTAGTATACATTTTGTCATCTTTGGTCTGAAATGCTTGTTGGAAACCACAATGAAAGCAACCAAGATGTAACAAAAGTTCTGAGCTAGACATTTCCTTGAAAATATCTAGAAGAGAATTTATAAAAATTTTCTAATCTGCAACAGAATCGAATATGATATAGAGGAAAACAAATAGTCTAGGTGTCATGGCCAGACATTTATATTTCCTATCTGTCTTTTTCTATCTATCATCTATCTATCTATCAATCCATCTACATATCTATCTTCTATTTATTTAAATATATACCTGTTTATTGTCTAGATATCATTTTATCATTTGTCTATTTATTTGTCATTTATCTTTTTCCTTTCTCTAACTAATTAACTTATTTATATTTTGACTGTAGTTATCATTCCCTCTTCTCCTCCCAGTCCCTAATCTCCCCTTGCCCCTCTCCTGTAATCCCTTTCTACTTTTTCTTTGTCTTCACAGCAGGCCTCTCATGGATATCAAAAAGATGTGGCATTTCAATTTCAGTAAGACTAGGTGCATCTTCTTCTGTTTAGGCTAGAAGAGGCAGCTCAGTAGGAGGAAAGAGCACAAAGGCGGCAGCTAGCAGAGTCAGAGACAGCCCCTGGTCCTACTGTTAGGATTCTCACATGAAGACCAAACTGTACAACTGAAAAATATATTCAAAGGACCTAGGTTACTCCCATATATGCTCCCAGTCTCTGGTTTCAGTGTATGTGAGCCCATATGGACAAAGGTTATTTGACTCTGAGGAATTTCTTGAAATGTCCTTGTCCCCTCTGACTCCGACAATTCTTCAATACCCTCTTCTGCAGGATTCTCCAGACTCTATCTACCTAATAATTAGATGCAGTTCTCTGTATCTGTTTCCATTATTTGTTGAGTGAAGCCTTGCTGATGACAGTTCTACTAGACTGCTGTTCGCAAGTATACTTGTATATACAAGTATATCATTTATAGAGTCAAGGGTGTACTCATGTCTCATTGTATGGCTCTCAAGCTATTCCAATCTTTGGTTGGCTACTCCCTCAATTTCTGCTCTATATTTAAAATAGACCATCTTATAGGCAGGGCAGATTATAGGTTGAAGGTTTTTTGACTGGGTTAGTATCCCAGTATCTCTTCTGGAGGTCTTACCTGGTTAGAGAAGATGAACAGTTCAGGCTCAATAACCCCTATTGCTAGGAATATTAGGTAGGGTCATTCTCATAGATTCCTGAAAATCCCCATTACCCTTAGTTCTAGCTCATTACAGTGATACTTTTCTTCACATTCCAGTTGAGTCTTCTAGTACCTTCTCTCTTTCTCCTCCACCTGCCTGATCCTTTATTTTTCTAATCCCATTCCATCCTCCACACAGTAGCCTTCCTCCATCCACTTCCAATGACTGTTTTGTTTCACTTTCTGAGTTAGACTCATGCTTCCCCACTTGAGCCCTCCTTGCTAGTTTACTTCTTCGGTCTGTGGGTTGTAGCATGGTTATCCTGTACTTTATGATTAATGCTATTTTCATCTTATTGGATCTGTATTACTTGACTCAAATTGATCTGTTCTAGTTCCATTGATTTGCCTGCAAATTTTATGATCTCATTGTTTTTAATAGCCAAGTAATACACCATTATGTAAATGTATAACATTTTCTTTATCCATTCTTTGGTTAAGGAATCACCTAACATTTTTTTCCTCATTTTCTGGTTATTACAAGTAAAACTACTATGAACATACTTGAACTCTGTTGTATGGTGGAACATCCTTTGGGTCTATGCCCAGGATTTGTATAGCTGGGTCTTAATGTAGCTCTATTCCAATTTTTCTGGGAAACTGCCAAATGATGTCCCAAGTGACTGTATAAATTTTCACTCCAATCAGCAATGGAGGAGTGTCCCCCTGCTCCAAATGCTGATGAGCATGAGCTGTAACTTGAGATTTTGATCTTAGTCATTCTGACAAGTATAAAATGAAAACTCAATTTGCATTTTCCTGGTTGCTAAGGGTGTTGAACATTTCTTTAAGTGCTTCTCGGCCATTAGATGTTCCTCTGTTGAAAATTCCATATTTAGATTTGTATACTAATTTTTAATTGAGTTATTTGGTTTATTGGTGTTTATTTTCTTGAGTTCTTTATATATTTTTGATATCAGCCCTCCTTCATATTGGGGTTGGTAAGGATGTTTTCCCATTCTGTAGGCTGCCATTTGCTTTATTTTTATGAAGTACCATTTATTAATTGACAATTAATTAATTATTATATTAATTGTCATGCCTGTGCTATTGGTGTTCTCTTCAGGAAGTTTTCTCTTGTACCAAAGAGTTCAAGGCACATCCCAAATTTCCACTTTTCTTCTATTAGATTTAGTATATCTAGTTTTATGTTCTTGTCTTTGATTTACTTAGACTTGAGTTTTCTGCAGGGTGATACAAGAAGATTTGTTTACATCCTTTTACATAATTAAGTCTAGTTAGAGCATCACCATCAGGGATTGTGTGCCTTCCAGAAATTTTGTTTTGCTTTGTTTCATTTTGTATTGTTTTGTTTTTTATTATACAAGATTGTTTTTGCTATCTTGAGTTTTTGTTTTTCCCATATAAAGTTGAGTATCATTCTTTCAAAGTTTATAAAACATTGCTTTGATATTTTGATAGGAATTGTGCTGCATTAGTAGACTGCTTTTGGTAAGATGTCCATTTTGGCTATATTAAATCTGCATATCCATGAACATGGGAGTCCTTTTCATCTTATGATATCTTCTTCAATTTGTTTCTTTAAAGAATTGAAGTTCTTGTCATACAGGTCACACTAGTTTGGTTAGAGTTTTACCAGGATATTTTATATTATTTGTGGCTATTGTGAAGGGTTTTGGTTCCCTGATTTCTTTCTCAGCTTGATTATAACTCTATTTTGGAGGGCTACTAATTTTGTTTCAATTAATTTTTTATCCAGCCACATTACTGAAGGTATTTATGAGCTGTAGGTGTTCCCTGGTATAACCATTCTTTAAAAAAAAAAAGAAAACACTTTTTGTATAAGAAGTATACATAGGCCTATCATCTATCAGTCTATTTGTCTATTAACTATCTATTGTCTATTTCTGTTTCCTGAAGAATTTATCTATCATTTATCTCTCCTTTAACTACCATGTCTTTCTTATCTACCATCTATCCATTTAGTATCCTTCTATACATCAATAATACAATAGAAATAATCACAGCCTTGAAGTTAGGTATGTTTTCTAATTCTTATCCAGAGACCTTAGAGAGATCCTCAGTGCTGTGTGTGAATGATCTAGTACTTTGTTTAGTCAAATACTTACAGATTTTGATGGAAGCATTCATTTTCTCTCACAATGTTTCTTCTCTTAACACTTTTTTTTTTTCCCAAATTAGGTGCTTCTAGTTAGGATTGAAATTCAGAGCTAGTTGGAAAGTCAATTTCCAGATATTCTACTTACATGGTATATAACATGCCTGTAGCTGTCCCTACCTCTCCAACTATTTGTATAAACTTAATAGCTCATGTTACTATATAGCTACTACTAAGGTGTTAGAGACACCCAACATTAAGTTCAAGATGTCTGGAACCCCTGATGACACGGAGAAAAACCTGCCAGGGGTACTGTCTTTCAGAGCACAAGGTGATGGCCTCCTGTGGACCCCAGTATGTGTACTGAGAGACCCCAAGTCCTGCTTTTTAAGTGCAAGCAAGTTGTGATGTCATTTCTGCAATTATCCTTAGTACTTATAATTTTTTAAAATCTATTTACTATTCCTGTTCTTTCTTCCTTTCTTGATTAAAACTTGGTGACCTGGCAAGATCTAGTGGAAGCCCACTTGATATCCAAAAATTAGATGTTATCAATAATATTAACATGATGGCTGCTCATGAGTTCAAGAGAAATGTATGTTACAGTCATTCACTCTAGATGGAGATGAAAGTAGCCTAGACCTTTTGAAAGGTCATCCTTACATATCACTATGATTCAGGCCTCTTCAATTCTTCCAGATCTTTGTTCAGTGATACATTTTTGGAATGGGCTTTCTTTCCTGAATACTGAATACTTTTCTGATAATGTGACATCCTGCACCTTCTGAAATGCGGTGATTTTCTTGGATGCATACTCATTGGTTTTCCTGGCTAGTTTATGAAAGTAGAAATTGTGTTCACTTTTACTGTAGAGGTACTGGATACAGAGACACAGTCTTTAAATACATATTAACGAACACAGTAATATGAAAGATAATTGCAGTATTCTTTGTGAATGATGTTGTCAAAGTTATAAGACTCTAGATCTCATTAGACAGAAAAGCTATAGAATAATAAAGAAGCTTCAATAAGCACTCTGGCAGAGGAATGCTGTGAGAACCAGCCATGAAAATGTGGAACTCTGTCTTTATAACTGAAAATTTACCACATTCTAATGATAGTGATTTCTATTTTCAACTTTATAAATTTATTATATTTTATATATTACATATTAAGATTATATATTTAAAAGCCATTTAGAAAATTAATCAAATTGCAACCTGTTATATGTTCCAAATCTGGAATGAATTGTATTAAAAATTATGTTTGTATCCTAGAAACACTAATTGTGATTTGCATACTATTTATTGAGATAGCATTGAATGTACCTACATGGTTTTCTCTCAAGCAAGATGTTTAGAAAACTAATAATTAATTTACTTAGTTTTCTTTATCTAACTTTTAATTTTATGTTCCTGTATTTATAAAAGAATAGTAACCAATGAGGGATATAAAAGACATAAAATAATGAAAGTAAGTTTAGATATTTATACATATATAAATCAATATATATTTGGCACATATTCAAATGTCCTAAATTTCAAAAATAAAAAGAGAGTTACAACAGTGCTCAAAATAATTTAAGTCATTTTATGTTCTGTATGCACATGCAGATACAAATGAGACATTAATATATACCACAAACACCCATAGACACACAAACATGGACACACACACAGAGAAAAAAATATAAAACTGTATTCCCTATAAGGGACAACCAAATATACAGTTAAAATTGAAAATAAAACCATAAATAATGTAAAGATTTAAGAAGAAACTGCAACACATGCTATAAAAATTCTGACGAAGAACTGATACAAAATGTTACATCAAAAATCAAAATTGTTTCATAATGCTGTACAAATATTTTCTCAAAAACTCAAGAACTTAAATGTGTGTCATATAACCTTCCTAGAATTTAAAATTAGTTTTTCAAAGAAAAACTCAGTTCCTCAACGGAGTCATTATATAATAAAAGATTAGCCATTTTTCTAAATGATAGTATATTACCAATACATATCTCTGTTCAGTAACAGTAGTGAAGAGATCACAGTAGAATAAACAAAAATACCTTGATAAGTGAGAGTGTTTTACTCTGAAAAGTATGTTATTATGCCATTTCCAAATTTACTCTATAATTTAACATGTTTGCAGAGTAAAAGAAAGATCACTTGTATTCAATATGACAAATCTCAAAAGGTGCACTTATATATTCAGAATGTATTTATAATTTAAAAGTAAAATGTGAAAAGATTCAGGATTAAATTATTTTGTAGTTGTATGCATTGATACATTGTTTTTGGCAGATCCAGTTATGATAGTCAGTATTGATATTTTCTGCTTTTTATACCTCTGAAAATATCAGCTTTAAAAAGTAGAATAGAAAAGTTCTAAAACTTATTATCAAATAAAACAAATTATCATCTTCATAATTATTTTAAACTAGCAAACAAAATTAGAATAATAATGATCTTTTGATCCTTCAGTTATGTAAACTTTCATAAAGATCCATTATTTTGCAAACTGCATTCTCATTTAAGACATTTGAGGCATGTCAATACTGATATGCTAGTTGTAGTGGTTTTGATCCTTAGTATTCTGTCCAGATTCCTTGACTTTCTGGAATCTCTGCCTTATCTTTTTACTGAATTAATAATTTCTACTGTAATTGTCTAAAATATTATTCCATGAGTAGTGATTATTGGTCTATGCATGTAATGTTGACACATAAGATAGGTGTTATATTATTCTGAGGGCAATCTCTTTATGTTTTACTTGGGGCAGTGTTATATAAATAAATTGAATACTATGTAATATTTTCTTATTCTTTACATAATCATATCTAAATTGACATCAATTTTCAATAGTAAAATTTTAATGAAGAAACTCATTTGTTCTTCGAGACATCTTTTTATGAAAATTCATAGCCCAACTTAATCATTTTAAGTAGTTAATTGCTATCTTGAGTTTTTTGTTATTTATTTAGTGATTAAAAAAATCTGTCAAGTAAAAATGAGTTATTTTACATATTATTTTAAGGTTATTTGCAAAGTTCCTTTATCACATACTCAAGAACTCTTTATGAATTTTAAAAATTAAAGTATTTTATACTTTCCAGCCCTATTATCTAGAAGAGTGACTTTTCTCAACTTTTATTTATAAATCTTCCTAAAAGCTTATTAGTTACAATTTTGGTTACAATGAGTCAAACAAGTTTATTGTACAATTTATACATATTTCAAGAACTTTTAATTCTGAGACATCAACAGTTTTCTAAAGGACATATTGACAGTCAGAAGCTAAACCCAGAAATGCTAAGTGAACCTATTCATCTTACATCTAGCCTTTAAAGATTTCCTATTGTAAAAATAGTATACAATTGTTTCAGGTGATATTTATGTACAAAAATAACTTTAGAAGAAAATGTTTTGCCAACTTTAATACTTATTTCTACATATTTAATTTTATTCTTGGCATATATATATTATTTATTATGTATAATATATATAATTTTAAATCAGACAATTTACTAGAATATTCTTAATTCAACAAGTATATAATTAATAATAATATTTAAGAAAAATGTACTAAATCTGAATTTTTCATTAATAAGTTATACCTTAATTTCTTTCTAATCTTTGTACACACTTATCATCCTTCGTTAATACTATTGAGAATATATATTTGCTCAAATATTTACTAAGTTTCCTTTTAAAGTATTAGAATAATTTTGAAAATGACATGAAGCTTATCTCACTGTCAACAGTCACTTCACTTTACTGTTTATTTTCTACTCATAATCACTATTTAAAAAAAAAAAAAAACACCTTTCCTCTTTATTTTCATTTTCCAGTTCTGGATTTTTTTATTATATCCAATGATTGGAAATATACATACACACATACATACACACATTTATGTATGTACATAAGTATATATATCTATGTAAATATGTAAGTATAAATAGATACAAATGTATGCATCTTGTCTTATATTTTATTTCTTGTTAAAAAGAAATTGTTCCCTTCATCTGTTTTCCCAACATTCCAGATATGTTTCTATTGTTTTAATGACATATGTACAAAGCAATTGACAATCTGTTATGCTGAGACAGCATAATCTCCAAAAAAATTTTTCTTCCATTGAGATGAGCACAAAATTATAAAAAAAATATGAATAATGACACCAGTATTGTAGAAGTGCTTTACTGTTTACATGATTCTTCTAAGCATGTCTAAAATGGAGGTCTTTCTTCAAATAAATTACTATTCTAGTAGGTTATTCGGACATTTTGAAAGGGTCAGCTGAATAGGACAATGATAAAAACACATCAGGATCTTTTGCCTTAGGCAATAAATTATCTCACATGGAAATCTATATATTTTACAATGAGTTGATGCAGAGAAGGAGCACATCAGGGCCTTTGGGATTGAGGCTTAGCTATACAGAGAAGCAGGCATAAAATTTTAACCACAATTTTAAGGCAAATATAGCAAGCTAAGAAACTCATGATAGAACAGTTTACTTTTGTAAATTGAGCTTCTTGTAAAGGAAAATAGGAGTTATAAAAAAATCCAGTTAGGGGATGCTAGATGCAGTTTAAAAATGAAGAGATGCTAAAATTATGTATTTAGGTCATAGTACTGAAGAAGTATCTTAGATTTTCAAGTCAAGAATTCTGTGTTTAGGTTATTTCTCAGAACACAACAGCATGGGCACTGCATAATGAGAAATTTCTGGGAAATAAATAATGAACAGTAACAAAATTATGCTTTACCAAATAAAACAAGAAACAGCATAATTAAACTCTGGGAATATTTGAACATTTCTGAAAGCAAAGCCTTGTGGAAATTTTCAAAACTATAAATATTTTTTTCTGTTTATTTCTATTCATAGTTTAGATAAAGAAGAGTAGCAATACAGTTAATGAAAATTATCTATATAATATTGTCTACAAATCTCTATGCCAATGTGTGTGTTAGTTGTGTGTCTGTACATCAACATAGAAAGCATATTCATGTATATTATTCATTCATAAGTGTGTGATCGGTATAGAGAATATGCCTGTGTTTACTATTAATTCATTTAATTATTATTTATATTGAATCTTGATGTTGAGACAGTCATCCTCTGCATCCCAGATGGCCTGGGAATTTGCAATCCTCTTGGCAGTGTCTTTAGTACTGGGATTGCAGAAGTGTGTCAGATGGGGCTGGCTACTACTCAGAATATAATCATTTCTCATAATTAATGAGGGTTTATATGAAAAAGAGTAAAGGTGATTCTGATCCCAGTTGAATACACTTATTGCTTTTTAAAAAGTTAGGGAAATTACATATACCAAGAAGATTCTCCAACATATAACAAAGACACAAGTTCCCCTGTGTTCATCGCAGGCTTATTTATAATAGCCAAAAGTTGGAAAGAACCCAGATGTCCTTCAACAGATGAATAGATACAGAAAAGGTGGTACATTTACACAATGGAGTACTCAGTATTAAAAACAGTGAATTCATGAAATTCTTAGGCAAATGGATAGAACTAGAAAATATCATCCTGAGTGAGGTATCCCAATCACAAAATAACACACATGGTATGCACTCACTGATAAGTGGATATTAGCCCAAAAGCTCGCAATACCCAAGATACAATTCACACACCACATAAAGCTCATGAGGGAGGAAGACTAAATTTTGGGTGCTTCAGTCCTTCTTAGAAGTAGCAACAAAATACTCATAATCATGGGAGCAAATATGGAGACAAATTCTGGGACAGAAACTGAAGGAGGAATCATCAGGAGACTGCTCCACCTGGGTATCCATCCCAGGTCCAGTCAGCAAAGGCAGACACTGATGTGGATGCAAAAATGTGCATGCTGACAGGAGCCTGATATAGCTGTCTCCCTAGAGGTCTGCCAGAGTCTGACTTATATAGAGTCTTATGCTCACAGCTAACCATTGAACTGATCCTGGCATTCCCAATGGAGGAGTTAGAGAGAGGACTGAAGGAGCTGAAGGGATTTGCAGCCCCATGGGGAGAGCAACAATACCAACCAACCAGAGCTCCCAGTATCTATACCACTAGCATGGGAACACATAGGGAGGTACCCATGGTTCCAGCTGTATAGGTAGAAGAGGATGGCTTTGTGGGGCATAGATGGGAGAGGAAGTCCTTGGTCCAGTGAAGGCTGGATGCCCCAGTGTGGAGAAATTCAAGGGTGAGGAGGTGGGAGTAGGTGGGTAGGTGGGGGCACATGTTCACAGAAGTAAGAGGAGGAGGGATGAGATGGGGATTTCTGGGTGGGTGGGGAAAAGGTGAAAGGGGATAACATCTGAAATATAAATAAAATATCCAATAAAAAACTTTAGAGATTCTATTTTTGGAAAAATGAATTGAATTTCCATTCTCTAAAACTATATGAAAATTTAAATGGGGGACCTGGTAAAAAATTGTTATGAGGAGAAAAAAATAGTACAAATATCAAGAAATCATAGTGGAAATTACATATTTTGAGTCACATGGAATTACCAATATTTAACTATACTGAGCTACGACTATAGTTTCATATGTTTCAGACTATGAAAATATAAGAAATTGATAATAAAGTCAAGATTAAATTAGAAAAGTTTAGATCTTTAATTATCCACTCTATGAACTTGAATATTTTTGCATTGACTTCATGACATAGTCTATAAGTATAAAATATACATGACAGAATGTTAGAAAATCACTATTTTTTAGAAACTTGGAAAATACTTTTTGAAAAATGATGACATTATGTTCTTATCTGTACCTACACCTGAACGGTATTATAGTTGCAACACTACATGTTAAGGACTTTAACATACATTTGTTAAAGTCTTGTTTATATGTAAATTGTTTTAACAAATAATATTATGTTCTATCAATAACAATTTGTGCAAGACACATGGCTTGACAAAGGTCAAGTCCAGTGGAGTAAGCTTCATGAAACATATTAGCATTTTGTAGATTAAATACATAAAGCACCAGCTTCCTGTGAATTGAGTATGAACTCCATCATTGCAACACAACAGCCAAGATGACCACACATGACCCTTACAATATCAGGCCTGTTAGCATGTAGAAAAATGTAAAACTTGCAAAAGGATCATTACTCTTATTAGGCTCACAAAATCCCCTGAGGCTCCTGCTGTCTTTTACATTCCAACTGTTACTATGCATAGTTAAATATTCACTTGAGGGAAGGGGGATGTAGAAGCCTTCTTTAAGTCCCCCAGAAGATATTTTGGTGATATTCCTTTCTTTGTTTCCTTCTTTGTTTCTTTCTTTGTTTGCTCCTTCATCCTCTTTCTTTTGTTCCTTCTTTCTTTTGTCCTTCCTTCCTTCCTTCCTTCCTTCCTTCCTTCCTTCCTTCCTTCCTTCCTTTCTTCCTTCCTTCCCTCCTTCCCACCTTCCCTCCCTCCCTCCTTTCTTTCTTTCTTTCTTTCTTTTCTTCTCTTTCTTTCTTTCTTTCTTTCTTTCTTCTCTCTCTCTTTCTTTCTTCTCTCTTTTCTTTTCTTTCTTTCTTTCTTTCTTTCTTTTCTTTCTTTCTTTCTTTCTTTCTTTCTTTCTTTCTTTCTTTCTTTCTTTCTTTCTATTTCAATAAACAGGGTCCCACTTCATAAGGATGCTTGTTCTGTAAGTTTGCTGAATGAGTGCTTGGATTAAAGATATGCCAATTATTTACCTATACTTCAGTAAGCAACAAAATTAACTAAGTAATTCAATCATATGAAGATCTTGGATAGAATATATTCTTGATCTGCTGGGGCCTTCTCTATATCTATATTCAAATTCAAACATATATATTCATATCCAACACTAAAGAAAACATTTTACAAAGCATCCTCAATGATCATTGTGCAACATATTTTCTACTCCTCCCAGATTTTAGTTTGCCTGAGCATTCACAAAAAAACTTAAAGCAACATTGTCTCATCACACTAACACAATTTGCTACAAAGTAAATCACACCTGTACACACACATATTTAGATGTACTCACAGAGAGACAGGCACACAGAAACACACACACACAATTATTTTTTTTCCGCAAAACATTGAGATCTCAGGACATAGAATAAATATTGAGCACACCAGTGTATATAAAACTTCTCCCCCAGAAAGGCTCAATCAATACCTTAAAATTGGAGAAGAAAAAAATCTAAAAATCAGAGGAAGTGTAGAGTGTCATGTAGCCATTTCTCTAGACTAGATATGGTGATCTTTATCTTGAAGCAGTTGTAATGAGACCCACTTAACATTCAGCCTATTAATGTTGCTTCAATGTTGAGAAAGAGTTGTGAGACTTAAACTGCTCATAATGCTCAGATTCGTAAAGCCTTTGTGATAATCACAAAATTCTCTATGCTTGTCCCTTTGAAATTGAAATTACAATTTTGCAAGGAGTAGATAATTATTATGGCAAGACATTTCAGTACTATAGATTGTTGTTGTGAATTTGGTTGATTGCTTGTATTATGTTAATTGAGTTCCCAAAATTTCTTGAGAATCCAGCATGTAAGATGTTGAGGGTTCCTGGTCCCAGTTGGTTCTGATTGGTAAATAAAGTTGCTGGAGACTAATGGTTAGACAGAGAAACACAGGCAGGACTTTAGGATTCACAGGCAAGGGGACTGAGAAGTAGTAGAATCACCATTCCCAGAAAGGAATAAAATCCAAGCTTGAGCACTGCAGAAGAGAGAGAATAACAATCATGTAAGAGCTGAGAAAGAGAAACCCCAGCTCCCTGTCTCCCAGACTGGGTCCAGTGTGGCCAGGATGAAATATAGCTGTGTGGATGATTAGGAATGACCCAGGCATTATCTCATTAAGGCATATTAAATGAAAGGCTGCATTCAAGTGCCTTATTCTCCGATAAAAATCTTGTGTACCAATTAGGACTTGCCTCAAGTTTTTTCTTGGTGTGTCTATGTACTCTGAATCTTGGGAAATAGATGTTGTCTCATCTTTCTCTAAGAAAGTCATATAGCAAATAACATCAGAATTATTTTTCCCACACTTGACAGTTGGGCATACTTTAATGGACACTGACAATGGATATTCATTATCCAGTTTATTACTAAATTGAGTACCTCAACTCACAAAGAAGATGGAGAAATTTCCTTCAGAAAAACAAACAAACAAACAAACAAGAACTCCAAAGATTATATTGCTGATTACACAGCATTATACCTAGTACAATGACTACATTGACAGCTAAGCTTTCACAGATGTAATCTGTTACCTCATTATCCAAACTCAGTTGCCACCAATTAAACGCTTTATATTTCCTCTGCTTGCTATCCCACTGTCCTAAATTACCTGAGTTCTTGTGAACTTGCCTAACTATTTTATTAAACATTCCACTATACGATCCAACAAAGGTTCATCTTAAAGACTGCTTGTGTTGTTAACTCATGCTATTATCTCTTTTGTAAACTTATAAGCTACAGGAAACCCACTGAAATCTACCTCTCACGGACCAAATAGATGCCATCCAGATAAGTACATCTGCCTAAAGTTCCCACTTACTATCACAAAGGGTGGGATCCCTTTGGGTTTCAAATGTATATCTTAAAAAAAATCTTTCTCCCAAGTGTGCTTAATCTTATTCCCTACATCTTGTCAAGTCCAGGTACATCCAAGACATCTCCAGAGAAGCAACCTTCAGATGCTCCATCTCCTGCCACACACACAGCTGCTTCTACTGGACCTGTTCCTTCTGGCCTATCTAGATAGCTCCACAGACCCTGGACAACACAAACATCACCCCAGATTCCCCTAAAGACACATCGCCCCCAATGCCAGCAGGAAGTAGCCAGATATCACAACGACCCTATTCCTGCTGCGCCGTCACCTCTTTCTCCTCTTCTTCTCCTTTCTTTTTATAATAATAAGAAGGGAAGTATGTTAGCATTCTGTTAAACTCCACCTCCACAGTTACCTAGCAACACCTAGGTATGCTCCTCCCCAAAGCTACCTGGGAACGGCCAGGTAGCCCTGCCCACTATTATAAGAGGGGCTGTCTGGCCCCTCCTCTCTCTCTTGCTCTCTTGCCCCTTGACCCGCTTGCCTGCAGGTTCCCGTCTCCCTTTCTCTCTTCCCTCCCCCCTCCACGTGGTCATGGCCGGCCGCCTCTCTTTGCTCTCCCCTCTACCCTAAATAAACTTCTCCTCCTGGAACCCTCTGCGGCGGTCGATTTTCTTTTTTTAAACAACACCTGGTAAATCAGAATTGCTAGATTTTATACTTAATGAAAATTGATGTATCAAATGGTATCAAAGTGAGGAGACAATGTTCCTCACAGTTTATTGGTAATTTTCCAACACATTAAAATCTGAGACTAGTAAAGAAAGAATGTTATTAAAAATGTTTTTTTTTTGTTGTTGTTTTTGTCCTTGTTTTTTGTGTTATTGTTGTTTTGCAAGAATTGAATTGTATCATGGGCATCATACAAGGCAAGTTTCCTACCCTTAAGCTAGAGTAGCTTAATTCTGTTCCTTAAAGTAAGCATATTTAAACCCAAATTCTTAGAGAATTTCAAAATAACAAAATGCAAATGCACACATGTGGGGAATGATTATTGGGCGTGGGTTCTTAAATCTTGCTGGGCTGTTGTGATTCCCACGGCTTCAAAGAGACTGGAGTACAGGAATCTTTGCACAGCATGGGGCAGGCACTATGGGGCTCCGCCTGGTGTGGGGTGTTCTCACTCTGTCTGAAGATTCTCAGGGGCATGGAGCTCTTGGATTGGGAATCCAGGGGCCAGGAGATGGCCAGGGACTGACTGGTATCAAGCCCTTGGGCTCTCAGATGCTGCTGAGAGGACTCGGAAGGACAGAGACTGGGTGTGTGTGGGCACATGACTGCCCCCCCCCAGCTGAGAGAAGCGAGGGGGCAGAGAGAAGAAAGAGGCCCTGGCAGTGGGCAGCATTCCCACAGGAGACACTTGGTAACTGTACAAGCTTAGCAGATTCGGTGATCCGCTAGCTTGCTTGAAGATGTAGGTCCCCATGGTTGGAACACAGAGAGGTCCCCTAGGAAGAAAGTTTGGAGAGGTGGCTGTGGCTACAGTGGCTCATTAAAGGCCTTCTCTGTGTTTTCCCACAGACTCCAAAGACACAAGAAAGTCCATGGTTCCAAAAGAGTTTATTTTCATGGAGGATGTAGATGGATCTTGCATTACCCCTGTGAAACTCAGGGCAGACCTGAGTTAAATAGGGAGGGAGAAGGGGGAGGGGTCTGGGGAAGAATACTTAATTAGCTCTGCCCTCTGACCTTCAGGTATCTCATTATTATGTAAATCTCTCTAGGGCCTGAGGCCTTTAGTCACATCCTCTACCTGTGCTCTTTGGAAGGAGCTGTATTGTCCTTCCTTGACTAAATAGCGCAGGTAATGGAATTCCATGCCATGTGTTAGGAACCTGGATTCTGGAGCATGGCAGAATAAATGTCCGTCCCTTGCAGGGTCTCCAGGCTACTTCTAGCCAGTGCTGCTACCACATGGCCCTACACACATGGATATCAATGATGATGTATTTGCTGAAAACAAAAAGATAACACAGTATGATAGCCGAGAATGTTGGTGGTAATCATCTTTGTATATTTTTCATATTCCCACTTTACCATGTTTAATGTGTGGACTTTATAGCTCTATTTTCTATTCATGATCTTAACAGATTGCATTTTAAGTCAGGTGTCATATATATAGGAGAGGATGTAAAAGGCTAAATGAGGAAGAGATCAAGTTCCCAAAGGGTTTCTATCCATGTAGATGTTTAAAACACAGTCATTTCAGAGAACTCCAAAAACTTTCCTCTTTTTTTGTAATGTAAACAAAAACAACTTGGCCAATTAACTGAAGAAGATATTAAAATTAATCATAGCCAAGATAGTGATATTTTAAAATAATTACTTAAAATAGGAAAAGCTCTGAACTTAAAAAAGCTAATAGTTGCTATTTGTTTCACTACAGGACAAATAAAAACAAGGGATTTTTGTTGTTGTTGTTGTTAGTTGATCATCTGAAGAATATTTAAAACAATATTATAAGATGAAATTATTCACCATATCCTCTTGTATTTCATTATTTTGATAATAGAATGAATTTACAGTCTTTAAATATCAAAGGTACATAAAAAGATAAAAAATATTTAATGCCTTGGTAAATTATAAATGTGGACTAATCTGATAATAATCACATAGTTTACTATTTTCTTTGTATAAGAAATCACTCTTCAACATTTTAGACAATTTTTAGTGAGGTTTTTCCTCATCAAGTTTAAGTCTGAAATAATATTAATTTTAGTATCATTGTTTTGATTTCATCTTTTCTTTAATTGGAAATTAGTCTATAGTAAAATATTATTTCTCAAGGTTATCAATATTTTGATCTGGTAATCCAAGGCTAATTTTTATTATAGCAAGCATAATGGCTCTTGACAGAAATAAGCAGAATTTAACTTGTGTACATCAACGTTAATCACCATGGTAACATCACTTTAGAAGACAGTAGAAATGTGCTAGTAACATATTTTTAAATATCCTTTTATTACTTTCTAATGCTCTTTGACATATTTATTTGCATTTTCTGTTAAAATGGTGTCAATATCAAGATTTTAAAATAGCAAAGAATATTACTTTAAAAATAATTCATATATTTTACCGTAAGGATATGTTACAAAGGAAATGATTAAGAATTTGAACAAATATGGCTGTATTTTGCACGTCTACTATCCTGTGTCCTTTGCTCTCTTACATATCACTTCTTTCCATAAATATGAAGAAAATTTACATACAGAAGTATGTAATGTTGAATGATGTGCTTTTAGATGTTGTCTCAGAATCTGGTAAGCACTAAAAATAGTATATTTTCTTCCTATAAACTGCAATGTATGCAAAACATCTGGAATATTTGTTACAAAGAAAATAAAATAGAATCTTTAAAAATATGTTGATGATCTCTGTCAAGCTTGGTGAGTTCTAGAAGTTCTTATCTGATTTTAGAGTTTTGTCTAGGATATCAGTAGCTTTTCTTGGTATTTCAAAGTCATTTTTGAATCAAACACAACTGAGCTTACCTAAATATTGATTATTTTTATTTAAATAATTGAATACTTCATATTGCTTATTACTAACACGTACTCTAAAATAAACAAGTGTTCACATTAAGGCAATAATGTAATATTTTTATTACTCTTTAAATTTTGTAATTTTCTTATTTGGTTAAAGAATTTTATGTTCCTCTACTGGGGAACATCACTATTAAGGTAGCAGTCCCACATGATTAGATGGCATTTGGAACTTGTCACAAAAAGGGGGACTCTCTTTCTTAGTGGGGCTTCCCTATTCCTTTTTCTGTCTGGAGAGTGTCCCTGAACACAGATGATAGGCCTTGTCTGAAAAGTGACCTGTACAGAGAGATCTCTGCAAGGTTACACAACTCAGCACCCAAGTCTTGCTCTAGCTTCTACCCGCAAGATAATTAAATGGTATATTATAACAAATCAGCCCTTCCTGCTCTTTTGATGCTATGAAAAATTAGTCCCTTTAACCCATACTCCTAAAATCCCTTATTTACCCTATCCCTTAAACAATAAAGTAGTCTCGTCTTGCTGCAGTGATCTCCACAGATCATTTTGTCCATACTCACAGCCGTCTGAACATAACTCTCCACCTCTGCTCCTTTTGTTTTCTCAGGCCAGTAGCTACATCCTCCATAGAGAAAATGGGACTCAAATTCTCCAACAATCATCTTTCATTACACCTAAATTTCTAAAATAGTTTCTTCATTTTATTCAAAATCTATATAGTACAATGTTGTCTATAATCACACTATTTGGTAAAAACACAGTGTTGTCTATAATCACATTATTTGGCAAAAACACACCATTCCATACCTTTTACTCCTATTTAAATACATCTTCATTTTCCCATCCAAATTTGCCTATCTTGTACTTCTTCATCCTCCCCTAAAATAAAATTTTAATTATTCTTTGAAAATTTTATACATTTATAAATTGTATCTTGATAATATCAAACTCCAATGCTATCCTATGTGCATAAGTGTGGTGTCACATACTTGGAAATGGACAACCTACCAATGGCTTGACCCCCAAATATCATGCTGGCTTTATCTTATGCATGTCTTGTGGAGGTAGGCAGCACTACTGTAAGTTCATGTGTGCATCAACAGTGTCAGGTATAGAAAGCACCATTTTGTAACACCACCCATCAATTTCAGTATCTGACAATATTTTCTCTCCTTTTTTGAAATGTTCTCTGAGAATGGAGGATGGAAATGTAGTTTGATGTAAATGACACATCAATGGATGAGCAATCCCAGCCATTAATTCTCAACAATTTGAAGCTATTATTTGTGTATTTAAAGAGAAGCTTCTCTGATGAGGAGTAGCTTAAATCATATGACATATGTATATATATATATGACATATGTATATATACGACATATGTAGTAGTTGCTACATTTATTGTGTGCCTTCAGTAGTTTGTCAGCGATTTACTCAAGCATCAGTTTTTACAATTTCTTTCGTCATCTCAGTTTGCATTTTTCAATATTTACTTATTTGTATGCTTTCTTTCATCTCAATATGCATCTATTTTCCTATTTTTGCTTACATGTAAAATTAGCATCTCTTTGAAGATCAATTCTATTTTTATACTATAGTTATTTCTAATTTTAACTAAGAAAGACATTGCTGGGTTTTTTGTTTGTTTGTTTGGTTTTTGTTTTTGATGTTTTTTAAAGAAGACAAACCCCATAGTGTAAATAACCAAGTCGCCCCATCCTCATGAATCCTTTTAACAATGAATGGTTTTGGTATCTTAAAGGTTTCTCCAGAAAAGAAAAAGCCATTCACTTTCCATGCCATAGTTACCATTCTTAGCCAGACTACTTCCATCAGTGACATAGCACATCACTATCTGCAGGTTAATTTATACTTGTATATGGAGGGTAAATCCTCTCAAGGAGAGATGGCTAAGAGCTTAAAGGAGACTGTGATGACAATTGGTAGCAGCTTACAAGTAACATTAATTTCAGACATTGATTCTTAAAGAAGAAAAGCCCAAACTTTCCCATCCACACAGAAGAATGTTAAAGAAACAACATTGTGGTGCTAACCTGTGTCTCAAAAACTCCCAGATTTAGATTTGATATTTTCCATGATTCCTTTTTGTATGAATATTCCAGTTTAATTATATTAATTTCAAAGTTGTTTCACTACTATAGCATAGTACATGTTCCATGAAAAGAAACTTTTTAATCTAGAGAATAATGAATTCATATTATCTATTAGTAAGATATTCTGGTTATACATTATTTTTATTTTTGAGACATTCATACATATATATTATAAAATATGATCATATCCTGCTCCTAGATTCTTCCTTCAAGTTTCCTCTGTGTCTTGTAGAATGGTTTCCTTCCAACTTATTGTATTTTTATATATATTCTATATATGTTGGAGTATACACTGGAACAAGAAAACTTACAAGTAAAAATACCTCAAAACTGCATGATTCTCCCTCCTTTAAAACTATCAGCAGCAGTATTCTTTAGAGAGAAGCCTAAAAAGTGCTTTCAACGTTTGCTGTAATCATGGCTGGCTAGATATTGCGCAGATAAGAACTGCTGATAAGAGGTCATGCTTGTGAGAGTATGTAAACAGAAGACAGTACTTCACTGAATGTTTTTCCATCTTCTACCTTTAGCTGGGGTAGGAGTATGTTTAGGCCATATACTCATGGTATTCAGTTATTTTTTCTTGTTTTGATATATAAATCTTTGTCTTTATTAATAAATCTAATAAAATCAAATCAAGCTTAACATGGAGAGCAGATGTCTGAACAGAGTGTTTCAGCTGTCACGTCATATCTTCTACAATACACAGATGAAATGGGCTGTCTTTCATTACCTTAAGTGTAGTAATTGGCAAGAAGGCCTGGCTGTTCATTACAGAAGAGTTCAGAAACTTAATATGACAAACTAACTGATAATAAAACTATCGAAGAGAAACAGGGTGTTATTTTTGATACATGAATACATGAAGGATTGAAATACAGCTTGAGATTCTCAATTAAATTAGAACCAATGTGTAACATTTGTCCTCAAACCTCTGCCTATGAGCAAATGCTTACCAGTCTGAGAAGACCTATTCAGTAGTAACTACCTTCTTTGGTGACAGTTAATTTTAAGAGGAAAAGAAACGACTGTCCAAACAGGTTCCTTGTAACTATGTTTTTTTTCTTTCTCTTGTTGTTTTATACCTTTAGCAGTTGGCTTCCACAATGGGGAAAGCAACCTAAGTCTTTTACTCAGTTACAAAACCACACTGGAAGTCTCATAAAGTACAGGCTCATAAAAGACCTCACTAGTAATTTTATGACTTCTATTAGAAACCATGAATTCAACTTACATATTTTACTTTCCAAATCACCATTTGCACATTGAGGGCATACATTTACTTTGGCCTAGTGATTTTAATAACATTTTATATAATCCCTTAGTAATAGAGCAGAGCCACCACTAGAAACTCAAGAAAATATTATGATTAAAATTTATTTCAATTTTTCCCTTAATTGTTTCTAGACATAAAAATATAGCGATCAAATACATTGTCTAATGTCTCTAACCTCAACACTCAAAAGACTGAAACAGAAAAGTCACCATGTGTCTAGAGTAAGCTTGTGTATGTAATGAGTTCAAACCCCTCTTGAACCACAGTGTATTACTCTTTCTCAAACAAGAAATCAAATTAATAAAATAAGAACTAAGCCAGAAACATGGCTGCTCTGACAAGGAATTTCATCCAAACATCTTCTAGATCTAAGTGATCCTGCTAGAATGACACACCTTTAATCCTTCTGGCTATAAAATAAACATACCATTAGTACACACCTTTAGTCTCTGAGAGCTCCAAGGGTTCAGGATGGTTTACTCTGTTGATCTTCCTGTGCAGTTCCTATCTCCTTAGGGCCCACAACCCTTCCGCCTATTCTTCTATAAGAGTCCTCAAGCTCCATCCACTGTTTGGCTCTGGATGTCTGTATCTGTCTGTGTCAGCTGCTGGTTAGAGCCTCTCAGAGGACAACTTGCCCCTGTCTGTTCTCAGGCTGGAGGTTTAGATCCTGGGAGCTCTGGCTGAATCTTTTGATGCTCATTCTAAAAAGGACAAAAGCACCCTCACTTTGGTCTTCCTCCTTCTTCTTGAGTTTCATGAGGTTTATGCATTGCGTCTTAGGTATTGTATGCTTTTGGGCTAATATCCGCTTATCAGTGAGTGCATACCATGTCGTGGAGCATACCTAGTCTACACAGATCTAGCTCCATGGGCTGGACCTAGACCTCCCTGCACATATGTTGCAAATGTGCAGCTTGGTTTTCATGCGGGTCTCAAACATCTGGAGTGGGGGCTATCCCAAAACATGGAGCCTGTATATGGGGTATGGTCTTCTAGCTGGGTGCCTCATCTGGCCTCAATGGGAGAGGAAGCACCTAGTCTCTCAGAGACTTAAAGTGACAGGGTGAGGGATACAGGAGGAGGGGGTACTCAGAAAAGAAGTGATGGGGAAGGATTGTGGGAGGGGGTGACTGGGACGGGTTATAAAGTGAATAAGCAAAAAAAAAATTAAATTAAAAAATAAAAGAAAAAAAAAGTACACACCTTTAATTTCTAACAATGAAGGTAAAGTTAGTTTGTAGAAGGATATAGCCATATTTGAAAATGACATCAATTTGAGCCTCAAACAAAGTGATAAGTGAGAAAAAAGATTTGACAGAATAAGAAAGGGGTAGAGCATGCCCAACTCTTAAAAGAACAGACAGGAAAGAGAGGCCACTTAAGAGTGACATAGAGTAAGTCATGAATGGAGGGAAGTTCAGTGAGTGCAGTTCAGTTGAGTTTAGAAAATGCAACAGAATTAAGTTCAGTGCAATTTGGTGCAATTCAATTGAATGCAGTTGAGTTCATACAGTCCTGTTTAT
The DNA here is from genome assembly GCA_021653895.1 of Mastomys natalensis. Classification (NCBI taxonomy): domain Eukaryota; kingdom Metazoa; phylum Chordata; class Mammalia; order Rodentia; family Muridae; genus Mastomys; species Mastomys natalensis. Next base: position 733,581 of record JAJTUV010000543.1, on the reverse strand, counting down.
TTGTGCAGTTAATGGAATACAGGTAAGCAGAGGCTGTTGAAGCCAGGAAATAAGAAGGAGCCAAAAGATTAGAGCAAATTTCCAGCGTAAGTTTGAGCCCAAGCAGAGCAATTCAATGAGATGTCTAAGAAGCCAGTTTGAATCAGTCAGCTTGGAGAGGAGTTTGCACCAAAATAGCTGAGTTGAACCAGTCAACTAGGGTTCAGGAAGAATTAGAAAGAGTAAGCGTATTCAGCAGTAAGTCTCCAGGATGATAATTAAAAATGGTTTACAAAAGACACTTTTTCAATAAGGTTCAAACTCTATTTATTTTACAACAATCAATTAACTAACAAGTTAACTTTGAAATGACAGTAAATCCTTTATCTATATTACACAAACACCACAAGAGTTATAAAAACATCCTTTTATCTATTAATACATCTCTGGCTGGGTATGGCCAACACAGTTATAAGGAACTCTCTGATTCGCCTAAATATATCCAGTTTCTGTTTACATTTTTACGATTTCAGCAAACACTTAAAACACAATGTACTCTTGTATTTGATTTTATCTTGGGTCCTCAGATTCAAATTTAGCTTTATTTCTAATATTTTTGAAAGTTTTATTATTTCATTTTCATTTCCTTTGCATGTGTATGTGTGAAGAGACAAACACACAGGTTAGTCAGAAGACAAATTGCAAGATTTAGTTGTCCTTCCTCCATGTTGGTCCCAGTGATAAAACTCAGGTCTTCATGTGCTTTTACCTACCAAACAAACCAGTCTTCTCAGATGTTTCTGATCAATAAATAAATAAATAAATAAATAAATAAAATTAATTAATCAATCAACAAGAAAACTTCAGTTTTATATGGAGGAGAGAAACAAATATTTAATGCTGTTCAAATATTGGGTAAGGGTATAAGGTAGATTAACATATGTTTCAGTCTATAGTTAAGAATCCTTCCATTTTTGTGTTAACAACCTGCCTCCCTCTGCCCCCCCCAAAAAAAATCACAACTCATTCTGCAGGCACAGCTTGTTAGGCAGAGGCTTATTTAGAAAGCAACTCTTCCAGAGCACAAATGGCATAGGTAGAACCTAAGAGCAACCCTGTGGGTTTTGCACTGTGATTTTCGATAATACATGTGATTATCTTGAGGAGGTAGCTGACAAACTCATGGAGAAAGACTTCCCATTATCGCTCCCAACTCATAATGGGCCTGAACTTTCTTTAGAGGATTTATTTCTGTGGTCCACTAGATAATACAGATTAAAATATACAAAGTAAACAATGTTCCAATGAAAGCTTAGGTCTTTTTGGAATTCAGAACTTTCCTTAGTGCTTGTGTGTGGAAAATTCTTGAAACCTAGTTTTTTGTTTGTCTGTTTTGTTTATTTTAAAAATGTATACTTGTCAATTTCTTTATCTGTGATTTTTTAAAAATATTTTACCTGCATGTATACCTGTTCACCACATTAAAATATAATGATATCATTTACTTTCTTCCTTTTCATTCCTTTTATCCCTCCGATCCCTACCCTTACTCAATCTAAAATTTCTGGCATCTTAGATTTTAACATACCAAGAAGAACCTATGTTTTGTCTCACAGGTTTTGAAATACAAAGGACATTCCAACTGTCAGGAGGCATAGCTACTGTGGCCAAAAAACTCAATGTCACTTTTGCAGGTTTTTAGTCTTATAGGTAAAATAATTTGAAAACAGACTGAGAAGGATACACAACAATATTTTCTTACAGTATGAAAGAAATAAAATCAATGGAACAGAAAAGCTATATAATTCAGTACTTCCTAGAGAGAAAGTTAGATAAGAAGAAGATGCAAGGTGATGGTTCCCAAGTTATAGGTCTGGAAACTATGCAGGGGCAGCAATGGGAATCTATAAATATCTGTCTACTAAGGGATATGTCTTCAGAGACAGAGAGAGAGAAAGAGACAGAGAGAGAGAGATGATAGATAGAAAGGGAGATAGATAGATGATAGATAGATAGATAGATAGATAGATAGATAGATGAAGATAGAGCCAGTTCTGTATAAAGGAGACAAAAAGATGTAAAGAAGAAATTATGCTTTGTTAGAATTCAGAAAGTGGAGGCTTAGCATTGAACATTCTTCATCATAGACTCAGATAGAACAGATGATATATACTGACAGGAGGTATCTTGTGCAATCAGTTTGAATATTCACATCATCTCTTAAGAGAAGGAGGAGAGATATAAATTTCTCGGAGATTTATCATGTTGTCCTTCTTGAATGGAAGTATGACACACATTTTTCTCTTTTATTCAAAAATCATATAACAAAATAGATCAAACAAATTAATAAAAAATCAATCTTTTAAACAGTTCATGGAGGAAACTGCCATTCATTAAACACTGTAAGGTCTTGCTATGTCTACTTTCTGCCCGCTTATAAAATACTTGAAACCTTGAGGAGGGACAACTGTGATGTTTACTCTCTCATTGCACATGACATTTCATGTTTTGTTTGTTTGTTTTGGTTTTGAAATCTCACCTCTCTCTATTGTCCTTATGGGTTCTGAACTTGGAAGATCTGCCTTCTTCTGTCTCTCAAGTGCTGGAATTAAAAGTAACATTACTACTTTAGCCTCAAAAGATACTTGAGATTTCAATTCTTATACTAAATGTGTTACTAGCGACACTGGAGGTGCTGTGAATGCTATCAAGTCAGAGAAGTCTGTCCTCATGGGCACAAAAGCCAACTAATATTTGACCAGACTGTTCACTTGACAGGCTGCAGTGATGATGGAGTTCTCAAATATTCCTTTTTAAGGCTGCTCTGTGTGCATTTGTTGTTAAGATATTTTGCTATTTTGGATCAAAAGTTCTCATCAAGTTGGGTCAGTGTCTTCAATAACTTGTCAGAAAATAAAAGCAGGAATAAGGCTTGGTATAACTTTCTGGCTTCTATGATTATCGTCCCTCAGCTATGACTCCCATGTCTATCTTCTTTCTAACAATTCTATCTGTAAAAGGTATTTGAGTCCTGAACTATTGACACCATGTTATAGCTACACAAAATGAAACTACAATTATAATTGAAATCAAATAAGAAGGATAAAATGTAAATGTTGCAGAAAATCAAACACATGCCTTTTCTATGTGAAGTATTGAAAATTTGGTAAGCTCTGAGATGCATTATTTTCCTATTGAACAAATAGAAATTGAACAAATTTAATATAGGAAAGTAGTGACTTATCTGGGTCTTTCATCAAACATGTCAAATTCCTGGTGATATTTGAATCAAGCTTCTTTCCAGATCATTCTCTGCATCACAAGGTGTTGGCAGGTGATGATGTACCTGAAACTCCAGTAGGTTCTAATCTTCATGTTAGCTGTCAACCAGGAGCTGCTCTGAAGCTCTGAAGGCTGCCTGTGAAGCTGCCTGAAGTCTATCCCCTGCCTCTTAAAACTACTATGTGACTTCTGACTGCAGTAACTTCTTTTTTTGCAGGCTCTGTTAGAGAAGCTTTTATTCAACTCTGCTAAAAAGGTGTTTAGCATCTTGTGACCTTATGAGGGGAGGGAAAGTTATCATCACCTTTGCTACATTAACCTCCTGGAGAAAGCTGCAGCCCCATGCTACCCACTAGGAGACGGAACCAGTAAAGGCCCATTCCTTTGGAGTCTTTTGGCATTCAATGATCACACTGCTCATTGGTCATTCCCATCATAGTGTCTTTTCCTTGGGATAGTGAAAGTTAGGGCTATTAGCAATAGCTCATTCTTAGAAATCCCATCTTCTCCACTACCAAAACACTGGAAGTGATGTACTTGTGATGATTATCCCACACACCCTGAGCCCAAGCAACATGTTCTGACATAAGGAACAAGAACCACATTATTTTCATTTGACATAGACAATATTTGAGAATAGGCAATATAAACTAGACAAAGGTAACACAGGCAGGAATCATAACACAAGTGTGTCATAAGGAAGGCATTGCTGTCCTAAAATCCAGTCCATACTGTTTTCTATGTTTTATTGTGTGAGCTGGGAAAGTTTTTTCCCACAAATGCAGGAACCTTCAGCTGAGTCCAGCCCATTTCTGGATGGTAGAATTTCCTTTTACTTTATACTGTGGTTATTTTCATTTTATATTCTCTGTTACTTCCAGGCCAAGCTATGAATGTGTCAGTTGACATGAATTTCTCAACAGCTCTGTGGGTACTGCCTGTATTTCCTTTGAATTTTAATAGGAAAAGCTGCCCACAAGTCCTTTCAAATTGACCCCTTCTTGATTTTTATCTCTTCCATTGATGGATAAAGCACAATATCTTTAAGTTTTCTAGAAGTCATCTAATTTAGTTGTGATCTCAACAATACTTTATGTTCTAAGAAAAAGAAGATGTTATGTAAGTAGAGATTCAAACATTTTGGAACTAAATAAATTTTAGTAAAAATGTACATTTACATGTTAGGGAATGGTTTTGTGCACTGTGTATTCAGATGCTGATTGCTGTGTCCAGAAATCTGGTTGAATGTGGGACCCTGAAAGGATATCCTGGTTCCTGGTTGGGCACAGGCCTCAAACCCTGAACCCTAATGGGACAATGGCAGATGTTTGGCCACACCCCCAGGCCCCAGGTTCCTGACACTCCATTGATCTGTGCCGTTCAGTCACATAGGGCAATGCCCCTACCAGCCCCTCCACAAGTAGAGGGCATGACTACAGGCCTCTGGCCCTCAAGATATTTCCATATTAATGAGATACCTAAAGGCCAGAGGGCATAGCCAATTAAGTATTCTTTCCCAGACCCTACCTCTTTACAAACTGTATTTAACCAAAGGCCTGCCCTGGGCATGTCGTGGTGCCACCAGATTCAACTACCATCCACCATGAAAATAAACCCTTTTGGAACCATGGACTTTCTCATGTCTTTGGGGCCCACCATGAAGAACCATGGAGGGGACCTCCATGTATAGAGCTGCTGCCTAATCTCCCGTGGAGGACTTCTCTGTGTTCCAGCCATGGGAACCACAGATTCAACCAAGCTAGCAGACCCTGCCAAGCAAGTACAGTAACAAAGAGGCACTTTCCCACAGGTGCTGAGGCCCCACCCCCATGGGACTTCAGACTGAGTGAGATCTCCCCACCTAGGCAGAGAGCCAAGTGACTTGTCTTACAGCCCAGCGTCTTCCCAGCACTGCAGGCAGTGAACTCAAAAATCCTACACACGCTTCTGCTGCCCAGAGTTGCAATCCCAACCGACCAAGGTGGTAGACCGGTGGAAACCACAACTCGTCTCAACAGCATCCCACGCCTGTGTCCACACAAAAGCTAATCATCCCTGCAAGTGGTGGAGGATGTGGGCACGCCTGAGCTAATCATCCAAGCAGTTGAAGTATGGATGTTGACATTTTCAAGGGTCTTCTCTCTCAATATTGTGTAAAAATGGAATGGAAAATATGTATAAAAATGCTGATCAGTCAATAGATGAGAAGGAAAGGAATAACCAGGACTCCCAATTCCAGTGGGAGTGTCTTTGGTAGGAACTATAGAAGATAGAATTGGCCATGAGCTTCTTCAGAAAGGATTGCCATGGGAGGATGGATGGAGCAGGAGCAGTCAGAGTGAGACTAAGGTGGTGGGCAATGGAACACATGGCTAGGTAGTATGTAGTAGATAGAAGCGATGCAGACACTGCACAGCTATAGTTTAAGAAGTACTCTGTGTCATTATTTCGGAGCAAAGGTGGTATAGAAAAGCCCAGTACTTTTATATTTACACTCTTAACATAAGACCATATTAGTTGACTTCATTTCTGACATGTCATTATTTGTTTATTTGCCTTCTAATGGAGAGAATCTCAACTATGCAATACTGTGCCTTTTTAAAATAACTGTTTTGTAACTTACCCCTTATATTTTATTATAAACACTAGGAAAAAAAAAACTATGTAGAACTTTCAAGTCTTTCCTTGGATTTCTTGATATCAGTGTAGGCTGAGATTTTATTTATAATTTCTATTCTTTCTATTATTGCAAGAAATAATTTGATTAAGATTTCTGCCAGTAAATAGCAAAGATATTCCTTTGTTACTAAACATGATTGTTTCTTATTTCATGACTGAGCCTTTACCAACAGCAATTTCCAAATTCAGATTTCAAGTGATAGTCTGCCCTATTGGAACAGGGACCAGGAAGTCGGGGGTAAATGGAAGTTTACCATTTACTTTGATTATTACATGAGCTTATATATAGCTTTTTACTCACTTAGAGTATGTTTATATATTTAAGGGCAAATTGGGGTGCAAGAGGTCTTATTTAATACAATTTGAATCGCCTGTCCATGAGCCTGTAGGCAAGAGGCTAATCTCTTACGGAGATTTCCATGAGGACAGGGTAAGCAGCCCCATGGCTTTAGACTCTTTTTATTGTCTCATTGGAATGTCAGGAGCCATGTCAGATCACAAACTGTGTACAGTGAATCAGGACTCTTCACGGAGTTTTGGGAGCTTGGCGCCTCTCTCTATCCCACTTCTCTCTTCACCAAGTTTATCTCCATATCCCTCACACTGTGTTAGCCAATTAAGATATTTGCTATTATTTATATCAAGATTCTTCTGGCCTCCAATTCTAAAACCATGTGAAAAAATATTAATGCCTATTAGAGTAGTACCTTATTTTCTTTTACAATTTCCTAATTGTTCAAGTTGAAGTAGACAGCATGTGTGATAACACATGTGTTACACATACACACACACACACACACACACACACACACACACATGCTCACACACATGCAAACACATACACATTTGATTGTGATGTTAGGGTGAGGAGCTTGATTTGCTGACATATTTTTCTAGAGAGGTTTGATCTAGAGACTTGGATAGATACATGTGATATTTGCACTTGTCTATCTTGTCCTGGCGCCAAAACAATGGAAGCCATGGTGAAACCTTAAACTCCAATTTTTGGGAGAGAAAATTAGGAGGATAATTCTCCATGTACTTTTAGGTTTTACAGTAAATTGAATGAGTTTTATAACAAATATATATTTTAATCCATATGATAAGATTTGTTTATATTATGCTTGTAGAATGCACACTACAGAACTACACTATAGTCAGGCAGTGGAATTTACTGAATTACTATGGGTGTTAAACCTCAATTGTGTATCTAACTGGAGGACATACTACCAGAAACATCTTCAACCTGTAGAGCTTTTGTTAGTCATACTCAATGGCATACAGGCCATAATATTTGATGTGTATTGTGGAAATAAACCTTAATTAGAAGTTTTTATTCTGTGGTGAAATCTTGTGAAACATCCATTCCACATATAACCAAGACAAGCAGTTGGAGGGCTTGTATTGCTGGTGCTTAATTTTAGTCTAGCATGAATCATTACCATGAAGGATTCATTTCCATAAAAATTATAATACAGATTCCATTATAATCTTAAACATGATTTTTATTTAGTACTTGGCATTCTCTTCTGTAGTTTTTGTTGATCTATACAAATGACCATAGAAACTAATTTTAATTCCCTGGAAAGGATCATAGAGATATCTCAAATAAATTATCCATCACTTAGCTTCCAGACATTGAAGCAAACTGTGTATATGGTGTGTTCTAGGCTCAAGAGAATTCCAGGGCAAAAAGCTTCTCCTTGATTCATGGGACACTCTATAGTTAGTCAGTACTATGGAATATAGTTCATTGATCTAGCTTCTAACTCTCCTGGAATACAAGTACATACAGAAAAAAAGTAAGGAACAAGTTAGGCATTAAGATAGGAATTTCTATTATAATGAATGTAAACACACAAGTTGAAAGAGAGGCATGCCACTAAGGAAATACAAAATATTTAAAAATTAACAGAAGTCAATTACTTGGGCACTTTATTAAGAAAGACTAAAGCCCAGAACTCAGTACATAATCACATTTTTTCATTTTTGTAATTTTTTTTTTTGGCTTTGAGTGTCAGAAGACTTTGGAAATCAAGTTCTTTGCACATTTCATGGAGTCAAAATTTTATTGGACACCATTTTCAGTAACCTATCTGCATCTCTATGTTGAGGTGTGAAATCGTGTTCACAGCTGGTAATAGTTTATATAATAGATGAGACATACATTTTAAATGTCATGATGATGAATCTTCACTAAGTATATATTGCAAGTGAATTAGCATTAGATCACAGAACTCAACATTCAGGACTAAAGTTCAGAATATCTTCTTGCATATTAGAATAGAATAACAAGAGTAGATTATGTTGCATCTTTTTGGAGAGTAGTGTTTAACAGATGGAGGGAAGATGTGATGGCAGATGATTCTAAGCACAGATAATAAAATGAGGATACATTATGAAAATTAATTCTAGGAAGAAAGAACTGTAAAATATGTACAACTTTTTAGTAGGTGAAAGAGGTCTGTGCTTTAAAACTCAAAGCTGTCTTTCATTTGATTTCCAGAAGACTTAGAAATTTTCTGTTGTATTTGATCTGGAAAACTGAGAACAATTTCAAAAACTTTTTTTTTATGTGGGAAAGTGACCTTCAGTAGAATGATATGCCAGAAAAATGAAGAGTAAATTGTTAAGAAATATAATGCTGAGAGACAAACCCAAGGCCATTACTCCTCCAAGTGCAGTCTGTTGATGTTTTCTGATATTCAACTAGGTCCTGTGAATCATTTTCATTTCATGTCATAGTATCTATGGAATATGAAATTCTGTAAGATGACTTTTATATTGTAATATTTTTAAAGGTCCTGGGTATAAAATATATTTGCATATCTTCTGGATTCACTAATGTTTGAAACAAAGTAGATTCTAAGAAGAGTTTTTAATAAACCATTGTGTGATTCATACACATGACTTTCAATAAAAACTTTATGAAAAATAAGTATTTAATAAATACTTCTTGTATGGTTATATCATGCAAAATATTTTAAAAATGAATATTAGCCAGAGAGAGCAACAATAACAGGAGATGCCAAAATCTTTGTAGGTAGTTGCTTTATTGTTCTATAGATAATACTAATACTAAATACTAATGCTAAATACTAATACTAATACTAATACTAATACTAATACTAATAATACTAATGTCTAGATCTTAAGCAATTGAAGAAGTACTGGGGAGAAAATGATTTTTATGAAATAAGCTACATGCAATATAGAGTTTTCCTATGCTTGTTTATTTGATTTTGGAGGAAATTAAAGGGATCATGTGTATGTCTTTTGAAGTGCAAGGAACTGTCATGAAATGGAGATGAAAGAGAAGATCTCTTCTTTGCTCTGTGAGTCAAATTAGTGAATTGTCAACCACAGTGGCTGATAAAAATGTCCAAGTTTAGGTTCAATTGTTCATAATGAGAATCACTTTGGGAACTCTGCCTCCTCAAACTTGTTTATAAATTTAAAGTAGATTTGAAGTAGATAAGCCCATTAGTTCATGCCCTTAGATTTATAAAATTTCTGTGTTGGTATATACTATATATATTTAGATGTATCTCAACTGAACTTATAATAATAATAGATATTAGCTTACTAACTAAAATTTTGGGATTGATATTTGGTTTTGGTCTTTACATTATCAAAAAATCAAAACCAGGTTACTAATAATGTAAAACAAACCATCTTAATATAGGGATTTTTAAACTCTCATATCTTAACTGAAATACTTCAAACACTTTAAAATTCAAGTGAATATATGATTTTAAGTAAAAACAAACATATATTCCAAGATAAAAGAAATTATAGTTATAGCATACCTGTATTTAGTAAATAAAATAAAAGAAGTTTCAATGGTAGTTCACACTAGAGAATTATGAGTCTTTGATTCAGATTCCCAAGTCTAATTAAAGTCATAAAATCAACACCAGTATTTGACAACTCCATATTTTCTTCTAGATCTTGTTAAGTTCCATGACTCTCATCTTACTTGTGATTCCCATTGTTAAGACTATGTCAGAACCCAGCTGTAACCGATGGTTCAGTTCCTGCTTCTGTCCACCTTCATGCTTCAGTGACCAGATCGTTGACAATTTACAAATTGATTGATGTTTGCTTGAACTGCTGTTATTTTTGAAAGTATAAAAGTGCTTCTTAGGCTAAAAATAGAATTAAAAAAGCTTTCCTGACAAGATAAAGATGCAAGTTTCAGCTTTTCTGTATAAAATAATGCAGATCAATTCAATCTAAAGTTTTCCCCCTATAAATGCTGTAAAATGTAAAACTGCTGAGAAAAATTTCATTGGCACAGTAAGAACTTAACTGTATAATTTGATTGACTCATTTTAGAAATTATCAAGCAGAAGTTCAAGAAAACAGTCATTTAAAATAAGCATTATAAACAACGCAAAACAATAAAATGGCATGAGGTCCAGCTGAGGCTGGAGATATTCAGTACATCCTGTGAGGCCTTACTCATCAGTTTCACATTGAGGCTTGAAAAACACTTTAAGAATAAGCTGTATTTAGAGATAAAGTAACATTCATAAGACTTGAGCAGTAAATAGGCTTATTGAGCATTCATGTATACAGGAAAGAAAAAATATTTTAGCACAGCTCCAGAAAAAGATATCATTAAAAACTTAAGAAACAATTGTTATTGTTTTATTTTGTTTTCTATTTTCTAGTGAAATAAGAGGAGAAGCCAACTTGATCCTCATCAGAAATAATATGAAAGCATATGCATAGGTAAGAACATTCTGATATGCTATAATAATCTGTAATACAATAAAGCATAATTTCATAATCTCAAAGGAAAACTACTTAGTAATTCTTAAGAGTGTGTTACAGCAATGCAGTTTTCTATGGCAGATATTCTATAATATTTTATTCATTTTTCATATTGTGTTAATGCCTCAAAAAACTCAATGAAAGTTTATTATTAAATAAAAATTATATATTCTCTAGTTAGGTTTAGCTTTTTGTATTTACAGTGATTTAACCAGATAGCTTACTTACCAATGTGATTACTTATATTATATTTCTTTGGTAAACTGTTTAAAAACAAATATTGTATGTCTATGAGCATCTAATATTTGTCATGCTGCTCCTGGGAATCAATGAATACACACATATGTGTGTGTGTGTGTGTGTGTGTGTGTTTATTCCAAATGTCCAAATGAATGTCTATCAGGTTTATTTATTTTAATACTATAGTTTGTGATCTAGAGATTAGACTGTATCTTTAAACTTTAGACCACGGAAGCATAAGAACCTCAGTTAAGACATTCAACATGCACATAAAGAGCTAGGCAAAGCAGTTTGTGTTTGTAATGCCCAAACTGGGAATGAAGACAGTAAAAGACTATGAAGCTCACTGGCTATTTAGATTTATCAGCTAATCTGTAAACTCATTGTTCAATGAGAGACCTTGTCTCAAATAAATGAGGTAGAGAGTAACTAAGGAACACTACACAAGTCTGTTCTCTAGGTTCTACAAACACATTCACACATGTGTGAGGATACATGCTCATATATACAAAAATGTAAACATATACACAAGAAAAACATAATAAAGTAAAACTTACAGTGTGGTTGTCAAATGTCCCTAAAGGCCAATATGTTAGAGGACTGATGCACATCCAAGCAAAAGAAAATATAACTCAGAGTGTGGTTTTTAAATGCTTTCAAAGTCCAAAGTTTTAGAGGATTGACCCAGAGCTATCTTGGTGAAAATATTAAAATATGTGTACTAGTGAGGTGTTTTTAGAACATTGGACTGTGCCTTTGAAGCATCTTGTGAGAAGCCAGTCCCTTCTCTATTTTGCTTCTGAGCTATGTTATAAGCAGTTCTCTACACAATACATTTTTCAAGAGATCAACCACCACCACAGGTCCAAAGCCCCATTTTCTGAACCTGTAATTCAAAAGGAGTATTCACTCTTTGGGATTGTTATAATGATGGGCAGCTAGCTAACAGGCACACAAGGATTTGGGAGGAAATTTCTTCCAAGGTTCTGTAGGCTTCCTTTTCTCTAGTTATGACCTTTTTTCATGGACTCTAATATATTCTTGAGTTCCAAAAGCAGACCAATTTTACTGAAGAAAATTTATAAGTACAGAATGTATAAAATCTTAGTCAAGTTAGTTGGTTTATATATTAGTTACCTTTATATTGTGATGAAAAGCAGTGACCAGAGCATCTTATAGAAGAATGATATATTTTGGATCACAGAACCAGAAGGTTGGAATCCATAATGCCCGTCTCAGTATAGCAACAGACAATTGGAACAGGAACTGAGAGACCATGCATCCAACTATTCACAGAAAGCAGAGAACAAACTGCAAACACAGTTAAAGTGAATGATCCCAAAGCCTGCTCCCAGTGACATACTTCTTGCAGCAAGGCTGAATCTCCTCAATTGTACCCACAGGGGATCATATTTTAAAATACATGAACCTATTAGGTCATTTCTCATTAAAACCACCACATTACATTCTCTGGTACCCACAAGCTCATGGCTATATCATAATGTGAAATACATGTAGTTCAACATAAAAATCCCCACAAAATTTAACATTTTAAATACTGTTTAAAATCCAATGCCTAAAATCTATTATAAGACTTAAGGCAATCTTGTAATTATAATTCCCTGTAAATTCAAAACCAAATTGCACATCTCAGCCATATAATGGACTAAAGTACACATCATCATTCCTAGTGAGAGGAATAGGGCATAGTGAAAAAATATTGTACATAAACAAAATAAAGCCAAGGTGAACAAATAGCAAGTATTCTAGCTCAGGAATTCTCAACTTTCCTAATGCTTCAAGTCTTTAATACAGTTCCTCATATTGTAACAACCATAAAATGATTTTCATTGACACTTCATAACTGTAATTTTGTTACTGTTATAAATCATAATGTAAATATTTTTGAAGATGGAAGTTTGTCAAAGGTTGAGAACCATTGCTCTATCTCCCTGGCTTGAATCAGAGACTTCAAAGAGCTCAGGTGATTCAGACACTCCAAGATTTCAATACTTGGAACATAGATTGAACTGATTCCATTCTCTTTATTCAGTTCTCTTTGGAAGGTATCTCAGGACTCTGGTATTACCATCACCTTGTTATCTGCAGTTGAACTCAGGCCTTACTCTCACAGCTTCACAAAACATTCTCAGTGGCTCCATTCTGGAACTACCCCATCACATATTGCCTGGCATCTTCATCTCTCTGAAATCATGGAGAATATATCCAGGAAAATTCACTCTAGCATCTTTCATAACTCCAAACCTAGTACAGGTTGGATTACACTGCCAATTTTGGCTGCCAGGTAGTGATGGACCCTCCCCCTGGAACCATATTTCCAGAAACCTTAGTCTGCTGTTTCTATTCAAGAGCAAATAAACATGGCAGACCCTCTCCTTTATAAGTTAAAAGTTATGGTGGAGTAGTCCTGCCAGAGAGTACTCTTCTTTTCCTTAACTGCACACAGAGGCTGTAGTGCACATGGACTTTGTTATAAGAGGAATTGGCATAGAATGGATGTTTGTATATGTATGCATGTGTTTATATGTAAAACCTAAAGTATGTTTACACTGTATAAAATAAATCTTTGTGTTTCTGATGATTTTAAGCTTCTACTATTCTTGTTAGCATTTGTTTTTCTAAATTTATTAATTCCTATATAAGAACCTTGATAATTTTGGTAATTAAACAGCCTTAGGATAAATAAAGACAGTGTTCAAAATGACAGAAATGGTAAATACATTTCAGAGCAATAGGCATAGATATGTGAAGAGAAAGAGTAGCTTTATTTCTGTAATTTCCATCATAAACCAAAAGTAAATTCACAGTCTTTTCCTAATTCAACAATAGGGGTCCCAACTTCAGTCCTATGGTTGAGTGTAAGTATCTGCCTCTGTCTCAGTCAGCTACTTGTTGGGCCTCTCAGAGACACCCATGCTAGGCTTTGGTCTGTAAGCACATTAGTAATAGTGTAAAGCCTTGGAGCCTCCCCTTGAGTTGGATCCCAATTTGGGCTGGTCACAGGACCTTAGTCTCTCCTCCATTTTTGTTCCATACAGTTCTTTCAGACAGGAATAATTTTGGGTCAGTGTTTTTGACTGTGGGATGGCAACCCCATCCCTCCACTTAATGCTTTGTCTTTCTACTGGAGGTGGACTCTTCAAGTTCCCTCTCCCTACTGTTGGACATTTCATCTAAGGTCCATCACTTTTAGTTCTAAGAGCCTCTCATCTCCCAGGTCTCTGGTTCTTTCTAGAGAGTGCCCCACCCCCTGCCTCCATCCCTCGAGGTTGCATATTTCTGTTCATTCTGCTGACCCTCAGGACTTCTTTCCTGTTAATCTTCATACCTGAACATGTTCTCCTTTTAGTCCCCCTTCCCATCTCCCACCCAGGTCCCTTCTTCCCTCTGATTTTCATGATTGCTTTCTTCTCCCTCCCAAGTAGAATTGAGGCATCCTCACTAGGGCCCTTCAGCTTGTTAACTTTCTGAGTTCTGTGGATTGTATCATGGGTATTCTGTACTTTTTGGGCTAATATTCACTTATTAGTGAATACATACTATGAATATCCATTGGGGTCTGAGTTACCTCTCTCAGGATGGTATTTTCTAGTTGTTAGCATTCTGTCTAAACTCCACCTCCACAGTTACCTGGCAATAGCCAGGTGTGCTCCTCCCCACAGCTACCTGGCAATAGCCAGGTAGCCCTGCCCCCTATTATAAAAAGGGCAGTCTGGCCCCTCCTGTCTCTTTTGCTTCTTGACCCGCTTGCCTGCAGGTTGTATCTAACCCTCTCTCCTTCCCCTCTCCCTCTCCACGTGGTCATGGCCGGCCTCCTCTCTCTCTCTCCCCTCTGCCATAAATAAACTCCCTTCGTGGAACCCTCTGGCCTGGTGTCTTCCCTTCCAAGCTCCTGTGTGATTTAAGATAACAACAATTTGCCTGCAAAGACTCATGATGTCCTCATTCTTAATAGCTGAGTAGTATTCCGTTGTGAAAATGAACCACATTTTCTGTATCTATTCTTCCATTGTGGGACATCTGGGTTGTTTCCAGCTTCTGGCTATCAGAGATAAGGCTGCTATGAATATAGTAGAGCATGTGCCACTGTGGTATGGTGTAGCATTTTTTGGATATATGTCCAATGGTAGTATAGCTGGGCCTTCAGGTAGATCTATTTTCAGTTTTCTGAAGAACTTCCAGGTTCCTGAATCGTTGTACCGATTTGCAATCCCACTAGCAATGAATGAGTGTTCCTTTTTCTCCACATCCTTGCCAACATGTGCTGTCACTTGAGCTTTTGATCCTAGGCATTCTGAACAGAGAATCTAAAAGTTAGAAGGGCATGGGAAACCATCTTTTATCTCTAAGAGATGAGAGATACTATACCCAATAAAACATTCAATCCCCATGGATTGACAAAACCAAAGTTAAAGCAATATCAGTCCACAAGTACAGCTCTACAAAAGATACTAGAAGGAAATTAACTACACCAATAAAAACACAGGAAATAAATAGCTTCCCAGTAGCAAGCCAAAAGAAGAAAAGAATACACATGCACATGCACATATGCACACACATGCTCGTGTACACACATGCACACACACATGCACATACACACACACACACACACACACACACAGGAGCACAGACACACACCTACAACTACCACCTATCAATGGGACAGACTGGCTGCATACAAAAAGGGAAAATGTCTCAACTAACCCCACATCTGATAAAGGGTTGATATTGAATATAATATAAATATATTTATTTATAAATAATAATATATAAATAAATATAAAGAACTTATATATTTTATCTTATTTATCTTTATAATATATAAAGAATTTATATATTATATATATATATATATATAATATATAAATAAATATAAAGAAATCAAGAAACTAGATATCAACAAATCAAGTAACCCAATTAAAAAACAAAGTAGTGATGTAAACAGAATTCTCAACAGAAGAATCTCTAATGACCAAGATGCACTTAAAGAAATATTCAACATCCTTAGTCACTAGGGAAAGGCAAATCAAAATGAATCTAAGATTCCATCTTACAGCTGGAGGGTGGCTAAAATAAAATTTTCAAGCAACAGCTTATTCTGGTGAGGATGTGGAACAAAAGTAATACTCCTCCATTGCTGGTGGGAATGCATAATTGCACAGTCATTGTGGAATTAAATTGGGCAGATTCTTGGAAAAATCAGGAATAGATCTACCTCAAGACCCAGGTATATTTCTCCTGGGCATATAACCAAAGGATGTTCCACCATACCACAAAGAAAATGGCTCAGTTATGTTCATAGCAGCTTTATTTGTAAAAGCCAGAATTGAAGGGAAAAATAACCCTATAGATTCCCTCAACCACAGAATGGATAAAGAAAAGGTGATAAACTTGCACAGTGGAGTATTACTCAGCTATTACAATGACACCATGCAATTTTTACACACATGGATGGAGTAAGAAAAGATCATCCTAAGTGAGGTATCCCAGACATAGATGAATATGGTATATATTCTTTTATAAGGGGATATTAGCTGTGAAGTAAATAATAATCATGCTATAATCAATAGATTCAAGAAGCTAAGTAACAAGGAGGTTTGGAAATGAAATGTACGAATCTCACTGAGAAGGGGAAGTTAAACTGATATCTTGGGTGGACAGTGTGAAAGGACAGGATTAGGGGACAATTTTGGATGGGAAACAAAGGGGTTCAGAGGTGGGAAGATTGAGGAAAAGAGTATGAGGCAAGACAATTGGAGTAGCGCAGCATCTATGGGACAAACTGGAGAAATGGAAACTCCCAGGAATCTATGAGGATGACGCTAGTTAGGACTCCTAGCAAACAAGAATCCAATGAGATGTCCTAATCAGGCCTAAATTGTCTTTTCTTGTAATAAGGCAAGATTTCTAATAGAGTGATTGGGACACCAACCCAGCCACAAAACCTTCAACCTACAATTTATCCAGCCTATAAGATATACAGGGGTAAAGATCGAGCACAAAGTGAGGGAGAGGACAACCAGTGACTGGTTCAAATTATGACTTATGCCATGAAAGAGAGACCATCCATGACATTCTTAATGATATTCTGCTATACTTGTAGAAAGAAGCCTAGCATAACTGGAATCAGAGAGGCTTTACCCAAGAACTGAATGGAACAGATTCAATGATCAATAGCCAAACATTAGATGGAGCATAATCCTTTAGAGGAAGGGAGGAAAGAGTTTGGATCTGGTGGACAGTGGTCAGGTTGCAGCAAGAAAACCACAGAATCAGTTCATCTGGGGTTTATGGATATTGAACCAACAACTAGGAAGCTTACATGTGATCTAGGTCCTCTGCATATATGTTAATGTTGTGTAGCTTGGTCTTCTTGTAGAAATCCTAACAATGGTAGATGGGGTATCTCTGACTCTTCTATCTGCTTTTGGGACCTTTCTTCCTACTTGGTTTCTTTAGCCTAGCCTTAATAAGAAGAGGGATGTCTCATCCTACTGCAACTTAATATGCTAGGACTGGTTGAGATCCATGGAACATCTCTTTTCTAAAGAGAAAGGGAAGAGGAATGGATGGCAGGAAGGGAGGACTGATGGGGAAGAATTTAGAGGAAAGGAAGGAGGGAAAACTGTTGTCAATAAGTAAACTTAATTAATTAGTTTAATTAATGTACTTCTACTTAGGAGTAACCATTAAGAGCCAAGAAATGGTATGCCTTGCCAACTCTGGCTCTGATGAGTGTCCTAATTTGTGTTCATATACTGCATTTTAATTTCTCCCTCTTAAACACATTGTGCATAATATTAGAAAAGTCTTCAAATAAAGTAATTTTTAAAGTAAAATTATAACTTTCAAATACATTAAAATATATGCAAACAATTGTAAGGCTCAGTTCAAATGAAAATATCTAAAACATTCTATAGCACCCACCTAAGAGTCAAGGAACAGCTTGGAGGAAGAAGTAGAACAATTTTAAGAGTCAGAGGATCCAGGAATTTTTTTGTTAAAATTGCATCTCCTAGTAACAACAAAAGCTCAACCCATTTAGTTCATGAGCATAACTGTCCAAGTGTGATCCTAAAATGGATGACAGAAATGGAGGTCAAACTAAATGAGGAGATACCCACAAGTTTGGATTCCTGCAGAGTAAACCAAGGAAACTTGAGAGTGTGACAAGTGGTCTGCCCCAGGCAAGAGCGTAGCTGTTGATTGTCTAGTCACAAACGGTCAGTTCTGAAACATAGGTGCAAGAAAATGGATTATATTTAGTAAAACTATAATGGATTATATTTAATAAACAGATAATTCAATAAAATGTATATGTATTCACATATACACAATTTACATATGCAATAACAATTAGTGAAAGAGGAACATATGAATTTGAAAGAGCATGGAGAATTAAAGATGAGAATTTGGAAGGAGGAAAAAGGGAAAAATGTACATACATTAATCTTAAAAAGTAAAAAACGTATGGATTTTAATTTATTACTAAAAACCTTGAAAGATAATACATCGAAAGCTAAAACTGTTTACTAACTTATTAAGTTCAAATTCTTTACCTCTTAAACTATATTATATTATAGTACTCCATATTAATATTTTATTATTGAGGGACCTTGAAAGTTAGTATTTTTTATTTTTTAGGTTTATATTTTACTCCAGAATATTGTCTAGAGACTGTTTTAGATACTTTAGTTTTGTTTTCTTGTTACTTTTATTTTTGTAAATCTATGTATATCTGAAAATTTTTCATTATCACTTATTCCAATTTTCATAACAGTGGTCAAGTTGAAGCAGACTTTACCCAGACTGAAACCCAGTCTCAGACCAAGGGAGAAAAAAAAAAAATCCAGATTTCGAGTGTGTCTAAAAGTTAACAGGCTAATGTTTAAAAAAAAATGTAGGTTTATAGGCCAAACTATGTGTCTTAATTTAGAACTGGGATAGAGTCAAGGAATCTGAAAATAAATAATCCAGTGACTTTTATTAAAAAAAGAAAGAAAGGAAACTCAAGGCGACTGTGGAGTTAAGGGTGCCCTTATTTCTGGTTGAGGTGAAAACCTACATGCCTCTCTACATACATGTCAGTATGAATACAACAAAAAACTTTAGGCAGAATAGCTATCTTTTTCTTTTATTCTATATTTTATGATAATTTTATATATGAGTGCTATTTTTGCATGATTGTCAACCCTCCAAGTGCCTAAGGTGGCCTTCAAACATCATTACACCCATGAGCTCTTCTTTTTAGTGTTATATAACCTATTATGTAACCTATTGAGCCTATCTAGTATTTCTCTTATGTATGAGTATTTATGACTAACAATGTGAGTTTGGATGACCTATCAGCAGCCTCATCCCTTTGAAAATATTGGATCTTCCTCTGACTTTCTTAACATAGATTAAGAAAAAGCAAAGAGATATGGTTTAGCAGAATTGGCCACTTGGCTTGGTCCAAGGCATTAGTTGCCAATCTAGTCATTCAGAACTATACCAAAAAGAAAAAAAAAAAAACAAAACAAAAGAAAAAACCAAACCATTTAGAATCCTCTCCTCACTGACTATAGAGTCCTCTCTGCTCTGGGCAGATGTGTTGCTCCTGGCTTCAGAGTTAGATAGGGTCATGCCTTTGTTCAACAAAGTAGGAAAGAAGCAGAAAAAGAAAATGTGAAAATGGCAATTTTACATTATGGATAAAAGACACAATATCAGGCAGATCAATTATAGAAAGAGTTCATAGAAAACTTAATGATATGGGTACTGATTGCTTTAAGATATCGTGTGCCTAAAATTCTTGCAAAATTTCTTCAAGTAGCCTGAGGGGTACAGGTTCTCTAGCTAGAAAACATTAGTGGTAATGTTCTGCAGTAAAAAAAAAAAAAAAAAAAAAAAAAAAGGCCTGAGAACGTTCTGGAAATTCTTTGATTGTTGGATCTACAAGTACCATGGCTTTTGTACTAATTCTCATTTTAAGCTTTACCTCTTTGGTATTTTAAGCAGCAGAGATTTACATGCTGATGCCAGGACAGCTTGCTGCGTGCCCTGACAATGGTGACTGGGAAGCTGTATTGAACACATGTTCCTGACCCACCTTTGCTTGACCATATCCCTGATGGGACAAGCTGTCTTTCCTCAAGTTTTTAGACCTTGTGGAACAGAGAATCAAAAAGAGAAGTTATAATGCCTGTTGTATTGTTATTAAATGTGACCGGTTATTCAGACTCAATCATTGACTGGTCTAGAAATCAATCCAGTATTGGAGATAACAGTCTTCATTTGGAGTCTGGTTCTGGACATTTTCAGAGACAAATACAGAAATTAGCTGCAGTTCTCTATGAGATTTTACTTAATATATGCTTCTAATTATATATTCCTTCTACTCTCACTCAATATACAGCTTCATTTTGGTAACTTAAATATAGAAATTTACATTCTTCAATATGATTAATAATTTAGATGAGATTTGTATATATTAAAATGTACAATTTTTATTTTCTATGATTTCTCTAAACATCTTAGTGTAATTAAGGTCATGGAAATTACTGAAGAGAGTCAAATACTGAGAAGAGATGATTTTCCAGACATAATGATCAGCTTGAGTAGGTTCTATTTCAGATGCTTATGAATGTGTAGAATTATTTCAAAGCATGTATAAGGAGAAAAATACTGGAACTAGAACAGATATGAAGCCTAAGATTAAAAAAAAAAGGCAAAATTAACTGAAGATATTGGCTAAGTATAATGAAGAGAAATGTATTACTTTTTTAAGAGGTTGAAAATGCTATCTAAATTGCTATAATTTCTATTGCATTCATGTTGAAATGGTTTTAAAAAGATAGTTTAAATCTAATTAAATGTGCTATATACTTTTTCAAAAGTGAATATATTCCGAAATGAAATAATTATAGTTAACATTTGCAAAGATTGACCTTAAAATATCCCTTCCTCCACTTCTAGTCATCCAAAATGGTAAACTATACTGGAATGAAAACCACACTTATTACTAAGGTAGGCAAATTCCTTTAAGATGGAACACATTATTTCCTCCAGTTAAATTATCTCAAATGAAAGCCTCTTTGTTTATGCTGATAACACTCAAGCACTTCTTTGATTCCAGCACATAGTTTGTTACAAGTGAGGTGTTTTGCAGTGCTTTCTTCTTTTGTCTTACAAGAGCTTAAAGTACATTTCACAGCTAAGAATGGGAACTAAACAAAGAATCCAAAAGGAAAATGAATAGGTATCTAATGCAGGACTCTGGAAATCCCACACAATGCTTAAGAGCAGTTCCTAAAACTTATCAGCCTATCACATCTCCATTTTACAACTTCAAAGATCTTGTGAGCACATGTCTCATAAAAAATACCTTAGGCTTTGCTCTCTTAGTCACTGCAACCATTTGTTTTCAGTAATGGATTTTGGTCTGCCATTTATAAATCACTAAGCTACAGAGACCAGCTAGCCCATGATTATTCCTGAGGTTGCCAAGGCAGTTGTGCAATTTTCTTCTAAGTTAGGAAATTAGGAATTATCAAATCATGATATTGTTTTAATATATATATATTTGTCCAAGAATAATTAATGTCAAATAAAATAGTTAAGAGACTTTAGATGATTTTGGGTTTATTAAAATTAACTTAAGGCTGTATTATACTAGAAATTATTTTCTTCAATAACTTCCAGGATTTTCTCACTATAGACTGAAAAGCATCCTGATTATAATAAGTTATTGCCTATATCATTACTGCTTTCCCAATCAGCAATGAAGTGCACATTTTGTTTTGAAATTCTGATGTTTCTATACTTTTTTTTTAAACATCACACTTTTTGACCTTAGTAATTAACATTGTTCAATTACTATGTGCCTCTTTTATTCGATTTTGGACTCATAAATATTATTTTCCCTTCATAGATTTATTTTACATAAATTATCTGTCCAACTTAATGACTGCTTTAAATAAACACAGTCACATTTTTAAGCATTACAAAAGAACATTAAAAAGAGCGATGAGGTCACATAAAGTATATTCTTTTTCCATTTGTCCAGTCCTTTATCCCACAAATTCCCAATATTTATAAAGGTTCGTGTAATGAAAGTGAAAATAGGAAGAAAAACAAAGAAACAAGCACTCAATCTCAGCTTGTCAGCTGCAACTCCAAATGAGTGAAACACTGTCATATTTTAAAACTATGCTGCCTTAAGAACTTTCAAAACATCTACAATAAATATTGTTATTTGTTCTTTTAACTTGAGTTGAAAATACTACTTTCTTGCATCTGTGATCGAATGACAGCTGTACAAGTATCATAAAGCTGAATGAAAATGTTGAAAACATGATCCAGAAAAAGGCAGCTGAAGGATTAAAAATTACACACAACATTAGAGGTGGTATTTTGAGCCTATAATTTATGTACAGATATACAATATGACAAATTTACTGTAACCAGTTAATTAGCTTACTATTAATCAAGCCTGTAAAGTCTGAAATAGAAATAGTATATCCAAACTTAACTTCAGTAATAAGCCAACTACAAAGCATCAATGAGCTTGACAAAGTTACAGTTTTCTCTCACCACCCTACTCTAGTTCACTGATAGATGAGAAGAAAACATGGAAACCATGGGGTTTTCCTTTAAATGTTCTTGATTATCTATCATGGATAAAAAGCAAATGAGCCAGAAGATTTTTTGCACTGTACAATGCCAGACTTTAGTTCACAAGATTTGATTAACTATAAGATTTTACAGGAGATTCAGTGAGCCATCCCCATGTATAAATAACAATGTGTTAATAACTTCATATGTTAAAATAAGGCAGTCAACAATGGCCATTATTTTAAATTGTTTTTAAATGTTTTCTAACACTATGAAGAGTATTGCCAATACAGCCATCAGCTTTACAGACTGTAGAACATTTCATGATCTTTTTAACACTGAAACTGCACATTGGTTTTATCCACCAAAAATGCTTGTTTAATGAAATATGCATTGGGCGATCTATGGTAAATAGGATGCTTTAATTTGTGCCAAATTTCCGAGGTATATAACCTATATCTAAGTCTCTTTTTCAGTGTGGGTCAAACTATGATTATCATATGCTACGGCCATCAAGAGTAGATTATAGAACCTACAACTGTTTTTAATCAGGAGACCTGATATAGACCTGTGTTGGCCCAGTGCTTGCTGCTTTACTCCCTGTGGGTTCATATTAGCTTCACTCGATTGGTTTGATTTTCTTGATGTCTTCCATCCCCTCTTGCTCTGACACAGTGTTTCTACCACCTCCTCCTCAAGGTCCCTGAGATATGGTGGAGAGATTTGATATTATAGGTTTTATATCCCATTCATGACAGCAGTAGCATGCAGTATTCACAGGTTGATCCATACTGTTACAAAACCAGTAATACTTAAAAAGGTCATACATTTGAATGAAAGTTAGAATACATGGGAAAGGGGTTAGAGGGAGGAGCAAATTATATTTTAATTAAGTTTTAAAATTAAAACCATAAAGGAAAACTTTGTAGGACAATTTTATTTTCTGAAAAGAACTATTCTACAATTCAACCAAGGTCAGACAAATGCTATTATTAAATAAGGAGGATGCCAAACTGTACAAAAAAATACCAGTATATGTACTAAAGAATCAAAGAAATATGAAATATTTTTTATGAGATATCATTGATTAAACTCCTATTCTAAAATGAATCTGACAGAGCTGAGACTGTTGGCACACAAATCTAATCTCAAGGCAGAGGCAGAGGGTTTTCTGAAGTCTTGGCCTGCCTGGTCTACAGAGGAAATATCAGGACATCCAGGGATACAAGGAGAAACCATGTCATGAATACTCCCCAATTAAATAACTGATTAACAATAAATAAATAAATAAATAAATAAATAAATAAATAAATAGATGCTGGTAGCATTGACTTTGATAGGTTAACATTAATTTATGTCTTTTATAAGAAAGGTATGGTTTTAAGATTTTGGCTGCTTTATCTCTGCAATGACAACAGCATCTCTTATTTTTTAACTTACGAAATTGCCATAATTTTCTTGTGAACAAAGTCTCATCATTCTTACTCACCTTCATATTAACTTTCTCCATCTCCTGCTAGATGTTGAGAGGTATTCAGTGAAAGTATTTGAATAAATTTCTCAATAGATATATTTTAATAGAAATTTTTAAATTTTTTTTCCTCCCACAACTTTTGTGCCACCATTGGCCAGCATATTTTATATTTGGAATAGGTTTCAATCCATAGGTTTTCTGGCTGGGTTGGCATTTATGTTTCTCAGTAGGTAACCTGTAAAGTACCTTCCTGTACCAAAAACACTAGAACATGGGGGTAAAAGTTCTATGTAAGTACCAGCTCTGCCTCTCCATGTTGTTTTGCCAGCAGCCTCAGTTGTTTGAGGATTTCCATGGGACCCTTCTGGCCAGAAATCAATGGGATATATCACAATATTGGAAGCTTCCTTTGGAGTAAATTTTCACTGGCAAACTTTTAAATATTTCCATATATTACATAAAATATTTAGAGTTTACTTAAATCAAAATTTTCTTACAACACTTAAATTTGAATAACTCATTTTAAGATGTATCTTATGGATGTTCAGATTTTGTTTTCTTATCTGAGTTAGCCATATACAATTAATGCATATGAGTAGCTACTTGGGCCTATGTACATCTTTCTTTAAGAATTCTACTGAAGTGGACTGGAGAGATAACTTAGTAGATCAGAACACATGTTGATATTACAGGGAACAGAGGTTTTGTCCCCAACACACACACTGAGCAGCTCACATGCATCTGTAATGTGCTTATCATCCGGTAATGTGATCAACAGGAGGAAACTAATGCCTGGTAATGGGAACCTAGCTTACTACCCAGGGCTCATGAGGCAATGGATTTCAGAGGACATTCCATGACATAAGGGATCCTATGTTCTCTTCTGGCCACTATGGAGAGGCACACATATGTGGTGCCTACTCACACAGTCACAGACACACATACATATATAAAATTAAAATTATATTTTCAAAATACCCTGAAAAATGAAATATATAAATATAAATAGAAAAAGGGGCTGATAAAATAGCTAGAAATTTTCAGAAGACTTTACATTAAATATAAGAAAGTGTTACATTACAATGCAGAATGACAAATAAGACATTAAAATTAAAATTGTTAAGAAATTACATGCCATATAATAAGTTTTCCACATATCTCCACAATATATCTGATGGATAAAAGCAGACCTTCATTTCTTATCCTTTTTTGTTTGTTTGTTTAATATATTTTTTATTGGATATTTTAATTACATTTCAGATGCTATCCCCTTTCCCCATTTCCCCTCCACTCAGGAACCCCCATCCTACCTCCCCTCCTCTTGCTTCTATGAGGGTGTGATACCACCACCCACCCACTCCTACCTCCCTTCCCTTAAATACCCTACACTGGGGCATCCAGCCTTCACTGGAACAAGGACCTCCTATCCCACCTATGCCCAACAAGGCCATCCTCCCCTACATATACAGCTAGAGCCATGAGTCCCTCCCTATGTGCTCCTAGGTTTAGACCTTGGGAGCTCTGGTTGGTTGGTATTGTTGCTCTCCCCATGGGGCCATAAACCCTTTCAGCTCCTTCAGTCTTCTCTCTAACTCCTCCATTGGAAACCCCATGATCAGTTCAATGTTTAGCTGTGGGCATCAGCCTCTGAATATGTAAGACTCTGGCAGTACTCTAAGGATACAGCTATATCAGGTTCCTGTCAGCATGTACTTCCTGGCATCCATATCAGCGTCTACCTTTGGTGACTGCACATGGGATGGATACCCAGGTGGAACAATCTCCAGACAACCCCTCCTTTAGTCTCTGTCCAACATTTTGTCTCCGTATGTGCTCCCATGAGTATTTTGTTACTCCTTCTGAGAAGGACCAAAGCACCCACACTTTGGTCTTCCTTCTTCATGAGATTCATGTGGTCTGAAAACAAAACAATCCTAAGATTCCACCTCACACCAGTCAGTATGGTTAAGATCAAAAACTGAGATGATAGCAGATGCTGGCGAGGATGTGGAGAAAGAGGAACACTCCTCCATTGTTGGTGGGATTGCAAAAGGGTGCAACCAGTTTGGAAATCAGTCTGGTAGTTCTTCAGAAAATTGGACATAGCATTACCTGAGCACCCGGCTGTACCACTCCTGGGCACCCAGAGGATAATCCATCATATAAGAAGGACATATGCAGCAATATGTTCATAGCAGCCTTATTTATAATAACCAGAAGTTGGAAAGAACCCAGATGTCCTTCAACAGAGGAATAGATAAAGAAAATGTGGTACATTTACACAATGGAGGACTAGTCAGCTATTGAAAACAATGAATTCCTGAAATTCTTAGGCAAATGGGTGAAACTAGAAAATATCTTCCTGAGTGAAGTAACCCAATCAGAAAAGAACACACATGGCATGCATTCATTAATAATTGGATATTAGCCCAAAATCTGGCAACACCCAAGATCCATTTCTTATCCTCCCAAATCTTCCACAAGACTTCTCAAGCTCTGTCTAGAGTTTGGCTGTGGTCACTGAATCTTTTTCCATTGGCTATTGGGTAGAGTCTCTCAGAGGACAGTTATGATAGGCTCCTGTCTTAAAGCAGAACAAAATATCATTAATAGAATAGAGTCAGGGATTGGTGCTTGCTCATGAGATGGGTTTCAAGTTGGACCAGTCATTGGCTGGTAATTCTGGCAATTTCTGCTTCATCTTTTTCACTGCACTTCTTATAGACAGGACATATTTTGAGTAGAAGGATATGTGGGTGGGTTGGTATACTTATGCCTCCACTGGGAGTCCTGCCTGGGTACAGGAGATGGTCATATCCCCCACTTATATGAGTCTCAACTAGAGTCACCCTTATAGACTCCCTGGAGCTTCCCTCATCCCACATCTCTGGCACTTCCTAGAGATGCCCCCTCTTCCTTGATTTCTGTTCAATTTCCAGTACCTTCCCTGGTGGCTCCTTCTACATCCAATCTTCTACTTGTTCCCCTCCCCATCTTTTCTCCCACTCAGTTACCTCCTTCTATTCACCTCTGATGACTATTTTCTTGTCTCTTCTGTGTGAGATTCAAGCACCCTCCCTTAGTCCTTTTTGTTACTTAGGTTCTTTGAATCTGAGGATTGTAGCATGGTAATCCTATACTTTATGGCTAATATTCACTTTAAGTGAGTACATATCATTCATGTCCTTTTGGGTCTGGGTTATTTCACTCAAGATGACATTTTCTAGTTCCACTCACTCACCATCAAATTTCATAATGACTTTGTTTTTAATGGCTGAGTAATATGCCGGTAAATGAACCACATTTTCTTTATTCATTTCTCAGTTGAGGAGCATCTAGATTTATTTCAGTTTCTGGCTATTATGAATAAGATGACAATGAAAATAGTTGATCAGTTCCTTGTGGAATGGTGGAGTATCCTTTCTGTATATGCCTAGGATTTATATAGTTGGATTTTGTGGTTGATATATGCTAATATTTTTTAGCTCATTTATTGTGTTTTTATATCTTTACTCACTTTCAACACTTATTCCACACTAATCCTTTCAAACACCCTAAAACTAGGTAGGAGAGAAAGAAACTTAGAGGGTAAAGATTGTATACACCCCTGTAGGCTACTTCTTGCTGATTAGGGAAGTCATGTTTCTTGGGTCCAGTACAATCTTCATTGTCAGGATATTTCCAACTTCTTGTCATCAAACTAAAACAATGGCAACTGGGAGAAGGGGAGAAGCAGCTGCCACAGGCCCTCTTGGGGTTCTCTTATTTATATCGTCTCCAGAGTCCCTAGAATTTAACTATCTGCAGCTGACAAAAATCACCCCCAACACTAGAACAGGAGACAATCATAGTTAAGAGCTGTAGACAAACTGAAGCAACCTCATATATTTTTGTTGGTATATTATTGATAAAAATCAAATGGGCTAGAAGTTTACTTCAATGTACAATGCCAGATTTTAGTTGAGCATGCAATTCATAAGAATCGAGAAACTACATGATGTTAGAAGAGATTCAGTGGTTTACCCTCTGTATATAATAATATATTAATACTGTAGAATGTTAATATATACTACATTCAACAATGCTACAACTATATTAAATTATTTTAAAATGTTTTCTAAGAATATAAAGAGTACTGTTAGTACAATCACCTGCTGTACAGACTAATGCTCACTATACCTCTTGATCTTTTTTTTTTAATATTAAAATTGAACAGTGCTTTTATCCACCAAAAAATGCTTGTTTCTGATCTAATGAAATATGCATTGACTGATGTTGGGTAGGAAGGATACTTGGAGTTACGTGAAATTCCCTATGCATGCAATGTATTTGTACATCATTCTCTCAGTGTAGGCCAGCCCTTGAATATCATGTGCTATGGCTATTCATCAGACTGTTCCATTAAATACAAAACCAGTGTGCTCATATATGCAAAATACTGATTAGACAGTATATGATTATACACAAGAAATATTAAATATAAAAGCTGCATTGTCAGACTGTTTTCTTTCTGCTTATAATTTTTTTTCTGAATAGAATTATTTTCTGGTAGATCACATTATCCTTTTTTATATAAAGTCTCTGTCTAAAATTCTCATCGTATATGCCAATATAAACTTAAGGATTTCCATCTTTCCCATAATTTTCTCCAAATGTTTATTTGATTCACTCTTTTGTTTGTTTTAATTTTTATTTTATTATTATTATTATTATTATTATTTAATCTTTTTTACAGTGCAGTAATTTCCCCCTCCCAGTTCACCCTCTGAAAGTTCTTTATCACATTCTTCCTCCCCAGTCTCCAAGAGGGCGTCCTCCCCTATACCCCCACTCCACCAGACCTCCCCACTCCCTGGGGCATCAAATCTCTCAAAAGTTTGTTGCACCTTCTCTCACTGAGGCCAGACCAGGCAGTCCTCTGCTTTATATGTGTTGGGGCGCCTCATATCAGCTGATGTATGCTGCCTGGTTGGTGGCTAAGTGTCTGAGAGATCTCAGGTGTTCAGGTTAGTTGAGACGACTGGTCTTCTTGTGGGGTCATCTTCCTCCTTAGCTTCTTCCAGCCTTTTCCTAATTCAACCACAGGGGTCCCTGGCTTCTGTCCATTGGATGGGTGTAAATATCTGTATCTGACTCTTTCGACTGCTTGTTTGGCCTCTTGAAGGGCAACCACACTAGGCTCCTTTCTATAAGCACACCATAGCATCAGTAATATTGTCAGGCTGTACAGCCTCCTCTTGAGGTTAATCCCCAGTCTCACAGCATTTATTGTTTGTCACTTGATAATAGCATGAAGGTCACCAAAACAATAAGTATTTCACACAGGTATCAGCAGAAGACACCTTTAAAAACAATATACTGCCTTCTTAATTCCTGTTCTTTGCTTTTTCCAGTTTAGAACAGCTTGAAGCAGAACAATATTTTTCCTCTTAACATGACCTAACCCTGCTGTTTTCATGACATTTTTCAGAAGGAATCTCTTAAGTTTCATCTAATATGAGGTCCATGTAATCATATAAGCCAGTAACAAAACTCTCCTTCTTAATAATCACGTGTTCATACAGCCATAGCTGAATCTGGCATCTGGCAATATTTTGCAAGAAGCTAAAGATAGGTTAATGAACATCTTTTTCACCTTCTGCATCTTCTGCACTGGAGAAGACAGGCTATGGTAGAAGTAACAAAGACCACACCTTAGTTTACTCTTCAAAATATTTCACTTCAGGTCATTCCAATGTGTGTGTGTGTGTGTGTGTGATATATAATATATAAATATAAACTTCTCAACAAGACAAACCCTTCATTACAGATACATTGCCAATGAGAGCTGGCTGTTGTTAAGAAGATTCTACATGGGCTTGCTGACTCTACCATATTTTACTTTTTGTTTGCATGTTGTTTAAATATAATTTATTTCTTATTGATTGTATAATTAATCTTATCTCAATTCTGAGTCTTACTGAAACATTATATAAATGATGAAGCATGTTTGGTCACTTGAAATTGCTGAAGTAGTCACACTTCAGATTTAGCTTTATATTTTTAATAAACAAATGGAAGTTTTTTAGCACCATAATCTAATTCTTTGTAGCCATGAGGATGAAAATCAGTGAGAACTGTTATCCTGCAAATAACCATAGATATGTGCACTACGATTTTTATTTAACTTTAAAATAACTACAGTTCTTTTGTTACAATGTTTTCAATTATACCATCATGTAACATAATTTAAGTGATTAATGCCTTATGTCTTACTGCACTAATAGATTTGATATACAAAGTTCTATAACATGGGAGTGAATTTTGTCTTCTTAATATGTATTTAATTTGTTATGTACCTTAGTTACAAAGTTTTGAGTTACATAACACAATGATCAGGATTTCAGGATTCCAGAGGCAGCTTGACACCTAGAAGCTATGACACAACCAGGATCATAGGAGGGACAGGCTTCAGTCAGAGACAGTGAGGGCAGGTAGCACTAGAATTAACCACATGGCAAAAGGCAAGCTTAAGAACATAAGCAAGAGAAACCAAGGTTGCTTGGCATCATCAGAACCCAGTTCTCCCACCATAGCAAGTTCTGGATATACTACCACAACAGGAAAGGAAAGATTTGAATCTAAAATCATGTCTCACGATGATGATAGAGGACATTAAGGACAAAAATAATGCCCTTTTAAAAATACAGGAGAACACAGCTAAACAGGTAGAAGCCCTTAAAGAGGAAACACTAAATTCCCTTAAAGACTTACAGGAAATCACAACCAAACAGGTGAAGGAATTGACAAAAACATGCAGGAGATAAAATGAAAATAGAAACATTAAAGAAATCACAACGGAAGACAACCCTGGAGATTGAAAACCTAGGAAAAAGATTAAGAGTCATAGATGCAAGCATCACTAACAGAATACAAGAGGTAAAAGAATCTCAGGGGCAGAAGATACCATAGAAAATATTGACAGAACAATCAAAGAAAATGAAAAATGAAAAAAAAACCTCCTCACACAAAATATCCAGGAAATCCAGGACACAATGAAAAGACCAAACCTAAGCCTACAGAACTTTAAATAGACTGGACCAGAAAAGAAAATCTTCCCCTTTCATAATACTCAACATACCAAACACACAAAACTAAGAAAGAATATTAAAAGCAGTAAGGAAAAAAGTCAAGTAACTTATAAAGGCAGACCTATCAGAATTACACCAGACTTCTCACCAGAGGCTTTAAAAGCCAGAAGATCCTTTGCAGATGTCACACAAACCCTAAGAGAATACAAATGTCAGCCCAGGCTACTATTCCTAGCAAAATTCTCAATTACCATAGATGGAGAAACCAAGATATTCATGACAAAACCAAATTTATGCAATATCTTTCCACAAATCCAGCCCTGCAAAGGATAATAGATAGAAAGCTCCTACACAAGGAGGGAAACTACAACCTAGAAAAACCAAGAAAGTAATCGTCTTTCAACAAACCCAAAAGAAGAGAGCCACACAAACATAATTCCAACTATAACAACAAAAATAACACGAAGCAACATTCACTTTTCATTAATATTTCTTAACATCAATGGACTGAATTCCCCAATAAAAAGACAAAGATTAACAGACTGGATACTTAAACAGGACCCCATACAGGAAACACACCTCAATGACAAAGAAAGAGTAAAAAGTTTGAAAATTTTTTTCAAGCAAATGCTCCCAAGAAACAAGCATAAGTAGCCACTCTAATATCGAGTAAAATTCAGCCAAAAGTTATCAAAAAATATAAGGAAGAACACTTCATACGCATCAAAGAAAAAAATCTACCAAGATGAACTTTCAATTCTCAACATGTATGCTCCAAATGCAATGGTACCCACATTCATAAAGGAAAATTTACTAAAGTTCAAAGCACCCATTGCACCTCACACAATAAGGTCATCTTGAAATTTATGTCACCATGAAATAAGATATTGAATATTACTTTCTCAATATCATTGATAAATTCAGAAAAACATTTGTAGTTGCTTGCAGTAAAATACTGAGTCCTGCAGAGCCTAATGAACCATCCTCATTCATCACCTCCTCTCCACTTGTAAACTGTGCCTAGTGTTTAGAGGCATATATTGACTTATTGGAGAACATTGTAATACTTGGAATGCTAACATCTATTTTTTTAAAGACATATGTTTTATAAAGTCAATTTACACCATTTTGAAATTAAACTGTCAATAATTTAATGTACAAATATACTTTCAAAGCAAATAAGTATAACAAGAAATATAGAAAGCAAGCCAAGGCAATTCATAGTCAATTAATCTTTCTGAAATATACAAAATGCTTTAAAAAATTCCACAAGGACCTTAAAGAAGGAATATGATGTATGCATTTGTATGAAAGTCACCAAAATGAGGTTGTAACAAATGAGGCAAATGGAAATGTGGTATACTTGGTACTAGTTTATGACAAGGTTCGCTAAAGATAAGTAAAAAAGAGTACTGCTAGGTAGATCTTATTTTATTTTCATTGAAAAATATCATCTCCCCAACTGTGAGTGAAAATCTACATTCCAGGATCATCAAATCAGAAACAGATTGAATATTAATATTAATAAGGCTTCATAAGTATAGAGGCTATAAGTCTCTAATAAAATTCAAGTTATGTAGTTTCATGTATTCAAAAACTTATTAATTCAAATTAAGCACATGGAACCTAAGGAGATGAGCTGTACTGGTTGCTTTATTACAGAAAAACAAAGACAAATAAACTGAACCAATGTATAGGAAAAGTTTCCAATTCTTCATCCCACAAGTGTTTTAAAATCTGTATGGAGACATGAAACATACATTAAACAAATACAAAGAATTCCTAGCTTGTGTCATAACAGATGCTTAATGAATGAAAAATTAAGTGGGTTATCAACAAAAATCCTCAATTAAGAATGTTTCCTTGAAAGAAGTGAATGTAAAACTAAACAGGGCTTTTATATAGTCAATAATGTTTCAGGAAGCTAAGCATCATCACAATCAGACATGGAAGTATGTGCAGAGGGCACCAATGACTTTTATTTACAACTTAAACCTAGAAACAGACAAGATTAATGATAAGTAGGTGGAATGGCTGTTGAATATGAGGTTATTCAAATAAACAACTCAAAATAGGTCTAGCTCTGGACATGACTTCAATAGACTTTATTTATCAAGAAAAACAGTGGACAACCTATTCATGATATACATTGAAAGATTTTCACTATGTGCAGAATACATGTAAAACTTGAAAGCAATTCTTCTCTTCTTTCAGAATATATATATATACACACATATATGTATATGTGTATATGTATGTATACATATATATATATATATGATTATTCTGTTTGGTGAATTTTCATCAATACAAATTATTTTATTCTCTCCATTTATTCCTTCACTTTTTTATTTATGTCAGTACATCTTGTGAACACTTATTCTTTGGGTTGCTGTTTTCTATTGTCTAATTTTCTTATTTAATGTCTTATATCTGGCCATTGAAATATGTTTTAATTAAATTACAAGTTGTTATCACTTGTCCCTATATGTGTGTGCATGAGAGAGAGAGAGAGAGCAAGAGAGAAAGAATGTGTATGTTTCTGTCTGTCTGTGTGTGTCTCTCTGTGTGTGTTTATGAAATTTTGTATATCTGTGTGCTGTGACCTGCAAGGAATTGGGGGTTGATTTGACTAGACTGATGGGGAAATGGAGAAATAGAAGCCATATGTACAAAGTATCTGGGATACGGAGAGCTCTGTGGTCTGACGGAGATACAGTAACAGCAAGTAAGAAGCTCATAACAATTATTATATACTGCAAAAGCAAAAGCCGAGGTAGGTTAGTTTATCTCAGTAGGCAGTCTCCTTAATGGACTGGTTTCTGTAATTCCTACCATATACTCTTTCTAAATTCCTTGCCATGATCGGCTCATTGCTTATTTTTAGAAGTCAGCAAATTTCATCACCTTAGCATGCACAATGCCAGGTGCATATATGGGCAGCTGTTTTCTGCGCTGCTGTCCTCTCATACTGTCAGGAAACTCTTCATTTCCAACCACTCAGCAAGTTTTAAAATCCCCTTGCAGATTGTTTGACTAGCCTGTATTTTGTAGTGACTAGAATTCAATAGGCTTCAGAGGAGCAAAGTAAATCTAGGGCTCATTGTTTCTGCCCTAGATACGGAAAATTTATTCAACCCACTTTTTTCCTTGTGGATGCTCAGATGATGTTGCTGTATGGAATAGCACAGATACACACACACACATAGAAGGCACAGAAAAAAATATTAATATTATTTTCATTCATATCTCTTCTCAATTTGAACCTTTTCCCTGTCTGATAAACAGGATAAGCAGAAACGACCTTCAACTGTTAGTGTTGCCTCAAACTATATGGAGAGAACTAAAGGACTAACCTTGTCTTTCTCTTTATTTGAAAGAGTTTATTGGTCTTATCCTAATACTGTGCTGTATTTCTCATGATAATCTGAAAAGAATTATTAAAAGTTTAATGCTTTGTACATAGTTAGTATGCAATTGAACTTTCAAAAATACTTTGTATAGATTTTTATTTGAGTACCAATTTTGCCATAAAGATTTTCTATAACAATTGAATTTTAAAACAGTTATTACTAATGAAATTCTAAATCTATTTGCTGTCTAAATAGTGTGGTACACAAAAAAAGTATTCTATTTTAGAACTGTATTGCTTCAAAAAGTTGAAACCTCACTTACAGCTCATTCATGACCAAATATCACTATTTGTATAACATTGTAAAAAAAATACCCCGGACTATTGCTGCAGTTATTTAGTTGCCCCCTCATTTTATTTGCTCAGGTTTCCTGCATATAAAACTGATTACAGTAGTCTAAAATGCAACTGTGCTCAACTTCATGCTTACAGTAAGGGATTCATGCAAGATGAAGATCTAACATCCATTGTGTCTCTCACCATGGTTCAGAATAATTAATGGTGTATTTTAATTAATGAAATACAAGGATTAATAATGTTTTGAAATTTATATTTTGTTACTTTTAGAAAATATTTATATTAATTGAAAAATACTTGTATTTATAATACTAATATTGAGATACATATAAGATAACATCCACAATTTAGCCTTAAGGAAGTTTGATAAAGATATTCAACTTATCATTTGATTTCAGTCAACAATGTACAATAGATTACATAAGAACTCAAAATGTAGAAATGCTGTTTAGTAAATTCTGGGGTATATCCTCTTGATTCTTTGTACTCTTAAGATATTTACACCCAACCAATGGACAGAAGTGCTGGTTCCTGTGGTTGAATTAGGGAAAGCTAGAAGAAGCTGAGGAGGAGAGCGACCCTGTTGGAAGACCAGCACTCTCTCAGACATTGGACTGCCAACCAGAGAGCATACACCAGCTAATATGAAGCCCCCAACACATATACAGCAGAGGACTGCTGGGTCTGGGGTTTGTCAGAGAAGATGCACCTAACCCTCAAGATAATGGAGGCTCCATGGAGTGAGGACGTCTGGTAAGGTGCTGGGTAAGAGGATGGGGACATCTCTTGGAGACAAGGGTAGGTATGGAGGGCGTCGGGTAGGTAGGCGTATAGGGTGTGGGAATTGGAGAGGAGTGTTGGGGAGGAAGTACGGGATGTGGAAGGGTCAGAGGGTAGACCAGGAGGGAGATAAAATCTGGAGTGTAAAAATAAATTAAATTAAATAAAAAAAATTTCTGGAAATAGAAAGAAAAGTGCCTCATGATACCTATATACACTTCCCTTAAGCCACTCTTGATTTGTACTAAAAGAAAATTAGCAGATTTTCACGAAAAATGACAATTCTAACCATCTCAATTTACGTAAACCCTATTTAAACATTAAAACAAATATGTTTTTTTATATTTCCTTATCTATTATCATGAAACAGCATGGGCTAAAATTATGCTATGATATTATTATATAGAGTGTTGATCCAAAGGTAGGGTTTGTGGTGATGTAGATCAAGTGATCTTCTGAAGCAGATTATTCATGCATAGATTTCTATTCATATTTCAGTGTCAGAATTTCCTGCTAAAATTGAGCATTAATGGAAGCAGAATCATGTACATTTTAATTATATTAGTTTGCTTTTAACAAATACACAAGCAGTTATTATAAATTTCACAAAATAATTTTATGAGAATTTTAAATGCACCCTAGGTGGTGTCTGGCCTGAAGTATATTTTTAATTTTATAAAGCTGGTCCAATTTTTGAATATTTTAAATTTGAAAAGTGTACAGCCATATCCTAGTAACATAAATGCTGTAGGCATAGAATCTGTTCTGAATACAACTGTCTAGGATTTACTTAGAACTTTCAGCCCAGTTCTCTCTTGGACCACCCATATGTATGAAGTACTTAGCTCTACATGATAATCTTATTAATAAACATTTTAGGGATTAATAATGTGAAGGAAAAAGTCTCCTGCCAGGAAATTAGATAGGCAGACTGCATATCTTGACCTCTCACGGTTTCTCTAGAGTCAATACCCAGTCTCATCCCCAGCTCTGCAGAACACTTAGGGCAGTCCTTTACCCAATATTTAGTGGATCTCATGGATATTCTACTCCTAACTCCCCTTCCTTCACTTGTTTTATCCATGCTCTGAAATCCAAAAGGCAATCCTTGCTAATAAGCAGGTCATTCCTGCTAAGTGTAGATCTTCAGTACTTCCTCTATTCCTAGAGACCCAATTCCCAAGTCTCTTCCCCGCCTCTGCAACAGAACACCTGCTGAAGCCTTCCCCACTCCTCACCCTCATTTCTTCTGGCTCACCCACATCTTCCACTCCTAACCTATCTACCTAATTCATTGCTTTATTGCGTCCATCTCCACCAGACACTCCCTACTAACCTACAGGTTACTGTGCAAGGGAAGCAGGTATTCTGACTTTAGATCTTCCCCTCTTCTTTTCCTCTAGATCTGATCTCCCAGTCTCATTTGCATCTCTATAGTAGACTTTCTGGGGTCACATCACTTTACTCTCCATCCCCAGTTTAAGCAGAATGAATAAGCAATTCCGGAGGAAACACTTTGCTTTCTTCCCTCTTGTGAATGTATTTAGATCCTTAACCTATCCTGGTTCCTAAGTGTTAGCTCCCAATACACAGACAGACATTTAACCTGGGACTCCAAGTGGCCACATATATCAGGTCCACAGAAAATTTACTACAGGCATCACAACCACCATACTTTTCTAAACTCCAGAAAAGAAACAAAAACCAAAAAACAAAACAACCACCCAACAGAAACAATAATAGATATCAGCATCTAGACTAATTTTCTCTATCCCAGACCTCTAGTCTTGAGCATAAAAACACAGTCAATAAGAGTGAGAACAAAATATCTCTGCTAGAGCACAGAATCTGTAACACAGCAGGCTCTAAATATTCCAGCATACCTGACACAAAATTAAAAAAAAAAAAAAAAAAAAAAACCTTAAAACAGTCTTTATTAATATGATAGAGGTTGTTAAGGAGAAAACCAATAAATCCCTAAAAACAAATACAGAAAAATATAAACGGTTAAAAAAAAAAATCAGAGGGCCTGAAGAAATTCTAAACATAGAGAATTTTATAAATGAAAGATATAGGAATTTGAACAAGAACTACTACAGAGGCAATCTTTACAAACTGAATACAAGCGACAAAAGAATCTCAGGCCTTAAGAATCCAGTAAAAAAAGTTCATATGTCATTCAAAGAAAATGTAAAATCTAAACAAAATCCTGACACAGAATATGCAAGAAATCTGAGACAGTAAGAAAAAGGCCAAATCTAAGAGTAAAAGAAATAGCTGACGAAGAAGAAACCTAGATCAAAAATTCAGAAAATATTCTAATTTTCTAAAATATCATAGAAGAAATATGTTCTAACCCAAGGAAGAGCATGCCTATAATAATTAAATCATTATATATACAAAATACAAAAATAATATTAAAAGATGGAAGGGAGGAAGACAAGGTAAGATCTAAAGTCAAATCTATGAGAACTAAAACTGACTTCTCAATGAATCTTTTTTAAAAGCCAGAAGGGCCTCAAAAAGAAGTACTGAAAATTCTAAGCAATCAATGATGCTAACTCAGGTTTCTATACTGAGCAAAACATCCAATCAGTACAGATGGAGAAAATAAGGTATGACTTGATAAAACTAAATTTAAGAAATTAAATTTACAAACCTTACCCTATAGAAGGTGCCAGAATGAAAATTCAAACCTAAGGAAGTTAACTACAACCATGAAATTTCAAGGAATAAATAATCACAGACCACCAAATCAAAAGAAAGGAAACACACATATGAACACTCACAGTACCACCATTACCACCACTACCACCATCATGACCATCATCAAACTATACAAAAAAGAAGTTGTTCGTAATCAATGGTTATTGTTATCTCTCAAAATCAGTCTCAAATCCCCAAGAAAGAGTTACAGACTGACAAAATGAATATGAAACAAAATCCATCCTTCTTCTGTATCCAAGAAATATAAATCAGGAACAAGGATAGACATTACCTCAGCATAAAGGGCTGAAAAAGAATATTCTAAGAAAATGAATTTAAGAAGCAGGCTTGTATAAAATTTTAATATAACAGAATAGACTTCAAACCAATCAGAAAAAGTTAGGAAAGGACATTACACATTCCTCAAAAAAAAAAAAAAAAAAAAATCTAGCAACTTTTTGTTTCAATGAGTCTTTGTATTGTTTTCTTTGTTAGTATGTTTTTTCTGCCCTGAGTTTTATTATTTTTTGCTGTTTTCTCTTTTTTCTAGAGTTGTCAGATATACTATTAAGCTAGTACTATAAAACCTTTTAATTCTTTACATATATTTTGATGACATTTTAATTCTTTACATATATTCCCCAAACATAAAGAGCCTGCAAGTTCGTGAAAGAAACAATACTACAGATTAATTCACATATTGACAATGACACACTGATAATAAGAAACTTCAACACCCTACTCTCATCAATAGACAGGATTTCCAAAAAAAAATAGAGAAATTATGGAGCTGATAAATGTTACGAAACAAAGACACCTGACAGATATTTAAAAGTATTCACCCAAACCAAAAAGGAATATACTTTCTCAGAGAGTCATAAAATTTTCTTCAAAACTAACCAAATACTTGCACACAAAGCAAGTCTCAATAGATACAAAAATATTGATATAACTCCCTACATCCTATCAGACAATCACAAGGTAAAGCTGGATATCAACAAGAACTGAAACAACAAAAAGCTTACAAATTTGTGGAAACTGAAAAAGTCTCTACTGAATGACAAATGAGTCAAGACAGAAATAAAGAAGGAAATTAAAACATTTCTTGAATTGAATGAAAATGTACACACAGCATACCCACTCTCATGGAACACAAAATAGATGGTTCTAAAAGGCAAGTCCATAGCACTTAGTGTATACAACTTAAAAAGTCTATAGAGAGGTTTTATAATAGCAACTTAATAAAACACCTGACAACTCTAGAAAAGAGGGAAGACAGCAAAAATTAATAAAACGCAGGACAGAAAAAAGGACTAACAAAGAACACATTACAAAGAATCATTGAAACAAAGAGTTAGTTCATTTAGAAAATCAGAAAGATAGACAATGATTATCCAAATTAACTTAAAGACAGAGAGAGAATATCCAAATTAATAAAATTGGAATCAAAAGCTGAGACATAATAAGAGATACTAGTGGACTCCAAAGAATCATAACAAAATGCTTTAAAAAAACCTTTAGACCACCAAATTAGAAAATTTAAAAGAAATCTATAGTTTACTTGATACGTAGTACTTACCACCATGAAATCAAGATGAAATAAACAATTTAAACAGATCTAGAAAAGTAAAAATAGTCATTAAAATATTCCAACAATAGGTAGCCTAGGTCCACATAGATTTAGTGTAGAATTATTCCAGGTTTCAAAGAAAAGTCAATGCTATTATTCCTCAAATTGTTGCCCAAAATTGAAACAGGGGGAAAAAAAGGATTACTCAAGCTTTTTATGAGACAACATTTATCTTTATATCAAAACACTTAAAAACTCAACAATAAAACTGTATTAGACTAATTTTACCTATGAACATAGGTACACAAATACTCAATAAAATATTATAAACTGAACTCAAGAACTAATTAATAAAGATTGTGCACTATGATAGGCTACATCCCAGAGATGCAAGGAAGGCTCAATATACATAAACCATTAAATTAATTATATAAACTATCTGAAATACAAAAATCACATAACGATCTCATTAGATGCAAAAACATCCTTTGATAAAATCCAAAATCCCTTATGATAAAAGGGATAGAAGCGACATCATTAGACATAAGAAGTTTATAGAAATCTCATAGCAAATATCAAATCTAATGGTGAGAAACTAAAACCAATTATACTAAAATCGGGATAATGTCAAGATTGTCCACTCTCTTTATATGTAATCAATATAGAACATTAAGACTTAGCTATCTATAATAATAAGTAATCTGAAGGAGATAATGGAATCCATTTTGGTAAGGAAAAAGTCAAATATCATTATTTGAAGATGATATGATAGTATACATACGTTTAGGATATCTAAATCAATTCTGAACAATAAAAGCAAACAAACAAAAATATTCTAAATAAACAGCATATATTGTCATGAAAACAGACATATTGATCAATGAAATCAAATTGAAGACCCAGATATGAATTCACAGAGCTATGGAAACCTCAGTATTGAAGACATTGATACTCTGGGGAAAAAATGACATCTTCAATAAAAGGTGATGGTCAAACTGGATATCATGTAGAAAAATACAAATAGAGCCATGCTTATGCCATATCATACTCGACTCCAAATTGATCAAAGACTTCAACATAAGCCAAGATAAACTGAACCTGGTAGAACTGAAATTGGGGTATAGTATTGAACTCACTGGCAGAGGAGAACAGAATTCTGTTAGCACAGGCACTAACACTGACAATTAATAAGTGGGACGTCATGAAACTGAAAAGCTTTCGGCAAGGCAAAGGACGCTATCATTCAAAGTGGTATAGAATTTTGGAAAATATTTTTATTAAGAATACATTCAATAAAGGACAAATATCCAGTATATATAAAGAACTTGAGAAACTAGATATATATATGAAAAAAACTACAAATACTCCAATTAAAAAATATACAGGTCTAAACAGAAAATTTTCAATAGATCAAACGTGATTGGCTGGGAAACAGTTAAGGGAATGTTCAACATCCTTAGCCATCAGGGAAATGAAAATCAAAATTACTTTGAGATACCATCTTATACCTGTCAGAATCATTAAGATTAATAACATAACCAACAGCTCATGCTGTTAGCTACCATTGCTGGTAGTAGTGAAAACTAGCACACCAAATATGAAAATCATTATGGATATTCTTCAGAAAGAAGAAAAGCAGTCTACCTCAAGATCTAACTATACAACTCTTCAGTATATAACCAAATGATATTTCACCCTACCACAGAGAACACTTGTTCTACCATGCTCATTGCTCCTCTGCTCTTAATAGTCACAAATTGAAAACAACTTAGATGTCCCTCAATTAAAGGATTGATAAAGAAAACATTGTACACTTATAGATGGAATATAATGCTAACTCGGGTATTTAAAAAAAAATGTCTTGAAATTTACAGGCAAATATCATTCTGAGTGTGATAACCCAAACCCAGAAAGATAATCCCTCTTTAATCCCTTTTTCTAATTATGCATTTTCTTTTTTTTTTTTTTTTTTTCTTTTCGAGACAGGGTTTCACTGTATAGTCCTGGCTGTCCTGGAACTCATTCTATAGACCAGGCTGGTCTCAAACTCAGAAATCCACCTGCCTCTGCCTCCCAAGTGCTGGGATTAAAGGTGTGTGCCACCACCGCCCGGCTAAAGTTTTGGTTTTGTTTTTATTTTTCCTGTGAGCAAGTACAGGCAGGATTCGGTCGGGAGAGACAGACTCCAGAGCACAGCGAATGCAGCGGTGCGCCACCGCTGGCCGGCTTATGCATTTTCTTATATGTGGATATTAATCATTAAGTAAATGGTAACCAAGCTATAATTTGTAGACTTTGAGTGTTTAGGTATAGAGGAAGGGACTAGGGCAGACAAACAGCTCTTTCTGGTGGGATCAAACAGACTATATCTTATGGGTGAACTTGCAGTAGTGGGCACTGGTACAAGACAATCAAGAGTAAGAAGGGAGATGGGGTTGAGGGAAGGAATGTGAGGAGAAACAGATAGAATTGAGGGACTTTTCTGGGGTTGTATGGAAAGCTAGTACTCTGGAAACTTCCTAAAATATATGAAGGTGATCTTCCTGAAGTCTCCACATAATGAGGGAGTCGAAGGCAAAACTTTCCATCTCTTGTCACTAGATGAAGCTTCTAGTAATGGGGCTGATTTACATGGAGTTCTCTTGATAGCCAAAGGGGTCACATGAAAATCTCCCCTAAACCCAGCTATTTCCAAGACAATTGATTGCTTTCCACAAACTGGTAACAAGGTCCAATTGTCAAAGACAACAACCAAACAACTTACTGAACATGAAGAGGTGAGCTAGTGCCTACAAAGAATCCTCTTCAATACAGGAAGGTACTCTTAAGGCTACCAAAAGATAAATCTAAAACTAATTAAGCCACAAAACCTGCCTGCAAAATATTCTAGGTCAATGGTGGCAGAAGCTTCTGGCAGTAACCAACCAATGTTAATTTGACATAAATCCCATTCCATGAGAAGCAACACATGTCTGACACTACTTGAGTTACCAAAAGTAAAAAACTGATAGCACATGGACCTAGGGTAAAGCTAAATACTTCTGGTCAAAAAAAAAAAAAAAAAGGAATTATAAAAGGACTCCTAATTGTATCATGCTATAATTGTAGATAGGGCCTTATTCAGCCATTATAAGAGATATTTTCCCCTGGAGCAGAGGGGGATAAATATAGAGACCCAAAACCAGACATTACACACACAGACAGAGACCTTGGAACACAGAGGTAAGTGGTATTTCTTCATTAATTTCCTGCCCTCAGAGCTCAGTTAACCCACAAGAAGAGAAGGGAAAAACAATGTAAAAACCAGAGAGGATGGAGAAGATTAGGAGAACAAAGTTATCTAAAGCCATGGAGCGAAGTTTACAGGAATTCAGAGACTGAAGCAGTAAACACAGAGCC
This sequence comes from Mastomys natalensis, assembly GCA_021653895.1. Classification (NCBI taxonomy): domain Eukaryota; kingdom Metazoa; phylum Chordata; class Mammalia; order Rodentia; family Muridae; genus Mastomys; species Mastomys natalensis. Next base: position 690,298 of record JAJTUV010000543.1, on the reverse strand, counting down.
TACACATAACTTTATCAGGTACTCTGTATATATAGTATAGCTTTCAGGTTAGTATTTTTACAAGACTCCTTAGTGTGTGGAAAAGTGGGTCTCTGACTCTTGTGCCTTCTATTTGGGCCCTTTTCCTTCTGTTGGTTTGTCTTGTCCAAATTTGATGTAATGATTTTTGTTTTATCTTATTCTATTTTATTTTGGTATGTTGTGTTGTCATCTCTTAGAATTCTGTTATGTTGTTGTCTCTTTGAACTCTGTAGTTTTATAAGGAAAGACAGAAAAGGAGTGGATCGAAATGGAAGAAGAGGTGGGCAGGAAATGGGAGGAGTAGGAGGAGATGTTTAATCAAGATATCCTTTGTAGGAAAAAGATGTATTTTCAATAAAAAGGGAAAGTAAATGAACTTCTAACAGAAAAACTGTAAATGTGTTTCTTGTTGTCAACAAATAGATGGACTTTGTTTCTTGTTCAGTTCAGTTAGTCTGTGTACAAAAATAAAATTAAAAATATAGAAATTACAAGGTTAACGCATCCATGAAGTTTCAACAACATGATTACCTGCATAAGACTTTCACAGAATCTACTTGTTGACATGTTAATATGTGTGGGAAACATTTAAATCCTAGATGATATGTGATACATAATAATAATCAGACTCAATACATTGTCTATATGTGTGTATAAATATATTTAACCATACTACATATAGAAACACAAGTTGTAAATTTGAGAAGGGATGATAATGGGAACATGGGAAAAGGCACGACAGCATAGGGTATAGAAATAATGTAAATAGAGTCTACTTGTATGCAAAATTCTCAAAATTTAAAATTAAAATATGAAAATAACATTCATTTTAGAATAGTTTTATTTTAATTATTACTCAGAGAACAAGGGACTTCCATAAACCCAGAAAATCTTATTATTTTCAGATAATTGAAGTTCAATACTTATTAATCAACTAAGTATGGAAGAAGTTCAAACTCTCAGAAATATTACTCTTAGTAAAAATTAACTCAGATTCTATTATTGTTTTATCTACTCACTGTTTTACTGAATTACTACAACTTATGTATTTTTGTATTTCAGTTATGTTCCCTAATGAACTGCCATGCCACCTTGGATTTTGCAGGAAAATATGGCCCCATGCTCCACTTTATACATTGGTGTTACATAAACTTATCGGGAACCATAAAGAAATGTGCAGTTATTCCCCAGAAGGAACCAATAACAGATCAAAGAAACAATTTTAGCTAAGTCTAGCTAGGTGAAGTAACAAGCCTACTGGGTTTAGGAAAGCATGGTAAAGGCTTACTTACAGGAGCTCTATGTAACCTCCAAATAGCCACATAATTTAAAAGCTTCACTCTAGCATGGATGATGCTACTCCAATGACAACATAGATGAAGCTTCAACTTCAGTTAACCTTCAATAGTCTGTGTACCCTAGCACCTCCAGAAGTCAAATAGACATGGCCCAGAATTACATGCAGCTGAGTGGAAGGAGGAGAAGAAAGTGATTAAAATGTCTGATGAGGGTCTAATAACCATATGGGTCATGACCCCTCTGGTGGTTGAACTATTCTTTCACAAGTGTCATCTAGTATCACCAAAACCAGATATTTACATTATGATTTACAATAGTAACAAAATTGCAGTTATGAAGTAGTAAAATTTTATGGTAGGGAGTCACCACACCATGAGGAACTGAATTAAAGGGTCACAGCATTAGAAAAGCTGGAAACCAAATGTTCTTAAGGAAATATGAATAGACCCAACTTCATTTCTCTCTCAGATCAAGTAGTCATGGCTGTTCTGAACTTTTCTAGTTCGATAACAGATTACACTACACTTCTACTTCATAAGCTTGGATGACTGCAGAATATTATTCAGGTGAAAGAAACCTTTGGCAAGCTGTAGTTTGTGTTTGTGAGTTTAACATTTACTCCATTAAACAGTATTATATGCTAGCCTCAGTTCTGGGATTAAGCATACAGAGATGTAGAAGACACTGCTCATGCTGTAGAACAACAAAGTCTAAGGTAACACATTGTATCTTCTAACAACTTAGCACTGAGGCAGACACTACCATTTTGAAATACTGTTGTGAAAATAAGTTGAATGTAACTTCACAGAAAGGAATAATTATTAGTTGCTTCTTTAAATAAAAAATAAGCATTTGATTCAAATTATGTTCAACAATGTTTCAATACCATAAGTAATACTTAATATACTTGCTTACATGTATGCTGTACACTCATATACAGTATAATATAGCATGTACATTCCAGCTGTACAATTATATTTCCTTATAGTAAACAAGGAGATGTATAACAAAAGGGTAAAATATTTTTTGCAAGAACACAAGGGGGACAAGTTCAAGTTGTATTTGATTTAATGTATGTAAATAATATAAATTAACATTCTCTCAGAAGATCTGATTAGTGAGCCTTAAAAGAATTAGCAAAGCTTTATTTCTCCAAACACCATATAATATGAACCACTTTGACGACATATCACACACACACACACACACACACACACACACACACACACACACAACACATTTATATATATATATATATATATATCAACAGTTTTCTGAAGGTATTATTTGAAAATGGATAAAAAGATATAAAATAGTTTTCAGTTGTGCATTGCACAGTTCTGTCCGGTACCCTACAAGCACTCTGTTTAGAGTTTTAATTTTGTCGTTTTAATCATAATCATTTTTTAAAAACTTTAAAGTTATTTACCAGCATAATGTGGGGGACTGGAACTTCAAATGGATCTGATGGCCTATTGGGTATCTCATAGACCTGAAGTAAACCTCATTTTAAAAGCAGCCAGAAGGCAATGGCCAGAAGGCAATGGCCATAATCCAAACCCTGAAGGCAGAATAAAAAACACTTTCCCAGTCTGTTTGGTAAGCTGTGACAGAGAAGCATCTGGTTGTGATAGAAAGAAGAACTTTAAAGCTACTGTTGAAATCTGCCCACATGAATTAGATAATCCATTCTCTGTAATTAAGACTAAGTACTGTGTATCTGTCACAAGAAAAACTAATTAATACAAATTAATTCAAAACCCTTAGAAGAGATCTGTGTAGCATGACCCTGAAGCAACATTTTATTATGAGTAAGATTTCATTGTCAAAAAAGAAATGTCATTCTGGCAAATGTTGAACAATGCAAGTATGTCAGAGGGTATAGTGCTTATCAATTAGATGTGAATTCGAATGCTGTGAGCTCTATTTGATAAATGACTGTTTTCAAAAAGTCAAATTGTACCCTCTTCTAATGTCCTGAAAAGTGAGGACATTAACTTGAAAGAATAACCTGGTTCTTTTTAATATTGCATGAACTTTCTCCTTAAAGAATGGTGTGTGAGCTAAAGATGCTCAGTCATTTTACATTTGAAGTGCAAACTGGAGGGCCAAAGTAAAACCTTCTCAGGAAGCTTACCTATAGCCATCAATAATATCAACAGGAATGGGACCCAGCAGAAAAGAATGGATATCCAACATTCATAAGACTGTAATTCTAGCATCTTCATAATCTCCAACTGCAAAGTGGTGCAGGAAGCCATTAGATCATAGAGAGCAGTCAGATAATATATATGTTTAAGGGTACAATTTGCATTGGACCATTGATTAACTGTATAGTCTTTTTTTTTTTTTTTTTTTTTATGAAGGGTAGTTGTTTTTACAATAACATTCTAGAGTAGTCTTATCACACGTATAATTGCCTTTGAAAGAAGATTTTTAGTTAGCTCAAAATGACAAGAGCAGTAGGACTCTCTAATTCAGAGACACAAGTAGTTAAAATTGCAGGTCCACGAGTCTGCTAACCCTGAGCCTCAGTGATAAGCTATAGAAAATACAAGGCCAAAGAAAAAATAGACTACTGAGCATTCCGGGAGCCTGGCAAAGAAGATAGAGAGAATAGACAAGGACAAATTCCTGAAAAGAACATATGCTAGATATAATTGAATGAGTAAGTGCGTAATGGGCCAAGACCAGCCCCCCCCCATCCTGCCTTAAGATGTTTGTCTAACCTGTTTGCTTCACACCCTGGGGGGCCAGTACATGAAGTTTCAAGGACTTGTAGTTAAAAATGGACCAGATGGTCTGCTAACTCAGATAAGCATTAGCCCACGAGTTCCAGGAAGAACAGAAACAAAGGGCTGTTCCCATGAGATTTGTCCAACCCTACCTTGGACCTGCTTATGCAAGTTGCTGCTGTTCAGATGTTTAAAGTAGCCAATCATGTGCAACCATGCCAAAGCTTCCCACACTCCCCAATCCTTGCCTATATAAACCCTAAACTTTTGGACTTCAAGGTTGACTCCTCTGTCTCCTGCATGAGATATATGTCCACCTGGAGCTCCGCTATAAACTGCCTCATGTGTTTGCATCAAGACAGTCTCTGGTGTATTCTTGGATGTGCAGCGTCCCTGGGACTTGAGTGAGACCTTTGGAGGTCTTTCTCCTTCAGCTTACTAACTGCTGGACTGATCAAGGAAGAGGCAAATTTGGAAGAATATATGCTTTTGTTCAAAGAAATTTACAAAAAGACATCTGCAAGGGTATATCTAACTGCTGATTTGCAGTCTAGATTATCTTATACTTTTCCACTTTGATTTGGGTCATTTTTCAATGACTCTGTTTTAACTTTATCTCTTATTCAGTAGTGTCTGCTCATTCTCTGATCATGTTGTTTTTAAGCAGCATTACCTTCATCTCTGTGTTTCTATTCTTCATATCCTCTTATTCCCCTTTGTCTTCCTTTCAGATTTTCCACCTTAGCATTTGCCCTAATTTTCTTTTTTTCTTTATTATAGGGTATTTTATTTACATTTCAGATGTTATCCCCTTTCCCCATTTCCCCTCCAACCCAGAAACCCCCTTTACAATCCTCCCTCCTCTTGCTTCTGTGAGGATGTGCCCCCACCTACCCACCCATTCCCACATACCTGCCCTAGAATTTCCAAACACTGGAGTATCCAGCAATCACAGGACCAAGGGCTTCCTCTCCCACCTATGCCCCACAAGGCCATCCTACCATATATAGACCCCTCCCTATGTGCTCCTAGGCTGGTGGTTTAAACCCTGGGAGCTCTGGTTGGTTGGTATTGTTGCTCTCCCCATAGGGCTGCAAACTCCTTCAGCTCCATCAGTCTTCTCTCTAACTTCTCCATTGTGAACCCCAAGATCAGATCCATAGTTAGCTGTGGGCATCCTCCTCTGTATATTTCAGGGTTTAGCATACCTATCAGGAGACAGCTCCTGTCAGCATGCACATCCTGGCAACCACATCAGCATCTCCCTTTTGTGACTGCACATGGTGGAACAGTCTCCGGACTGCCCCTTCTTCAGTTTCTGTCCCACACTTTGTCTCCATATTTGCTCAAATGAGTATTTTGTTACTCATTCTAAGAAGGACCGAAGCACCCACTCTTTGGTCTTCTGTTTTCATGAGCTTCTTGTGGTCTATGAGTTGTATCTAGGTTCTTTCAAGCTTTTGGGCTAAGATCCACTTATCAGTGAGTGCATACCATGTGGTTTCTTTTGTGCTTGGGTTACCTCACTCAGAATGATATTTTCCAATTCCATCCATTTGCCTGCAAGTTTCATGAAATCACTGTTTGTAATAGCTGAGTAGGACTCCATTGTGTGAATGTGCCACATTTTCTATATCCATTCCTCTGTTGAAGGACATCTGGGTTCCTTCCATTTTCTGGCTATTATAAATAAGACTGTTATGAACATAGTGGAGCATGTGTCTTTGTTATATGTTGGAGCATCTTCTGGGTATATGCCTGGGAGTGGTATGGCTGGATCCTCAATTAATGCTATGTCCAATTTTCTCAGGAACCACCAGACTGATTTCCAATGTGGTTGTATCAGCTTGCAATCCCACCAAAAATGGAGTGTTCCTTTCTCTACATCTTCACCAGTATCTGCTCACACCTGAGTTGTTTATCTTAGCTGTTCTGATGGGCGTGAGATGGAATCTCAGGGTTGTTTTGATTTGCATTTCCCTGATGACTAAGGATTTAAGCATTTCTTTAGGTGCTTCTTGGCCATTCTAAAATTCATTGAGATTTCATCGTTTAGCTCTGTGCCCCATTTTTAATAGGGTTATTTGGTTTTCTGGAGTTTAACTTCTTGAATATTAGGTACATATTCAATATGACTCCTCTATAAGATATACGATTGGTAAAGATCTTTTCCCAATCTGTTGGTTGCTGTTTTGTCCTATTGACTGTGTCCTTTGCTTTACAGAACCTTTATAATTTTATGAGGTCCCATTTGTCAATTCTTGATCTCAGAGCATAGGCCATTGGTGTTCTGTTCAGGAACCTTTCTCCTGTAGCCAAGTATTCAAGACTCTTTCCTACCTTCTCTTCTATTAGTTTCAGTGTTTCTGGTTTTATGTGAAGGTTCACTTGGCACATAAGCATTATACAAGCTGATAAGAATGGATCGATTTACATTCAGCTACATGCTGACCTCCAATGAAACAAGCACAATTTGCTGAAAATGCAGCCCTTTTTCCACTGGACAGTTTTAACACCTTTGTCAAAGATCAAATGACCAGAGAGGTGTGGGTTCATTTCTGGGTCTTCAATTCTATTCCATTGATGTTCTGCCTGTCTCTGTACCAATACCATGGAGTTTTTTTTATCACTATTACTCTGTAGTATACTTTAGGTCAAGGATGGTGATTCTCCTAGAAGTTCTTTTCTTATTGACAATAGTTTTCTCTATCCTGGGTTTATTTATTATTCCCAATGAATTTGCAAATTACTCATTCTATCTCTAGGAAGAATTGAGTTAGAATTATGATGGGGATTAAATTGAATCTGTAGATTGCTTTCAGCAAGATGGCCATTTTTACTATATTAAGCTTGCTAATCAATGAGCGTGGGCAACCTTTCCACCTTCTGAGATCTTCTTCAAATTCTTACCTCAGAGAATTGAAGTTCTTGTCATAAAGATCTTTCCCTTGCTTGGTTAGATTCACAGCAAGGTATTTTATATTATTTGTGACTGCAATGAAGGGTGTCATTTCCATAATTCCTTTCTTAGCCTGCTTATCCTTCCAGTAGAGGAAGGCTACTGATTTGGTTGAATTAATTTTATATTCACCCAGTTTGCTGAAGTTGTTTATCAGCTTTAGGAGTTCTCTGGTGGAAGTAATAGGGTCACTTAAGTATACTACCATATCATCTGCAAATAGTGAAATTTTGACTTCCTCCTCTCCTATTTATATCCCTTTAACTTCCTTTTGTTGTCTAATTGCTATGGCTAGGACTTCCAGTACTATATTGAATAGGTAGGGAGAGAGTGGGCAGCCTTGTCTAGTCCCTGATCTTAGTGGGAATGCTACAAGTTTCTCTCCATTTAGTTTGATGTTGGCTACTGGCTTGCTGTATATTGCTTTTACTATGTTTAGGTATGGGCCTTGAATTCCTGATCTTTCCAAGACTTTTCCCATGAAGGGATTTTGAATTTTATCAAATGCTTTCTCAGCATCTAGTGAGATGGTCATGTGGTTTTTTTTTTAATTTGAGTTTCTTTGTATAGTGGATTGTGTTGCTGAATTTGCAAATATTGAACCATCCCTGCATTCCTGGGATAAAGCTACTTGATCATGATGGGTGATTGTTTTGATGTGTTCTTGGATTTGGTTTGCCAGAATTTTATTGAGTATTTTTGCATCAATATTCTTAAGGGTGATTGGTCTAAGTTCTCATTCTTTGCTGGGTCTTTGTTAGGTTTAAGTATGAGCATGATTGTGGCTTCATAGAATGAATTGGGTAGTGTTCCTTCTGTTTCTATTTTGTGGAATAGTTTGAAGAAAATTGGTATTAGGTTTTCCATGAAGGTCTGATAGAATGAATTCTGAACTAAAACCATCTGGTCCTGGGATTTTTTTTTTTTTTTTTTTTTTGTGGGGAGACTTTAATGACTCCTGCTATTTCTTTAGGGGTTATGGGACTGTTTAGATGGTTTATCTGCTCCTGATTTAACTTTAATACCTGGTATCTGTCTAGAAAGTTGCCCATTTCATCCAGATTTTCCAGCATGGTTGGGTATATCCTTTTGTAGTAGGATCTGATAGTTTTTTTCAATATTCTCAGTTTCTGTTGTTATGTCTCCCTTTTCAGTTCTGATTTTATTAATTTGGATACTGTCGCTGTGCCCTCTGGTTAGTCTGGTTAAGAGTTTATCTATCTTGTTTGTTTTCTTATAGAAACAGCTCCTAGTTTTGTTGGTACTTTGTGTAGTTCTTTTTGTTTCTATTTGGTTGATTTCAGCCATGAGTTTGATAATTTCCTGCTGTCTACTCCTCTTGGGTGTATTTGCTTCTTTTTTGCTCTAGAGCTTTATGGTGTGTTGTCAAGTTGTTAGTGTTTGCTCTCTCCAGTTTCTTTTTGGAGGCACTTAGAGCTATTAGTGCTAAGAGTAGCACTGCTTTTATTGTTTCCAATAAGTTTTGGTATGATCTGTCTTAATTTTCATTAAATTCTAAAACACCTTTAATTTTTTTCTTTATTTCTTCCTTGAACAAGTCATCATTGAGTAGAGCATTGTTCAGTTTCCACGTGTATGTGGGCTTTTCATTGTTTTTGTTATTGTGGAAGACCAACCTTAGTCCAGGGGAATTTGATAGGATGCAAGGGATTATTTCAATGTTTTGGAATTGTTGAGGCTTGTTTTGTGACCAATTATATGGTCTATTTTGGAAAAAGGTACCATGAGGTGCTAAGGAAAAGGTATATTCTTTTGTTTTAGGGTGAAATGTTCTATAGATATCTGTTAAATTAATTTGATTCATAGTGTCTCTTAGTTTCACTTTGTCTCTGTTCAGTTTCTGTTTCTATGACCTGTCCATTTTTGAGAGTGGGGAGTTGTTGTTCCCGTTATTATTGTGTGAGGTTCAATGTGTGCTTTGAGCTTCAGTAAAGTTTCTTTCATGAATGTGGGTGCCCTTGCATTTGGTGGATAGATGTTCAGAATTGTGAGTTCATCTTGGTAGATGTTTCCTTTATTTAATATTAGAATGGCTACTCCAGTTTGTTTCTTGAGAGCATTTGCTTGGAAAATTCTTTTCTAGCCTTTCACTCGAAGGTGTCTGTCTTTGACCCTGAGGTGCATTTCCTGAATGCAGCCAAATTTTGAGTCCTGTTTACTTATCCAGTCTGTTAGTCTATGTCGTTTTATTGGGGATTGAGTACATTGATGTTAAGAGATATTAAGGAAAAATGATTTTTGCTTCCTGTTATTTTTGTTATTAGAGTTGGAATTAAGTTTTTGTAGCTATCTTCTTTTGGGTTTGTTGGAAGATTATTTCTTGCTTTTTCTAGGTTGTAGTTTTCCACCTTGTGATGGAGTTTTCCATCTATTATCCTTTGTAGGGCTGCATTTGTGGAAATATATTGTATAAACTTGGTTTTGTCATGGAATATCTTGGTTTCTCCATTTATAGTGATTGAGAGTTTTGCTGGGTATAGTAGTCTGGGCTGGCATTTGTGTTCTCTTAGGGTCTGTATGTTGTCAGTCCAGGATATTCTGACTTTTATTGTCTCTGTTGAGAAGTCTGGTGTAATTCTAATAGGCCTGCCTTTATATGTTATGTGACCTTTTTCCTTTACCTCTTTTAATATTTTTCTTTGTTTTGTGCATTTGATATCTTGATTATTATGTGACTGGGAGGAATTTCTTTTTTGGTCTGGTCTATTTGGAGTTCTGTAGGCTTCTTGTATGTTCATGGGCTTCTCTTTCTTTAGGTTAGGAAAGTTTTCATAATTTTGTTGAAGATATTTACTGGCCCTTTAAGTTGGGAATCATCAGTGTCATCTATACCTATTATCCTTAGGTTTTGTCTTCTCATTGTGTCCTGGATTTTCTGGATGTTTTAGGTTAGGGGCATTTTGCATTTTGAATTTTCTTTGACAGTTTTGTCAATGTTTTTCCATGGTATCTTCTGCACATGATATTCTCTGTTCTATTTCTTCTATTCTGTTGGTGATGCTTGCATCTCTGACTCCTGGTCTCTTTTGTAGGTTTTCTATCTCCAGGGTAATCTCCTTTTGAGATTTCTTCATTGTTTCTACTACCTTTTTAGATCCTAGATAGTTTTGTTTAATTCCTTCACCTGTTTGGTTGTGTTTCTTACAATTCTTTAAGGGATTTTTGCCTTCCCTCTTTAAAGGCTTTTATTTGTTTACCTGTGTTCTCCTGTACTTCTTTAAGGGAGATATTTATGTCCTTTTTTAAGTTCTATGTCATCATCATGAGAAGTGATTTTAATGCTGACTCCTACTTTTCCAGTGTGATGAGGTATCCAGGATTTGCTATAGTTGGAGAACTTGGTTCTGATGTTGCCAGGTAACCTTGGTTTCTGTTGCTTATGTTCTTGTGCTTGCCTTTCGCCATCTGGTTATCTCTAGTGCTCCCTGCTCTCACTGTCTGTGACTGCAACTAGTCTCTCTTGTAATCTTGGTTGTGTCAGAGCTCTTTAGGATCCTGCTGTCTCTGTGATTCTATCATCCTGAGATCCTGGCTGCAAGAACTCCTCGGACCCAGGCTGCCTGTAGGATCCTGAAATTCTATGATCCTGGGTGTGTTAGATCTCCTGTGAATCCAGCTTACTCAACTGCTCTGAGTGTAGTGGTTCCTCTGCTGCCCTGAGTATAGTGGTTCCATTGGATGGTTCAGGTTATGGTGTCCTCATGGGAGCAGAGTAGAAAGGAGTCTGCCCTAGCAGAATGGACCATGTCAGGAGCAGAAGGCAAGTGTTATTTCAGAGGGTGGGAATTGGGTGGGAGATGAGTCCTGTGTTCCCTAGGCTACCAGCTACAGCTTTTATGCCTAAGGTTGTGGGGAGGGTTCTTACCTGCTGCTCTTAGTACAGTGGTTCCTCTAGGATGGGTCAGGATATGGTGTCTTCAGGGGAGCAGACAAGCTAGGAGTCTGCCCCAGCAGAAAGTATTAAGCGAGGGTACCATTATTTTCTTATTTTACAGCTTACTTTGCTAAGATATAGTTGACAAAATAGTATACATTTTGATTACAGAATATAATATTTCTGTCATTATTATACATTGTAAAATAAGGAAATCAGACTAACAAACCCAGTACCTCGCTTAGCCAATATCTTTTAAGAAACAATAGCATGTCATATCTGCTCTATTATTAGTTTCCAGGTATGTATTGTTAACAATATTCACAACATATTCTGTAATAAATTGCTAAAATAAAATTTCATTTTACATTACTGAATATTTCCACAACCTGATCAATATTCCATTACCCTCAGTATACCTATAATCCTTTGCAAACATGAGACTGTGATCGACTGTCTGAAAATTTGTGGGACAGTACATAAAGTGATAATCCAGTTCAAGTATAAGAGCTTGACTACCAAGGGAAACAATGGTGAAAGTCTTTTTCCAAGGAGAACAGAATATAGGGAAGAAATATCCATTTAGACAAGAAAGCAGGAACCAAAGAAAGAAATTCCCTTCCTTTTATTTTCTTGCATTCAAAGCCAAAATGAATGATATCTAGCCTCATTGAAAAGCAGTCTCTATTTTAAAATCACAGACTGTAATCTTATCCAGAAATATCTTCACAGACATAAGCATAAATAATGCAAACAATGGTTATTCAAAACGATACATAAAGTGAATTATTATGCTCCTCTAAATGTTCATAATGAAGGTCATATTTTGAATTTTGTTTTTAAATGGTTTGTTGTTATTATTTAAATACAAATTTTATTGATTTAAAAGTGTATATTTAGTATCATTTTGACTATTGATAAAAGCAAGAAAATTATTTTACTTTTTTTTTTTTTATTTTCGAGACAGGGATTCTCTGTATAGCCCTGACTGTCCTGGAACTCATTCTGTAGACCAAGCTGGCCTCGAACTCAGAAATTCATCTGACTCTGCCTCCCAAGTGCTGGGATTAAAGGCATGTGCCTCCACTGCCTGGCGCTCATTTCTTTTCTTTAAAAATTTTGATAATATTTTACTATGTTTGGTCATATTTGTGTGTATATTTGTATTTGTATGCTTGTTTATGTGTGTGGGTGTGTGTGTGTACATGTGTGTGTCAGTGTGTTTATTTATGATGACCATTCACATGCATGCCTCAATGGCATGAACACATATGGAATTTGGAGGAAAACTTATGAGAATCAATTCACTCCTTCCACCATGCAGGAAAAAAGTTGGAGTTTATGTCTTCAGGTTTATCATCACCTAGTGAGTCACCTCATTGTCTCTTTCCAATTCATTCTTTAATATGTTGTAGTTTTTCCCTAGTATTCAAGATGGCTTGTAAAAGTTGTCCAATACTAGGTAAACAGATATGAGTTAAGAAAGAAGAAACTTTTTCTTTCTTTTTTTATTGAGTATTTTATGTATTTATATTTTTAAATATTATCTCCTTTCCCAGTTTCCCCTCTGAAACTCCAATCCTATTACCCCTCCCCCTGCGTCTATGAGGATGCTCTCCCACCCACCCATGCACCCACTTACACCCATCCACCCTGGCATTTCCTCAACTGGGGAATCAAGCCTTCATAGGACCAAGGGGCCCTCCTCCCATTGATGCCAGACAATGCCGTCACTGCTACACATGTGGGTGGAGCCAGGGGTCCCTCCATGTGTACCCTTTGGCTGGTGGTTTAGTTCCTGGAAGCTCTGGGTAGTCTGGTTGGTTGATATTGTTGTTCTTCCTATGGGGTTGCTAACCCTTCAGCTCCTTCAGTTCTTTCTCTAACTCCTCCATTAGGACCTCACTGGGGACCTCATGCTAAGTTCATTGGTTGGCTGCCAGCATCCACCTGTGTATTTTTCAGGTTCTGGCAGAGCCCCTCAGGAGATAGCTATAACAAGCTAGCACTTCTTGGCATCCCCAATACTATAAGGTAAGAACTCCTGTGTACAGTAGTTCAAACAGTAAGCACTTCTTGGCATCCCCAATACTATAAGGTAAGAACTCCTGTGTACAGAAGTTCAAACAGCACAGAGAAAAGTTAGCAGAATACCCAAATTCAAGTTTCCTATTCCATGGTCTCATTAATTCATTCTGGATTCAATAAGACCATGGTCTTATTGAATCCAGAATTATCTATATAAATAGGGCCTTATTTAAAAACATAACCCTGCATCCAGTTTAAAGTAGTTTCACAATTTAAGTATGAGGAAATATTTCTAAGGATTGAATTTCTTGTCTTTGTTTTATATTTCTTAAAGGTAATCAATTCATGATTAATGGTATTGTTTTAATTAGCTACTTTGTGTAGTAGATCTAATGTATTCAATTGAAAAGCTTCTGTACTGAAGTTCCAGCAGAAGACATTGATTTGGAATCTTTTCACTGTCTTATACAACAAAATTATCATTATCTATGCTTTATTATTTGTCTAAATACTCTTCTTATTAGTTAAATCAACTCTTAGGTTTTAACCACAAAATTATGTCAAAGATAAGAAAATTCTTCCTGATATTTCATTAATGCAATTGCCAGTCTGATTAATGAGAGCATATCTAAGTCCCCACTTAGTAATATGGAAGAATCAGAGTCATACTGAAATAAAATTATAGTTGATAATTACAGTTTATTGTGATAATTCATCTTACTAGTGATAACCTTTATGATTGGATGAACTTTTAAGTAGAGATATTCAAGTTCAAGGACCTGACTTATTAATGCATATACAAGATTTCAGATTTATTGTTGAGGATAAAACATAAATTCTCTATCATCTATCTATCTATCTATCTATCTATCTATCTATCTATCTATCAATGTGTGCTTGTGTTCACATTGTCCATTTTATCAGGCTTTATTAATTAGTTGGCAAAATTTGACATTTTAATCAATGATAGAGGTCAAAGTCAGGTAGGGAATAAGAGCAAGCTTTAGCAAATCAAAAAAGACTTGCTGGAGAGTGATCTGGGTAAACCATAACTTTCATCTACATCTAACTCCTGTTTCTCCACTATGCTGCTAGCTCTAACTCATTCCTTTTCTCCACTAGCTACACTTCTGTTACTCACACTCTAAAATTTTACTTGGTTTGCCCAGGTGAATGTTAACCTTAGCAGTTATTCTCATGACATAATGTTGAAAATATGGTATTTGGAAAGTAAATTTATTTCAATTTCTCAATTCTGCCAACTACCAGTTATAAGTATGGAACTCTCTAAAGATCAACTTGGGCCTTTGTTTTGTCATTTCAGAATTACAATGGATAAAAACACTATGTCTCACAAAAGTAGTTTAGATATTAACATTGGATATCATTTACCAAAGTGCAATGAATGGTGTTGTTGATGTTATTTGTTGCTGTGCTGTGGATCAAACACAGGCTTTTGTGTATGTTAGAGAAGGATTTACACGTTAACTTGAACTGCTAAAGCACTGTTGGAAGTTAAGTTTGCTTGCTTATTTATTTTAGTAGGCATAGTATCATTGTTAGTTGAAGCCACTAACATTTGTCTTAGCCATTCCAAGATCAGTGTATGGAGACATAAATATAGAGAGGGAAGATATTTTCTTTCTCAGCATTGTATAATGGAGGTTAAAAATCATTGTAATTTTTTGTATTAATTTTGACCATGAAGTCTGAATAACAACAGCCTCTTATAGATGCTGAATAGATATGTTCAAACAACAAACAATATTTCAAAGAACAATGAACCTCAAAGCAGTAAATAACATCTAAATCATCTTTTGTTTCCTTTTTAAAAATTATTTACATTTCAGATGCCATCCCCTTTTCCCATTTCCCCTCCCTAGAAACCTCCATCCCATCACCCCTCTTTTATTGCTTTTATACCATTTTAATTACATGAATGTAATAAGATTAGTTCTAGGTTGAGGAACTAGCAATAAAATAGATGAAAAATAGGCAAGGAACAAGCAAGACAATAAACACAAATAGTCAAAGAACAAGCAAGGCAATAAACAAAGTTCAGTGAACACTCCCATGATCACTGTTTCTAAGGGCTTATCAGGATGACCAAGATATCTGAGCCAAATTCCCTGTCCTAGTCCAAAGTCATTTACATGTCTGGAGCCTACTTCCTTGTTCTAGCCTAAAATTTAGACTCCTGCCTAAAATTATTTTTGTTCTAGCCTAATATTTAGATTCCTGCATGAAATTGCTTCTTTGTTCTAGCCTAATGTCAGATTCCTGCTTGTAACCTCCTTCCTTGTCCTTGGAAAATGTCATATTCTGTCAAGCAGCCATCTTTTTTAAGAATCTTATTTATAAAGGAAATCTTTAAGCTATCCATGAAAGCACTTGATTAAAATGGAAACCTCAAGTAAATTAGTAGGTAATATCAGCAACTGAAATGAGAATTTCAGTTCCCCACAGAATTAAAATAGTTTTATAAAATGTATATGATAATGGAGTAATATATACACTATCAAAAAACATCCTACCCTTCACCAATGTTAAAAAATTTCATCTTCAAGATAAAACACCAACAAAGCATATGAGTAAGTCAATTTCCAAAAAAAAGTATTCGAATGGCAAAAGAATTGTAAAAAGGCTTATCAAATAAAGTGTCACTAGGAAATTCATATCACAGCTACATCCAAATTAAGTGCCATTGGATATCATCTACAGTTATTGTTGTAAAGAAAAACACAGAAAAACAAAATCGTAGAGTAATGAAGACACATGGAGATTTAACTACGACCACTGCACAGTGGTTATAAAATGATACAGCAACTGAAGAAAGCAATATGGAGTTTCTTCAAAAAATATTATATGGCTCTTGTAAGATTAATATACATATTTTCAATGAAATTGTACATAAATTATACATAAAATGCATAATTATACATAATAAATTATATATTATATAAATATGACATGTTTATCCCCAAAGTGAGAGAGGAGAAAGCAAGAATTTAAAATGTTATTTGCATACAGATACTCATATAGCCATAATTCAGAGGAGACCCAGACTGAAAATATCAAACTTTTTCACTATTATGCCCAGAAATATCTTTATCATTGATTCAGTTAGATAATTATTCATAATTTCAAGTATAATAAAAATATTTCAAATTTTCAACATGAACAATGTATATATATGGCAGAGGCAGATGGATTGTTTTGAGGTTGAAACTAAACTGGTATAATATAATGATTTCCAGTACAACAGAGACCTTGTTAAAAAATAAAACATCAAAACTACCTATCTGTCTGTCTATCTACCTATTAATATATTCATTTATGTATATATATATTTAGTTTTTATGAACAAATTTTCTCCTACTGTATTATGGTAATTATCATTATATAGCTATAAGCAATGAACACTTTTAACACTTTAGCTCTATGTAGACTGCAGGGATACTAAGTGTAGTTAATCTTAATCAGAACTTGTTTATGAAGATAGTGTTGTGAGATAAATAGCAAAAGTACAGGAAATGGCAAGTGAAATGTAAAGGATTTAAAACTTTTCATAATTCTTTTTTAAATCGTATGTTAAATAATTATAGATATATGCTTTTAAACTAGTAGATATATATACATAAAATTTTTAGAATTGTTTTAATAAACTTTGTTCATCGACATGCTTCTTAGTATAATGACAATAACTTACAGTTCCATGGGTTTTGTAGATGGGCGTTCCAGACATTAAACTTAGGCCAGAGTGGGTCCCTGTTCTGGAGGGCGTCCCAGGAAGATCTCTGGCCCGGGAGTGTGTGGGGGTCGGGGCCAAGAGGATAGAATGCGAGCAGGGAGGGGGAGTCACCTCTGCTGCTGCCACGTTTTCAAGTCTTTGTTGTTGCCTCCCAGTTACTCCCAGGTGCTGCACCTGTCCCTGCACCTGCACTGAGCTGGGCTGGGCTGGCCGTGAGATGCCAGCTGGCTAGCAAGGAGGGGAGGGTCCTGAAGGTGCTTTGGGAGAGCAGATCATTTCCCAAGTGTTACAGCTCTTGTGACAGAAACTTTCTTGGACAACAGGATTATTCTTGCATACCCTTACTTCTCTGGAATAGGGCTGCTTTATACAGTTTTGGGGTGGGTCAGGGTCTGGCAGCAAATAACTCCTATTGGCTTGGTCTGAGAGCTTGGAGATACCTCATCTACATGTGGGAGAGCCTGAAGCACTGTTCCTCATGACTGGTGGCCATAGACCTCTCTTTAGGAGGGGCTGTGGAGGGCTGAAGCTAAGTGGTCCCAGGAGCAGTGCCGAACACCTACTGTCCAATTAGAATCCGGAGTTTGAGGCCTGTGCTGGACCAGGCACCCAGCTACATCTCAGCCCACCGCACCACAGGTCAGATAGACTTTGAGAAGCTTATCAGGAAAGAGTATCTATATCACTGTTTGAATGGATAGGAAAGAAACAGGGTTGATCAAGATCGAGGAGAAGCTATGCTATAATGCAGTCTCAGAAAGGACAGAGACACATCCTGTAGGAGGTTTGGGAACTTTTAATTGGAGGAAACCATATAAATTGTTAATATGATATGCTTGGCCTTATAAATAGGATGGGAGTAAGATCCAGAATTCAGTGATATCTAAAACTGACACCTGAGGTGTGTTTGATGGCAATTATATTAGCATCAGAGAAAAATGTAATAATGGTATGGAATCTGAGCAGAAAATCATCACAACACCAAAGAATTTTCCCAGGTCAAATAATCTCAGCTTTTGATGACCATGGACTTCCCAGGCAGGTATGAAACAAGTTGATAATCACAGTTGACAGTTAACATAGGAACTAATGATTTTTATTACATACATAATTAACTCATGCTAAATATTCATATAAAGAGAATACAAATATACCTACCTACTGATGCTGGAACTTCTAGTATGTATCTGAGTAATTTGCAGCTAATACAAAGAAAAATGTCACATAGAAAACATAACTAGAAAATAAATAACCAGAAAATAGATAATCAGAAAAAGAAAAGACATAAATTTATAATCATTGATACAGAAGTTCAAATTTCTGAAATTTTATAACATCTGCAGCTAATATGAGAATTTAAATGTTTGTAATGACAATGTGATTTAATTAAGACTTACAGTAGCAGATAGATGTTGTTCTTTGCCTCCTGTAACATATTTATTTATTTTGTGTTTCTTTTATGTTTTCTGCATTTACTTGTGTTACATTCAGAAAGGCTCTTACTGAGAAATGAAAGGTAGCCACAGCCTCATGTTTTTGACAAGCCTAAAACTTGACAACCCATGCACAATATACTCACCTGCTACCTTTTGTCAATATCTTGACAAGGTCATCATGCATTAAAAAGAAACTTTCAGATTCTAACACTCTAATGCTCACTTCTTCTTGGAGAAAGTACACAAAAGGTATAATTTTAACACATCACCATCATTTCTGACTTCACAGTAAGCAGTTTTGTTCAACTTAAGTGAATTTCTTGCATACAAATACATCAATCACACACTAAAATGTTCCAAGTAATATCAACAACAATGCACAATGATTCGTTGTCTGACCTCTAAGTATTATGATATGGAGCAAAACCATGCATTTTTTTTCTACCGTGGTTAGTGTTAGAACCCTTTCATTAAATACAGGCTAAAAACAGAGTGTTTATTTCTGAGGGTATGCTCCATCTGTCAGATACATAAACCATCAGATACAATAATGGATCTAGAAATAAAGTCATACATCAATGGTCAACAGATTGTTGAAAAATACTAAAAGATACAAAACAGAAAAGATTATCTTTAATAAGCAGTATTAGAACATTGCGTATTCACATACAGACATGTAAAAAATAAATGTGTATGATAATATATATATATATGTGTGTGTGTGTGTGTGTGTGTGTGTGTGTATGTGTGTATGTGTGTGTGTGTGTATGCATGCTTGTGTGTGTCTAGAGCTTGAAGTTAACAAAATAATTGTCACATTCAATTCAGTATGTAGGAAAATTCCAATAATAATATTCAACACAATAAAGAGGGCACTGTTAAAGCAAAATTATAAAAATAGCTTTTTTTTTGGTCAATACTTAGAGTATATACACCATTAAAGTTTCATGTCTCTAACTTACAATCAACACAATTACACCATCTATTTTGGTACCTAAATATTGTATAAGACAGGTTCTTAGACATTTATCACTTACCTACCTATATTTTAGGTCTCAGTTGAACCTATTTTCTCTTTCAGAGTATCTCTTGATACTTTAACTGAAAGGATGTTGCAGAATTACAGTCAAATCTACAGAATAAAATATGATGAATATTTTTATAATATGGCTATCAAACAGTTTATAGTAAGTCACATTCCTGTATTACTCTTCATCATACAAAATCTGAATAATTAGAAAGAAAAATACTGGTTGTCAATATTTAATTAATGTGCAGCAGGGTCCTCTGTAATGACTGACTATGTTTTTCACAGGCTTTAATGCTTACATCATTTAGAATCATTTTCCTCAAAGTAACAAGCCAGATGAAGGAATTCTGAAGGCAGTTTTAATTCTAAATGGAACACCTGTTTTGTGCAGAACTCTCAGTGCTGGCTACTAGCAAACAGAACATAATATGTAAATTAAGAATGTATGAATTCAGCAACTATGTTGTTCCTAGTATAATCAGGTAATCCTGTTTCATATAAACTCAAAGACCAAACAACAGTTTACTGAATGGTTGTAGGATTAATGGAGAAATCAAGAAGTAAATATCAAAAGTTAATAGAATTGAACAAAATGAAATCACAACATGGTAAAATTGATGAGACATATTTATATCAGCCCTCGAAGCAAAATCTTCAAAGAAAACAAAATGGTGGACTCATAAATATAAAATGATAAAATAAAAATTAAAAATTTTCAGATAAAAACTATTAATTTAATGAAGAACATGAAAATCTTCAGAAAACAGGAAAAACAAGCAATAAAATCAAAATTAAAATAAAGTTGAACAAACAAACAAATAATCAAAAAACTAGGAGGAAGAGTTTGCCTACAGAAATTTTCAAAATAGAAACAAAAACAGAACGAATAAATTAGTAAAAGAATAAGTTGGTTCTTTGAAGATGATGAAGAGTGATAAACTCTTAACCAAGTTAAATAAAATAATTAAACTATCATATTCATAAAATGAGAAAAAGAAGGTGGATATTAAAACAGATACATATTATGAAGACCAGTTTTATGTAAATTTGGCACAAGTTAGAGTTGTCCAAAAGGAGGGGGTACCTGAATTCAGAGTATCCTCCCATACAATCCAGCTGTAAGGCATTTTCTTGATTAGTGATTTATGGGGGAGAGTCTAGCCCATTTTGGGGAAGCCACCCGTGGGCTACTGGTCCTGGGTTCTATAAGAAAACAGGCTCCCCAAGCCATGAGGAGCAAGCCAGGAAATAGCATTCCTTTATGACTTCTCCGTCTGCTTCACCCTCTGGATTCCTGTCTTGCTTGAGTTTTTGCCCTGATTTCCATCGGTGATCCAATGGAATGGTGAATCATAAGCCAAATAGATTCTTTCCTCTCCATGTTGCTTTGGTCATATGTTTATTGTTCTATAGTAATACAGTAGTGAGAATTGGGAGAATGGAGCAAATAAATGAATCAAACTAGAAAATCAGACAATTTACACTCTGAGTGTTTACATTATGGAAGGGATGGTGTGACATGGTTTTCCACCCCTGGATCAGAGCCAGCAGGAAGTGGATCTCCTCCTGCCAAGATTGTCCAGAAATGTTCTCTCTGCCAAAGTTAATGACTCTATGGTAATTAGAAACCATAAGAGACCAGGAAGGTAGTGTGTGTCTGGTGAGCCTCAGCAAGGTGATAAATGGTGCAACCTTCAGTACAGTCCTTTAAGGCTGTGTGAACCAATTCTGAAAACACAAGTTCAAGAATATGTAATTCTCACATATACAAAATATAAGGATGCAATGTGAATTATATTATGGGGTTTACTGACCTAAAAGAACAGCTACATTAATAAGCCAGCTTGTCAGAATGATTTTAAGGGAAGAGATAAAGAGATTTAGAGAATGGTGATTGAAGAGTCCTTTTTAATCCATGTTGTCTCTACTCAAAAACTAGGCCATAAACCACTTGCTATTTATCCTAAATGTAAGGTACTTTGCTTCTGCAGCTGATTAGCCTGCCTGTGTTGTCTTGAGGCAAGAAACTGGAGTATCCTATTTAGCACCTCACAGTAAAACAATGGGAGGCCAGGAAAACCTATGTAAGGAATTGTAAGAGAAGGAGAAGGAGGCCTGTTTCTGCCCTTTTTTCTCAGCACTTATAGGACTTTCAGAGACTTATACTAAAAACACACTAAGAGTTTGCACATAAATTCAAGTCATAAATTGAATAAGAAGTTTATAACAGAGAATGCATACCCACTAGGAACAATTATCTGGCTAAATATTTGTTACTAGCTTCACAGGTTCATGGAAAGTTAAAGACTATAACTAAGCTATCCTTGAAGTTTTGAATAGATAAACCTAGTCAATATCTTACTCCTGTTTTTGCATCTTTGGTTCTAGAGTGTATATCTTTAAGACCTCCAGTTAATGTTTTTTGTAACCCTGTGGAATGTGCTCTAGGTTATAGAAGTTTGCTGTTTATCTCACAAACAATTGAGCAGTTCTGTTATAAAAGGGACTCAAATGTCTTTGTTTGCGTTGACATTCTGAACAATGGTCGTCCTAGCATAATAGTTGTTTCTACAGAATAAGCACTCTTTGTTTCTGCATATACTCTGTGTCTAGGGTCTTCCTTCAGTGATTTTTAGACCCTTACAATGATCTCTGGACAAGATCCCATCCAGCTAAACTTATTGTGTGTGCTTACAAACCCAGGCAGATTCTTCAGTTCAAGGTCGTCCTTGAACAGAGTGTGTTTCAGGCTTGGTGGGAATGATAATCTCAGGATGTGATTTCACCCAGTTAAACTTATTGTTTTTCCTAACAAAAGCAGGAAGGTCTCTGAGTTCATTTGCTATGTTAAAAAAATGTACTGTCTGTTTCTTTCTGAGAACCAAGGGACTAATGTCATAAAATGCTTCATTTCAGGATCTGGGGTAATGATTGAATGGATATATGAATAAAAAATTGGACTTTGGTCTGAAAAAGCTGAATTATTTATATTTGTGTCTGGACAGAACAAAGTGTTGTCAGCTTGTATTCAAAATTGACTTTCAGAAGTTTCTTGCACTGATCTCAAAAATCACTTCCTCAAAATCTCTCCAAACCTAGGTTTGTCTTTGGTAGGTTAAGAATCACATGAATAATTTCATGCTGTGGCAGACTCATAACTGGTCTGTACCTTGGAAGACACCACATTCTGACCCAACTTCGAGGAGCTGCTCTATTCAGAGCAGTTGGTAAGAACGCTACCCAACAATCTGAAATCCTAGAGCTATAGCTGGGAGATGAGCAGTGCACTAGGGACCTATTACCAACCAAATCCCTGCCCTCCTGAATATCACCCCACTTCTGCCCCATCAGTCTGGCCTTCCTATTATAGCAGACTCATAGGAAGACACCATATTCAGACTCATCCCAGAGGACCTGCTGCACTCAGAGCAGTTGAAGATCCACTGCACCCAGAGCAATTTACTCCTAGATGGACTGCTCCTATGAAGACACAAAACCTGACTAATTGGCACAGATTCCTTCTGATCTGAGACAGTGCACGGAACAAACCTTGGGTGCTACCTCTGCAATAAATCTCACAATACCCAGAGGAAGCTGGACTCCAAGGAGCTCTAAGAGCCCCAGGATCATAGAGGAAGCTGGATTTCCTAGAAGTCTAACACACCCAGATCATAGAGGACACTGGACTCCCAGGAGCTCTAACATGCCCAGGATCATAGGATTACAGGATCCCAGAGGCAGCCTGACTTCCAGGAAGTCTGACACATAGGCCTACAGGATCACAGAGACAGTTGAACTCTGACACAACCAAGATAACAGAAGAGACAAGTTTCAGTCAGAGACAGTCTAGTGCAGGAGCACTAGAGATAACCAGATGGTGAAAGGCAAGTGCAAGAATGTGAGCAACAGAAAACAAGGTTAGTTGGCATCATCAGAATCCAATATAACAAGTTCTGGATACCCCATCACACTGGAAAGGCAAGATTCAGATTTAATATCACTTCTCATGATGATGATAGAGGACTTTAAGAAGGACATAAATGACTTCCTTAGAGAAATACAGAAGAACACAGGTAAACAGATAGAAGCACTTAAAGAGGAAACACAAAAATCCCTTAAAGAATTATAGGAAAACAAAATGAAACAGGTGAAGGAATTTAACAAAACAATCCAGGATCTAAAAATAGAAGTAGAAACAATAAAGAAATCAAAAAGAAATATTAACCTGGAGATAGAAACCTTAGTAAAGAGACCAGGAGTCATAGATGCAAGCATCGCAACAGAATAGAAGAGATGTGCAGAGGATACCATAGAAAACATTGAAACAACAGTTAAAGAAAATGTAAAACGCAAAAAGGTCCTAACCAAAATCATCCAGGAAATCCAGGATACAATGAGAAGTTCAAACCTAAGGATAATAGATATAGAAGAGAGCAATGATTCCCAACTTAAGGGGCCAGTAAATATCAACAAAATTATAGAAGAAAAATTCCCTAACCTAAGGAAAGAGTGCCCATATAAATATAAGAAGCCTACAGAACTCCAAATAGATTGGACCAGAAAAGAAATTCCTCTTGTCACATAATAGTCAAAACACCAAATGGATAAAATAAAGAAAGAATACTAAAAGAATTAAGGTAAAAAGGTCAAATAATATATAAAGGCAGACATATGACAATTATACCAGATTTCTCACTAGAGACTACGAAAGCTAGATGACCCTGGGCAGATGTCATACAGACCCTAAGAGAACACAAATGCCATCCTAGGGTACTAAACCCAGCAAAATTCTCAATTATAATACATGATGAAACCAAGATATTCCATGACAAAACAAAATTTACACAAATCCAGCCCTATAAAGGATAATAGATGGAAAACTACAACATAAGGAGAGAAACTACACCCTAGGAAAGGCAAGAAATTAATCTTCTTCCAACTAATGTAAAAGAACATGGCCATACAAACATAATTCCACCTCTAATAACAAAATTAACAGAAAGTAACAATCACTTTTCCTTAATATCTACTAACATCAATGGACTCAATTCCCCAATAAAAAGATATAGACTTACATACTGGATATATAAAGAGGTCCAAGCATTTTGCTGCATACAGGAAACAGAACTCAATAACAAAGACAGACACTACCTCACAGTGAAAGGCTAGAAAATAATTTTCCAAGCAAATGGTGCAAAGAAACAAGCTGGAGTAGCCATTCTAATATCAAATAAAATAAACTCAAAACCAAAACTTATCAAAAGAGATAAGGAAACTTCATACTCATCAAAGGAAAAATATACCAAGATGAATGCTCAATTTAGAATATCTATGCTCAAAATACAAGGGCATCTACATACATAATAGAAGCTTTACTAAGGTTCAAAGCACACATTGCACCTCACAGAATAGTAGTGGGAGACTTCAATACCTGTCGCGCCCAGCTCCGCCGAATAAGCAGACGCGGCAACACAGGATTCTTCCGACAGCACTCTTTATTGTTCAGCTCTGTTCCAAGATGGAGAAGGACACGAGCTCGGAGAGCTCGTCACTTATATAGGGCTTGGTGAGGCGTGTGCGTCTCCTATTGGTGCTTTAGCAAGAACCAATCAGACGAAAGCAGCTTGCATCACTCTGTGGACAACTGCGCATGCGTCAACTCTCGAGAAGAACCAGGAAGTAGGAAACCGGCGCCATCTTCTAATGGCGGAGCGGCTCCCGACAAATACCCCAATGTCAAAATGAACAGATCATGGAAACAGAAAATAAACAGAGACACAGTGAAACTAATAGAAGTTATGAACCACATTGATTAACAGATAATCTATAGAACATTTCATCCTAAAACAAAAGAATATAATTTCTCAGCATCTCATGGTACCTTTTCCAAGATTGACCATACAATTGGTCACAAAACAGGCCTCGACAAATTCAAGAAGACTTAAAAAAATCCCATTTATCCAATCAAATCACCATGGACTAAGGCAGGTTTTCAATAACAACAAAAACAACAGAAAGACCATATACACATGCAGATTGAACAATGTTCTACTCCGTGATAACTTGGTCAAGGAAGAAATAAAGAAAGAAATTATAGACATTTTAGAATTTAATGAAAATGAATGCATGTCATATCAAACTTATGAGATACAATGAAATGAGAGCAAAGAGAAAAACTCATGATTCTGTTCTGAGTGCCTCCAAAAGGAACCTGGGGAGAGCATACAATATGAACTTGACAGCACACTTGAAAGCCCTAGAACAAAAAGAAGCAAATACACCCAAGTACACCCAAGAGGAGCAGAGGGCAGGAAATAATCAAACTCAGCGGTAAAATCAACCAAGTAGAAACAAAAAGAATTATACAAAGTATCAATAAAACCAAGAGCTGGTTCTTTGAGAAAATCAATATTATAGGTAAACCATTAGACAGACTAACCAGAGGACACAGAAACAGTATTCAAATTAATAAAATCAGAAAGGAAAAGTCAGACATAACAACAGAAACTGAGGAAATTCAAAAAATCATCAGATCCTACTACAAAAGATTATACTAACCAAAATTGGAAAATCTGGATGAAATGGACAGGTTTTTAGACAGATACAAGGTGCCAAAGTTAAATCAGGAGCAGATAATTCACCTAAACATTACCATAACCCTAAAGGAATAACAGCAGTCATTAAATCTCTCCCGGCAAAAAAAAAAAAGCCCAGCACCATCTGGTTTGCATGCAGAATTCTACCAAACATTCCAAAAAGGCCTAATACTAATTCTTTTTAAACTATTTCACAAAATAGAAACAGAAGGAACACTACCCAATTCATTCTTTGAAGCTACAATTATGCTCATAGTTAAACCACGCAAAGACCCAACATAGAAAGAAATCTTCAGACCAATCTCCCTTATGAATATTGATGCAAAAATACTCAATAAAATTCTTGCAAGCAGAATCCAAGAACACATCAAAATAATCATCCATCATGACCAAGTAGGCTTTATCCAGGAATGCAGGAAAGGTTCAAAATAGGGAAATCCATCAACTTAATTCACTAAATAAGCAAACTTAATGAAAAGAAAACACACATGATCATCTCACTAGATGCTGAGAAAGCATTTGACAAAATTCAACACCCCTTCCTCATAAAAGTCTTGGAAACAAAAGGAATTCAAGGCATACCTAAACATAGTAAAAACAATATACAACAAACCAGTAGCCAACATCAAATTAAATGGAGAGAAACCCCACTAAAATCAGGGACTAGATAAGGCTGCCCACTCTCTCCCTACCTATTCAATATAGTACTGGAAGTCCTAGCCAGAGCAATTAGACAACAAAAGGAAGTCAAAGAAATACAAATTGGAAATGAAGAAGTCAAAATATCACTATTTGCAGATGATATGATATGATAATTAAGTGACTCCAAAATTTCTACCAAAGAACACCTAACATTCATAAACAACCTCAGCAAAGTGGCTAGATATATAATTAGCTCATATAAATCAGTAGCCTTCCTCTACTTAAATGATAAGAAAGCTGAGAAAGAAATGAGGGAAATGATGCCTTTCACTATAATCACAAATAATATAAAATACCTTGGTGTGGATCTAATCAAGCAAGTAAAAGATCTATATGACAAGAACTTGATGTTCCTGAAGAAAGAAATTGATGATCTCAGAAGATAGAACGATCTCCTATGCTAATGGATTAGCAGAATTAATATATTAAAAATGGCCATCTTGCTGAAAACAATCTACTGATTTAATGCACTCCCCATCAAAATTCCAACTCAATTCTTCACAGAAATAGAAATAACAATTCTCAAATACATTTGGAATAACAAAAATCCCAGGATAGCAAAAACTATTCTCAACAATAAAAGATCTTCTCAGGGAATCGCCCTCCCTGACCTCAAGCTAAACTATAGAGCAATAGTGATCAAAACTGCATGGTATTGGTACAGAAATTGGCAAGAAGATCAATGGAATAGAATTAAAGACCCAGAAATGAACTCACACACCTATGGTCACTTGATCTTTGACAAAGGAGCTAAAATCATCCAGTAGAAAAAAGACAACATTTTCAACAAATGGTGCTGGTCCAACTGGAGGTCAGCATGTAGAAGACTGCAAGTCAATCCATTCATAATTCCTTCTACAAAGCTCAAGTGCAAGTGGATCAAGGACCTCTACATAAAACCAGAAACACTGAAAGTAATAGAAGAGAGTGTGGGGTAGAGCCTCAAACACATGAGCACAGGGGAAAATTTCCTCAACAGAACACCAATGGCTTATGCTCTGAGATCAAGAATTGTCAAATGGAACCTCATAAAATTGCAAAGCATCTGTGAGACAAAGGACACTGTCAATAGGACAAAGCAGCAACCAACAGATTGGGAAAAGATTTTTACCAATCCTACATCCTATAGATGGCTACTATCCAGAGTATACAAAGAACTTAAGAAATTAGACTCCAGACGATCAAGTAACCCAATTAAAAATGGACACAGAGCTAAACAAAGAATTCTCAATTGAGGAAAAACTCAAATGATCCAAAAACACCTAAAGAAATGTTTGACATCCTTAGTCATCACGGAAATGCAAATCAAAACAACCCTGAGATTCCAACTCACACCAGTCAGAATGGCTAAGATCAAAAACTCAGGTAATAGCAAATGCTGGCATGGATGTGGAGAAAGAAGAACACTCCTCCATTGTTGGATTGAAAGCTGGTAAAACCACTCTATAAAGCAGTCTGGTGGTTCCTCAGAAAATTGGACATAGTATTACCTCAGGACACAGATATACCCCTCCTGAGCATATACCCAAAGATGGTCCAACATATAACAAGGTCACATGCTCCACTATGTTTATAGAAGCCTTATTTATAATAGCCTGAAGCTGGAAAGAACCTAGATGTCCTACAAAAGAGAAATGGATATAGAAAATGTGGTACCTTTACTCAGTGGAGTAATACTCAGATAATAAAAGCAATGATTCATGAAATGCTTTGGTTAATGATGAAACTAGACAGTATCATGCTGAATAAGCTAACCTAGTCACAAAGAACACACATGTTATGCACTCACTGATAAGTGGATATTTGCCCATAGACTCACAATACCTAACATGCAACACACAGACCACATGAAGCTCAAGAAGAAGGAAGACCATAGTGTGTTTGCTTAGGTCCTTCTTAAAAAAAGTAACAAAATTCTCATGATAGCAAGTATGGAGACAAAGAGTTAAGCAGAGACTGGAGGAGGGACTGTCTGGAGACTTCCCTACCTTGAGGTACATCCCATGTGCAGTCACCAAATGCAGACACTGTTGTGGATGTCAGGAAGTGCATAATGACAGAACCCTAATATACCTGTCTCCTGAGAGGATCAGCCAGAGGCAAAACCTTGCAAATAACCATAGTAATGATCATAGGGACCTCATTGGAGGAAGTAGAGAGAAAACTGAAGGAGCTGAAGGGCTTTTGGCCCCATGGAAAGAGTGAAAATACCAACCAAACATAGCTCCCAGAGTCCAAACCACCAACCTGGGAACACACTTGGAGAGACCCATGGCTCTAGCTGTATATGTAGTAGAGGATGACCTTCTCAGTCATTGGTGGGAGAGGAGGTCCTTGGTCCCATGAAGGCTGGATTCCTCAGTGTGGGGGAATTTGAGGGCAGGGAATGGGGGCATACACTCATAAAAGTAACAGGATAGGGGAATGGGATAAGAGGTTTCAGGGGGAGGAATGGGCAAAAGGGATAACATCTGAAATGTAAATAAATGAAATATACAATTTTTAAAAAATGAATGTCAAGGAACTTTCTGCTGAGTGCCTATGGCATCCTAAAAACTAGGCAGACTTATGCCTAGGTAAAAAGGAAAGATCAATTTACTGACATATGTCATGATTCCAATCAGATATTTAATATGGGGAAGATGACATTTTTTTTTCTGCAGGATGCTGAAGGAGCATAGTGGCTGCCAGAGTGATTGGTGAGACATGGTGATGATGAGACAAAGAATGATATTGACCTGTGAATTTGCTGATGTTCTGGCAATGGTGACTGGGAAACTGTATTAGACATATGTTCCTGACCTACCTTTGCTTGCCAACATCTTGGCAGTCAAAGTACATGACTTGAAACTAAAAATGGACCCTCAGACAGAGTTATTAATTTAACAGGCTGGCAAGCCAAGGACAGGTTTGATTCTGCATAGAAACTTACCAACCTAAGACAAAAGTGCAATGCTTTTGATAATCACATTCTACGATGGGTAAGGAAGGCATTCTTATCAAAACAACCTAATACAGGCTTAGTCTTGTTAATGAAATAAAAAAGGGGAAAATGTGCAGAGGTTTTGGGGCTGCTTGGCAGGAATTTGACATTAGGCTAAAACAAAGAAGTAATTTCAGGCAGAAATATAAATCTTAAGCTAGAACAAAGAAATAGGCTTCAGACATGAAAATGACTTTGGGCTAGGACAGGGAAGTAGGCTTAGATATTTTGGTCTTACTGATAAGCCTTTAGAAATAGTACTCAGGGGAGTGATCATAGAACTTTTTTTACTGCCTTGCTTGTTCTTTGACTATTTGTGTTTATTGTCTTACTTGTTCTTTGTCTATTTGCATTTATTGTATTGCTTGTTCTTCAACCTAGAACTGACCTTATACATGCATGTAATTAAAATGGTATAAAAGCAAAAAGGAGGAGGGATGGAAAAGGGGGCTTATGAAGGGGATACAGGGAAAGAGGATAATATCTGAAATGTAAATAAATAAAGTATCTAATAAAAAAAGAATCACATAAATAAAATTTACCATCACAAGAACAAGATGCACGTGGCAAAAATATGTTTTATCATAGAGGCACATAAACAAATAATTGTAGGTAGTTGAAATGAATAATCTGAAGTGGACTCACTCCTATTCTATTATCTCTGAGAGGGCCATGAAAGCACATCTCAAGAAACTGAGGTCATGACTCTTGTCATCTTCATATTATTTATTTATTTTTATATTCATTTTTTATTTGTTTATTTATTGTATTTTCTCACAAGCACTCAGAATTCCCCACACGACTCTGTTCTTGGACTATGTTCCAATAATCATGGTATTTCATCAGAGCAATGGTATCCCTAACCTCCAACACAATGAAAGGTAGAATATAGTAATATTATATTTTAAGATCTCTTCTATTCTCTAAAACTGGAAAATAAGAAGAAACAAAATGTTTGAAAGTATACAGTATCTAAAACCAAACCAATATGAAAAAATTATTTAAATAGATTCACAATATAACAGCTTTGAACAATAGTAAAACTTCTTCTAACTGTAAATGGCCCATGAATAGATGCATTTCCAGAATTCTAACAGAACTTCAAAAAAATTAATACTCATATTATTCTAATTATTTCATATAATAAGAAGACAGGAAGGTTTCCAAATATGTTTGATGATTTCAGTATCACCTAATACCCAAACTTAATGAAAAATCAAAACAAAACAACAAAATACAATGTATTCTTCCTGATAAAGTGAAATCATGCTCATCTAAAAATAACCAAATTTGTTTAACATGAGAAATGCAAGAATGTTTCCATATGCACTATACATTATTTATATAAATAGCCTTAAGACACAATTGAAAGATAGTCTCATTAGATTCAGAAATAGTCTCTGACAAACATACTTTTATAATAAAAGTTAAGGAAGCTCTAGCAATAGAAGGAGCACATCTTAACATATAATGTCTTCTCATTCAACATATATATATGTATATATATATATATATATATATATATATATATATATATATGTGTGTGTGGGGGGGGGTAATTAGAGATATATAAACAGGGAAACAAATCAATATATCAAGGTTTGCAGACCATAAGATTCTTCAAATAAGAGACCCTAAAGACACCACACACACACACACACACACACACAACACACACACACACAGAAAACGAAAAGAGAAAGAAGTCAAAGAGCTGATAATTTTAGCAAAGTATCCAGTTACAAAATTAATATAAAAATATCTATAAAAATATAGTGTTACAGCAAGAGAGGTGCTGGTGTTGGGTGGAGGACCTGGTGGTTGGGCCATGTGTGCTCACACGAGGTATCTCTTGGTGTCCAGCTGCACGGGAGGCTGACAGGTAGACCAGGCCATCTTTTCAGAGGATGACCATGTGGTCTTCATTCATTTTGGACACGACTGGGACCCCACTTGCATGAAGATGGATGAGGTTCTATACAACATTGCTGAAAAGGTTAAAAATTGTACAGTTTTTCATCTTGTGGATATTACAGAAGCACCTGACTTCAACAAGATGTATGAGCTATATGACCCTTGCAGTCATGTTTTTCTTCAGAAACAAACATATCATGATTGATTTGAGCACTGGAAACAACAAGATCAGCTGGGTCATGGACGACAAACAAGAAGTGGTTGACATTGTAAAGACTTTGTACCATGGTACCCACAAAGGCTGGGGTCTTTGATGATGTCTTCCAAGGCCTATTTTACAAAGTACATTAAGTATTGCTCTTAGGCTTTGCAAAGGACACTATGAGGCTCTTCCATATAGAAATACTCTACTCTCAGAGCCTCTGGAAAGAGCTTGCAGCAGAATATTGCTATAGAGCTGAAACATCCTTGAGATGAGGGATACAGGATCTTAACAACCTGAAGCAAATAAACATGGTAAAGGAACAGTAAAAAAAAAAAATCTATAAAAATATGTCTTTCTATAAGTCAATGATGAAATGCCAAAAAAAGAAGAAAGAAAATCAATCCTTTTCACAATAACATACAGATAGACATACACATACACACACACATACACATAGAGAGAGAGAGAGAGAGAAAGAGAGAGAGAGGAGAGAGAGAGAATAAAATACCCAGAAATACATAAAAACAATGAAAGAAAGACATGTAAAATAAAAACTTGAAGTCACAGATGAAATTAAACAAGTAGGGAAATCAGAATTTGCAAAGAACTTTCATAATCATAGTTTAGAATAATTAATATTTTGAACATGATGATTACATTAAAAGCAACCTACATAATCAGCACTATGTCAATTAAAATATTAGGACCTTTCTATACAGATATAAAAAATGAATCCAAAAACCTCCATGTAAATTAAAAGACCAAAGAGAACCCAAATCGTTTGAAACAACAACAAAACTGTGTGAGGTTCAGCCATCCTTGAACCTGATTTAAGCTACACTACAGAGGATAATAAGATTAGTACTGTATACACACAAAATAGAGATATAGATCAATGAAACAGGATAGAGGAAACAGGCATGTGTACATTAAACTACAGCTCAATGATTTTTAACAATGATATGAAGAACATACAGTGGAAAAAATGCATCTTCTACAGATAGTGCTGAGAATCGTGGATTTCAACACAAGGAAAAATGAAGCTATATTGTTACTGCTTAACCCTGCACAAAACTCATCTACAAAGGGATCAAAAGCCCCAATGTAAAATGTAATATTCTGAAATTTCTAAAGAAATTATATGTGGTATACACTTCAAGCTACAGGTGCAAATAAGACTTTCTAAATGTGACTAATGTAGCATATGAATTAAAATTAGAAATTGACAAGAAGTATCACATGAAACTAAGCTTCTGTAGAGTAAACAAATTGTGAATTGAATGAGTGGGGAGAAAAATAATGAAAGAGAGACTTTGCCATCTACCATATCTGACAGGATTTATGGGTTTGTGTGTGTGTTTGTGGTGTGTGTGGTGTGTGGTTTGGTGTGTGTGTGTGTATGTGTGTGTGTGGTGTGGTGTGGTGTTGTGTGTGTGTGAGTATATGTGTGCATCCTAAACTATGAATGTATACTTCAAATGATCACATAGTCTACTGAGAGTGCTGACTGGCTAAGAGCACTTGAAAACCATCCAAGGACTATTATTCAACCCACATGGTAGTTCAAAGCAACCTGCTGCTCCAGCTGAAAGGGAAGCCATTGCCTCTAGCCTTCTCAGCCATAGGCACAAATATGGGAATACCACATGGGGACACATGCAGATACCTAACTAAATAAAATGAGATAAAGACATCATGGGATCTGGAGTAAAAGAATATAATTTGTACCTTAATATAAAATACAAAATGATAAACATCTTTCAAAGCGTATACATGTAAAGCAATACAAATTAATTCATTACATCACTTTTATTAAATCATTTCAGAATTTCCTTCTAAAAGGATATTTAGTACAATTGTTGAGGATGTAGTTCAGCTGACAGAATACTTGCCTAGTAGGCACAAAGTCTTGGACATGAGCCATTAACACATAAACTAGATAAGTGGTGCAGAACTATAATATAAAACACTGAGAGGTAAATAAAGAAGAATTATAAGTTTCAAATCACCCTAAGACACATAGTAAGTTCAAGTCTAGTGTGAGGTACATAAAACAATATGACAAATTTCTCAAAAATAGAAAAGAAAAAGTAAGAAACAATGATTAGAGAAAGGGAAAGATATAGCAAGGAAAAGAAGAAAGAAAGAAAGAAAGAAAGAAAGAAAGAAAGAAAGAGAAAGAAAGAAAGAGAAAGAAAGAAAGAAAGAAAGAAAGAAAGAAAGAAAAGAGAACTACTTACTTCTAATAGTTACATGATAGTTAATGCTACGGAACAGAATTGATAAAGAGTTATAATGACTCTGCAGTTCTCAGTTCAGATTTGCAAGACATTGAGAATTTTCACAATTTTCTAATTATGGTAAGGGTATGTATTTTCTTCATTGAAATAAATTATTGGCCTTTCTCAAGGACACTTAATATTGGACACTGCTATATGAAGGATATAAAAATCATACTCTAATTACCATTTGGATTTAGGTGATTTGGCTTGAAATTTGTTTATTTTACAGGAGTAGTAGCAGTAACTTAATTTCATGCCTGTGAAATGTAAATCAATTTATAAAACTACATTGGATTTATATTAAATGTCTTGTTGCTTTCATCTTTAAACTCTCTATCTATGTACTTTATATTTAGACTTCAACTCTTCACAAATACTGGAAAATGGTCTAACTTAGCAAGCACTATGTGAGTTCAAAATCCAATTTATTTCTTCAAAATATGTATCTGTATGTTTGAATATAATCTAGGACAGATTGTCAATATAGGAGTAAAGGATTGCAGATTTATAAAAGTATGAAGTTTAAAATTTTATTCACATTACATAATTCAAGTTTTTATTTTCATCACTGAACAAGCTTATTTTAATTGCTATTTTTAGTATACAAACTGAATGTGTTTGTGTCTTGTAGTAATATCTAAACTATGCCTGTGAGTTCTTACAAATATGACTCTCAAACATGACTTAAACAAAGAGAACACCAATGAATGTGCAAAACTGGGTGGGGGAAAATCCCAAAATGTCTCAATCCTGCACAATAAGAAATAGGAATTGTTCAAGGTTGGATGTAGCTGGGGCAGCCCTTCCAATGGAAAAATATCCTAACTGGTATCAAGTGCTTAGCAGAAAACCCTGAACTCAACATACAATAACATTATATGTAACCAACAGGTTGTGTTTTGGACAAGATATGTATATACAAATACATATATGTATGGAATAACAGTTGATGAAAACAGAGGCCATGAATTTGAAGGAGAGTAGGGAAGCTTTGATGGGAAACTTTGGAGGAAAAGGAAGGAATAAATTTAATTAAAACACAATTTCAAAAATAATAAAAGGAAGAAATGCATTGCCATGTTATGTGTTATTTTGAATTCAGAATACCCCCATAGACTTATATATTTGAATGCATAATCACCAGGAATTGCCACTATTTGAAAGAATTAGAATGATTAGGAGGCATGGTGTTTTGAGAGGAAGCAGATCTCTGGGGTTGTGCTTGGAGGTTTCAAAATTCCATGACAAGCCCAGCCCCCAGCCCCCAGGCCCTCCACCCTTTGCTCATGGATCAGGATATAGTTCTCAGTTACTGCTTCAGCACCTGCCTTCAGCCACCATGATCCCCATCAAGATGAGAATGAACTAAATCTCTGAAACTATAAACAAGCCAGCAATTAAATGCTTTCCTTCCTAAGAGATTCTGTGGTTATGGTGTCTCATCACAGCCACAGAACAGTTGCTAAGAAAGAAGTTGGTATCAGGGTATGAAGTATTGCTTTGACAGACCTGATGATTCTGTTTGTTGGCAGAATCTTGACTTCTGATTAGGAAAACATCTGGAAGTATGAAGCAGGGCTCAATAGACCATACTAGTGTGACCATTCCATAGGATGACTAGTATGGAAGAAAGTTGTGCTGACAGTAATGTAGATTTTTGACAGCTCCAGTGGTTTCAGAGGAGAATATTAATAGTTGGCCTAGAGACCATTCTTGTAATATTTTGGCAAAGAATGTGATTTGTTTTATCCTTAGTTTAAAAATCTCCTGGAGGCTAAATTGAAAAGTTTTGAATAAATTGCTTTGGCAGAGTAGATTTCAAGACACCAAGTATTGGAGATGTTTTGGGTTTTTAATAGCCAGTTATATACAGATATATGGGGAAAAGAAACAAACTAGACCAAAGGAAATGCAGAATGCAGTTTGAGAAGAAAAAGGATGACAGGAAATATGATAGCACTAAATCCACTGCTCAAGAAAATAAAAGGTTTAAAGAAAATGCTGCTTCGAATGGAGCAAAGAAGTGTGCTCTCCAGACAAGGCCACACCCAGATTAGATTCCAAATTCTGAAACAGATCTAAAGACAAGCTTCAACAATGAACAAAACACCAAGGACACAAAGCTTTGACATTAGGGAAGGTGATGTAGGATTTGGAGTTTGCACTGCTAGATTTTGTTTTTGTTTTTGTTTCAGACAAGTATTTTCTCACAACACTCTTTCCTCCATCTTTGAATGATAACGTTGGGTGTTAAAAGTCATTGTATGTTAAAAGCATCTTATCTATATTTATTATGATTTTACAGGAGTTATAGTTAAGAAATTGCTATAAGTTTCAGAAAAAATTTGAACTTTAAACTTGTAAACAGTTTAGAGACCGTAATGAAGTTGAATTACATGAATTTTGCCTTATGATTGGGCTATAAGTCTTGGGGGGCTGGGAGTGGAATGTGGTGGATTGAATAAGAATGGCCCCAATAGCTTCATATATTTCAATGCTTATTTACCAGGGAATAGCACTATTTGAAAGAATTAGAAATATTAGGAAGTAAGGCCTTGTTGGATGAAGGGTCACTTGGAGTGGGTTTTAATGTTTCAACACTAAACAAATCCCAGCCTCGCCTCTCTCCTCTATCAATCTATATATAGTCCATCTGCGTAGGTATCAGGATGTAGCTCCTAGCTATTGTTCCAGCACCTGCCTGCAGATACCCATCATGATGACAATGGACTAAACCTCTAAAACTGTAAACAAGTCCTAAATTAAATATTTTCCTTTATACAAGTTTCCTTGGTCATTGAGGTAGTTGAATAAAATGGCCTCCATTGGACTGTAATGAATGTCACTATTAGGAGGTGTAGCCTGGTTGGAGTAAGTGTATTTATATTTTTCATGGCTGAGAAATTCTGTAAAAGACAGCTCTTATACTGATTTATGAATACTTGAACTCATGTTTTCAGAGTTCTTTCCCTTACCATTAAGGTTTTTCCTGAGGGTTTCATCATCACAGAAGCACATTTCTTTTGCCTCCTAGGATCATGATGTTTCAATTATCATGGACCCATTGACCTTGGCAGGGAGAACATTTCCCAAAGGAGGAACATGAATTAAAATATGTATTTTATTATATGAACAAGCCTTATGCCTAGCAACCATCAGCACTCATGAAGGAGCACACACCTCTGGCTTTGCTACAGGGGCAGGAAACATGTCACATCATCCCTTCCATGGCCATGCAGGATTGGCACTTTGAGATCTCAGAAGCTCAGGCTGGCCAGTGTGTCACAGTTTTTTCCTGCTGCCTGCTAATACAGATGTAGAATTGAACTCTGGAATACATTTTCAGCAACATGCCTGCCTGCATGTTACTATCATTCCCTCTATTGATAATGAACTACATCTCTTAACAGTAAATCAGACCCAATTAAATACTTTCCCTTATAAGAGTCCTTGTGGTGTTTCTTCACAGCAATAGCACAATAATTAAGACACAATGAAAATAAAAGGAGAAAGAACCAAAGCTACTGGGGGAAGAAAAGTATGTGGCTTCTATGTCTGTATGTTTCACATAGCATTGGTACATTTCATTAAAGGAACTTCCAAAGACAGCATCAGTTTACATATTTTGAATTTTATTTCTGTGCTTAATAAATGTCATTACTATTCATTTGTTACACAAAGATCCAGGCAAAGATCTTCAACACAGGGCTTGAACTCTCACTCCACAGATCTCAAAGGGCTCCAGTGAAAGGAGTCAAAAAAGTAATCCAGAGAATTATTGTCATTACAACTAGCTCATACAGCTAATAGCTGACAGATGGAAACACAACAGTGATAATCCAGGCACTGCAGCATTCAACATCTTGTTTAGCTTTGAAATCCTGTGCAGTGTGTTGGGCTCACTGTGCTACCACCATTGGGGATAAACACATCATGGTGTGTTTATTCATCTCCTGGCAACACCTTGCTTCTTTGTAATTGTCCTAGTTCCCTTGTCTTTTAAAGATTTCAGTCTTAAGAAGAAGAAAAACACTAGAAATTGTTTATAAGAGCTCAAATTTTGCAAAGATTTACGTTTCTAACAAAATAGTTCTGGTGCAGGCCATGCTGGTTATAGCTATGATTAACCAATAAACTTGACATTGCATGAAGCAATCATTGAGCATGAGTACATTTCCTGATCCCTGTCATTTTGACACAGACAACTCGCTGTGCTAATGCTATTCCTGAATTTTCTTCAATATTTTACAAAGCGATGTCTCTCAAAATGGCAGCAAGCAATAAGAAGCTACACAATGTTTTTCTTCCACAATTTAAATGAAACATTTTTAAATGATAAAAATTCCTTAAGTCAAATAAGTGATATAAACCAGCAGTTTTAATTGCTTTTCACAGACTATAAAATGAAACCTATAAAACATTATTATATGGTCAACATTTATAATGATAAGCTCAAGAAAGTCAGGACTATTTACATGTGCTTTTAGGGGAAACTCTGACATACATTGAACAAGTTTATGATTCTAATTCAAACAGAAACTCCTTTTAACAATAAAATGTCAGGTAGAAAAGGCAAAAGGATGCTAGCAATAGTCAGAGCAACACACTCAGGGACCTAAAACATTTTCAAATTACATAGGCTTGAACAATAAAGTCAACACATATTGAGGGTTACAGACAAAGCCTCAAATGATATTGGGTTAGTTTCTTTTGGAATGAGCATTGTAGGACACATTGCAAGGTTCTCTGTTTCAAAAAACTCATAGAATATGGTATCAAAAAAGTGGTATTAGAGTATGTTTGATGGAACCTCCCACATAAAGATGAAAAAAAAAAAAAACCTCCTAATGAAATTAAACTAAGTTATAACAATAATTCAGATATAAAATATGAATATATTTTCTGAATCTTATTCCATAATATCTTTTCTCTATACCTGTCCAAAAAAGAAACATCTGTCACCTCCAAAGAGTCAAATACATTGCTTATGCTGGAGTCAAATATGAGTGACTTTGAATTGGAAATTGACAATAAAAAGTTAGAACAAGGGAGTCATTTCATGCACTTTGAAGAATAGCAGAACAAATAACATAACTCAAGATATTTTTAAAAATACATACATATATATATGGTAAGCTGGTTATTGCAAAGTGGGAAAACCTTTGCTACAGGCTTTAGTTGTTTCTAAAGACACACTATAGTGTCTACAGTGTCTTAGGCATTTGGTTGGTGGAAATTGGAGGTCAGTTTTTTATATTCCTAGTGACTTGCCTAATAGTTATAAAATATGTTAGATCATGTTCACAGAACTGGGAATTTTAACATTCGAATCTTTCTAAGGTAATGAAGTATTAATCTGTCAGTCATTTAAATGAGAATCAGCTACAGATTCTTCTCACTAATTTTCATTCATACACCTATATGTCCTGAAGAGCTGAAATACTCAGTGAATGTTTGTTGATATGACTCAAATTAAGTCCACTGTCTCAGTATGCTTTGTGCTGTTACATTTCTGAAATGTGGTAATTTTCTCTTATTTCAAATCAGGTGTAGGCCCATGGTTTGGTGTAGGATGCAGCAGGGAGTAGAAGAGCTAGAAGAGACATGGAGCCTACTCTGAGAACAAGGAATAGAAGGATATAACTGACCAGTCCATGCAAGCACATTTCTTCATGTGATATGTTGCCAACACCTGACTTCCAGAACATAAATATTTAAATCATAAATTGAGGCATAACTTTTAAAAATATTGTTCCTATCCTGTCACCCAGGACTCTGGAAAGTTGGACTTAAAGATTCAGACAATCACACCCAGCCCAGGCTGCATACCACAGCATATTCTTGATAGATAGATGATAGATAGATAGATAGATAGATAGATAGATAGATAGATAGATAGATAGATAGATTGTCCATTCAAAGAAGAAGCTGCCGGATATGATAAATCAGGAGATAAAAATAACTAGTTTAGTGAACAATACTTGACTCCTTTTATATTTCTTATATTTTATCTTGAGTTATCTAAGCCTCCCTGATGATCACCCACTTCTGTATCAAGAAAATAAAAAGGACTCCTTTGGGCTCAGTATAGGATTGGTCTCGCAGTCTCACAGAAATTCATTTTTGTCCCTTGCACTGTTGGCTTCTCTCATTCCTTAGGTTTCTCTGTTAATGCAACAAGGACATATATCACTCTTAGCCCTGTATTCATAAATGGATATTTCTCAAAACTGCAAAACCTGAAATGAAAGCAGGTAAAATATCTACTCCAACATTCTTAAACAGAAGAGGGATCTATATACACAAAGTAAGTTCTATCTTCCATTTCTGCCATCAGTAGAATCGGAAAACAACGATCTCTTCACAGATGTACTGAGGTCACACTCCAGGTGTCCACATCATTACTTGGATTTATATCACACATTTATCTTTCTCCCTTATCCACTATACTTCTTTTTTTTTTTTTTTTTTTAATTTTTTTTTTTTTTTATTTTCAGCAAATCAAAAAAATTTAAAAAGCATTCAAACAGAATAAAATGAAAAGAAACAAACAAGCAAAATACCAAGTGTCAGATATACTTATACAAGAATTCTATAGAGCCTTCAAACAAGCAATACTTTTTGAGTTATGTTTAAAAAAATTCAGAACCACAATAAGCTCCTTCACAAAGCAAATAATATTGAAATAGTGAAATCAACTATAAACCCAACAAAAATATATAAGTTATAGTCCAGTATCCCTCATGAATATACATACAAAAATTCTCAATGAAGTAGTTGCAAACTGAATACAAGAGATATAAAAAAATAATATTCCATGAACAACTGAACAACTGTTTTTTTTTAGAAGACCATACTCCATATACAGGCTGCATGTTTTGGGATAGCCCCCACTCCAGATGTTTGAGACCTACATGAAAACCAAGCTGCACATTTACAACATATGTGCAGGGAGGCCTAGGTTCAGCCCATGGAGCTAGATCTGTGTAGACTAGATATGCTCCGCGGTTGGTGATTCAGTCTCTGAGAGCTCCAAGGGTTCAGGTTGGTTTACTCTGTTGATCTTCCTGTGCAGTTCCTATCTCCTTAGGGCCCACAATCCTTCCACCTATTCTTCTTTAAGAGTCCTCAAGCTCCATCCACTGTTTGGCTCTGGATGTCTGTATCTGTCTGAGTCAGCTGCTGGTTAGAGCCTCTCAGAGGACAGCTTGCCCCTGTCTGTTCTGAGGCTGGAGGTTTAGATCCTGGGAGCTCTGGTTGAATCTTTTGATACTCATTCTAAAAAGGACAAAAGCACCCTCACTTTGGTCTTCCTCCTTCTTCTTGAGTTTCATGAGGTTTATGCGTTGCATCTTAGGTATTGTGTGTTTTGGGGCTAATATCCGCTTATCAGTGAGTGTATACCATGTGTGTTCCTTTGTGATTGGGTCATCTCACTCAGGATGATATTTTCTAGCTCCATCCATTTGTCTAACAATTTCATGAGCTCATTATTTTTAATGGCTGAGTAGTACTCCATTGTGTAAATGTACCACATTTTCTGTATCCATTCTTCTGTTGAAGGACATCTGGGTTCTTTCCAGCTTCTGGCTATTATGAATAAGGCCGCTATAAACATAGTGGAGCATGTGGCCCTGTTGCATGTTGAAATATCTTCTGGGTATATACCCAGGAGGGGTATAGCTGGGTCCTCAGGTGACACCATGTTCAATTTTCTGAGGTATCGCCAGACTGCTTTCCATAGTGGTTGCACCAGCTTGAAATCCCACCAACAATGGAGGAGTGTTCCTCTTTCTCCACATCCTCGACAACATCTGCTGTCACCTGTGTTTTGGATCTTAGCCAATCTGACTGGTGTGAGGTGGTATCTCAGTGTTGTTTTCATTTGCATTTCCCTGATGACTAGGGATGCTGAGCACTTCTTTAGATGTTTCTCAATCATTCGAGTTTCCTCAGTTGAGAGTTCTTTGTTCAACTCTCTACCCCATTTTTTAATAGGGTTATTTGATGTTCTGGAATCTAGTTTCTTCAGTTCTTTGTATACCTTGGATATTAGCCCTCTATCAGATGTAAGGTTGGTGAAGATCTTTTCCCAGTCTGTTGGTTCCTGCTTTGTCCAGTTGACCGTATCCTTTGCTTTACAGAAGCTTTGCAGTTTTATGAGATCCCATTTGTCAATTCTTGATCTTAGAGCATACGCCATTGGTGTTCTGTTCAGGAACTTTTCCCCTGTGCCCATATGATCAAGGCTTTTCCCTATTTTTTCTTCTATTAGTTTCAGTGTAGCTGGTTTTATGTGGAGGTCCTTGATCCACTTGGAATTGAGCTTTGTACAAGGAGATAAGTATGGATCAATTTGCATTCTTCTACAAGTTGACCTCCAGTTGGACCAGCACCATTTGTTGAAAATGCTGTCTTTTTTCCACTGGATAGTTTGAGCTCCTTTGTCGAAGATCAAGTGACCATAGGTATGGGGGTTCATTTCTGGGTCTTCTATTCTATTCCATTGATCCTCCTGACTGTCTCTGTTCCAATACCATGCCGTTTTTATCACTATTGCTTTGTAGTACAGCTTGAAATCGGGGATGGAGATTCCCCCAGAAGTTCTTTTATTGTTGAGTGTGGTTTTCGCTATCCTGGGTTTTTTGTTATTCCAAATGAATTTTAAGATTGCTCTTTCTATCTCTGTAAAGAATTGAGTGGGAATTTTGATAGGGATTGCATTAAATCTGTAGATTGCTTTCGGCAAGATAGCCATTTTTACTATATTAATCCTTCCAATCCATGAGCATGGGAGATCTTTCCATCTTCTGAGATCTACTTCGATTTCTTTCTTCAGGGTGTTGAAGTTCTAGTCATACAGGTCTTTTACTTGCTTGGTTAGATTCACCCCAAGATATTTTATACTATTTGTGACTATTGTGAATGGTGTCGTTTCCATAATTTCTTTCTCAGCCAGTTTATCCTTTGTGTAGAGGAATGCTACTGATTTGTTTGAGTTAATTTTATACCCAGCACTTTGCTAAAGTTGTTTATCAGGTTTAGGAGCTCTCTGGTGGAAGTTT
This sequence comes from Mastomys natalensis, assembly GCA_021653895.1. NCBI lineage: Eukaryota > Metazoa > Chordata > Mammalia > Rodentia > Muridae > Mastomys > Mastomys natalensis. The sequence continues at coordinate 647,397 of JAJTUV010000543.1, read as the reverse complement.
TGGGGTCACGTAAGTATACTGACATGTCATCTGCAAATAGTGAAACTTCGACTTCTTCCTTTCCAATTTGTATCCCTTTGATCTCCTTCTGTTGCCTAATTGCTCTGGCTAGGACTTCCAGAACTATATTGAACAGGTAGGGGGAGAGTGGGCAGCCTTGTCTAGTCCCTGATTTTAATGGGATTGCTTCAAGTTTCTCTCCATTTAGTTTGATGTTGGCTACTGGCTTGCTGTATATTGCTTTTACTATGTCTAGGTATGGACCTTGAATTCCTGATCTTTCCAAGACTTTTATCATGAAGGGGTGTTGAATTTTGTCAAATCTTTCTCAGCATCAAGAGATATGATCATGTGGTTTTTTTCTTTGAGTTTATTTATGTAGTGGATTACGTTGATGGATTTCCGTATATTGAACCAACCCTGCATTCCTGGGATAAAGCCTACTTGATCATGGTGGATAAGTGTTTTGATGTGTTCTTGGATTCGGTTCGAGAGAATTTTATTGAGTATTTTTGCATCGATATTCATAAGGGAGATTGGTCTGAAGTTCTCTTTTCTTGTTGGGTCTTTGTGTGGTTTAGGTATAAGTGTAATTGTGGCTTCATAGAATGAATTGGGTAGTGTTCCTTCCGTTTCTATTTTGTGGAATAGTTTGAAGAGAATTGGTATTAGATCTTCCTTGAAGGTTTGATAGAATTCTGCACTAAAACCATCTGGACCTGGACTTTTTTTGGTGGGGAGACTTTTAATGACTGCTTCTATTTCTTTCACAGTTATGGGACTGTTAAGATGGTTTATCTGATCCTGATTTAACATTGGTAACTGATACTTGTCTAGAAAATTGTCCATTTCATCCAGATTTTCCAATTTTGTTGAGTATAGGCTTTTGTAGTAGGATCTGATGATTTGTTGAATTTCCTCGGTTTCTGTTGTTATGTCACCCTTTTCATTTTGGATTTTATTGATTTGGATACTGTCTCTCTGCCCTCTGATTAGTCTGGCCAGGGGTTTATCTATTTTGTTGATTTTCTCAAAGAACCAGCTCCTGGTTTTATTGATTCTTTGTATAGTTCTCTTTGTTTCTATTTGGTTGATTTCAGCCCTGAGTTTAATTATTTCCTGCCGTCTACTCCTCTTGGGTGTTTTTGCTTCTTTTTGTTCTAGAGCTTTCAGGTGTGTTGTCAAGCTGCTAGTGTGTTCTCTCTCCAGTTTCTTTTTGTATGCACTTAGAGCTATGAGCTTTCCTCTTAGCACTGCCTTCAGTGTGTCCCATAGGTTTTGGTATGATGTGTCTTCATTTTCATTAAATTCTAAAAAGTCTTTAATTTCTTTCTTTATTTCTTCCCTGACCCCATTATCAACGAGTAGAGTATTGTTCAGTTTCCATGTGAGTGTGGGCTTTCCATTGTCTTTGTTGTTATTGAAGACCAGCTTTAGACCATGGTGATCTGATAGGATGCATGGGATTATTTCGATTTTTTTATATCTGTTGAGGCCTGTCTTGTGACCAATAATATGGTCTATTTTGGAGAAGGTACCATGTGGTGCAGAGAAAAAGGTATATTCTTTTGTTTTTGGGTGAAATGTTCTATAGATATCTGTTAAGTCCATTTGGTTTAAAACTTCTGTTAGTTTCACTGTACTTCTGTCTAGTTTCCGTTTCCCTGATCTGTCCAGTGCTGAGAGTGGGGTATTGAAGTCTCCCACAATTATTGTGTGAGGTGCAATATGTGCTTTGAGCTTTAGTAAGGCTTCTTTAATGAAAGTGGGTGCTCTTGCATTTGGTGCATAGATGTTCAGAATTGAGAGTTCATGTTGGTTGACTTTTCCTTTGACAAATATGAAATGACCTTCCTTATCCTTTTTTATATCTTTAAGTTGAAAGTCAATTTTATTCGATATTAGAATGGCTACTCCAGCTTGTTTCCTAGGACCATTTGCTTGAAAAATTGTTTTCCAGCCTTTTACTCTAAGGTAGTGTCTGTCCTTGTTACTGAGGTGGGTTTCCTGTATGCAGCAATAAGTCGGATCCTGTTTGCGTATCCAGTCTGTTAGTCTATGTCTTTTTATTGGGGAATTGAGTCCATTGACATTAAGAGATATTAAGGAGAGGAGACTGTTGCTTCCTGTTATTTTTGCTAAAAGGGGAGGCATTGTTTGTGTGGCTATCTTCTTTTGGGTTTGTTGGAGGTGGATTACTTTCTTGCTCTTTCTAGGGTATGATTGCTCTCCTTGTAATGGGTCTTTTCTGCTATTATTCTTTGTAGTGCTGGGTTTGTGGAAAGATATTGGGTAAATTTGGCTTTGTCATGGAATATCTTGGTTTCTCCATCTATGGTAATAGAGAGTTTTGCTGGGTATAGTAGCCTGGGCTGGCATTTGTGTTCTCTTAGGGTCTGCATGACATCTGACCAGGATCTTCTGGCTTTCATAGTCTCTGGTGAGAAGTCTGGTGTAATTCTGATAGGTCTGCCTTTATATGTTACTTGGCCTTTTTCTCTTACTGCTTTTAAAATTCTTTCTTTGTTTTGTGCATTTTGTGTTTTGATTATTATGTGACGGGAGGTATTTCTTTTTGGTCTAGTCTATTTGGTGTTCTGTAGGCTTCTTGAATGATTATGGGCATCTCGTTCCTTAGGTTAGGGAAGTTTTCTTCTATGATTTTGTTGAAGATATTAACTGGCCCTTTAAGTTGTGAATCTTCACTCTCTTCTATACCTATTATCCTTAGGTTTGGTCTTCTCATTGTGTCCTGGATTTCCTGGATGTTTTGTGTTAAGAGTTTTTTGCATTTTTCGTTTTCCTTGACAGTTGTGTCAATATTTTCTATGGTATCTTCTGCACCTGAGATTCTCTCTTCTATCTCTTGTATTCTGTTGGTAATGCTTGCGTCTGTGACTCCTGATTTCTTTCTTAGGTTTTCTATCTCCAGAGTAGTCTCCCTTTGTGATTTCTTTATTGTTTCTATTTCCATTTTTATGTCCTGGATGGTTTTGTATAAATCCTTCACCTGTTTGGTTGTGTTCTCTTGTGATTCTTTAAGGGCTTTTACCTGTTTACCTGTGTTCTCCTCGGATTCTTTGAGAATGTTATTTATGTCCTTCTTAAAGTCCTCCATCATCATCATTAAAAGTGATTTTAGGTCTGACTCTTGCTTTCCTGGTGATATGGGGAGTTCAGGACTTAATGTGGGAGAACTAGGTTCTGATGATGACATGTGTTCTGGGTTGCTGGCCCTGGTATTCTTGCGCTTGCCTTTTGCCATCTGGTTCTCCTTGGTGCTACCTGTGCTGTCTCTGGCTGGAACCTGTCTTTCCTGTTCTCTTGGTTGTGTCAGAACTGTTTAGGTTGGGTGTCGCTGCTGAGGTTCGAGCTAGGGCCCAGGATCTGCTCAGTGCTTTGGTCCAGACCGGAAGGAATCAGTGCTCTGGGCCAGGAGTGAGTTCCTGGATCCCTGTGGGACCTGGTTACTCCCTGTTTGGGGCAGGTGTTGCTGCCTCCTTGCTTAAGAAGCTGCTCGAGTTAGAGCTCCTGGGAGCCACGCTTCCTCTGGGTTCTGTGAGATTACCCAATCGGGCAGAGTTGCCGCCCGAGATCTGCTGAGCGCCCAGGCCCAAACCAGAAGGAACCAGTGCTGGGGCCAGGAGTGAGTACCTGGGTCCCGGTGGGTCCCAGTTACTCCCGGTTTGGGGCAAGTGTTGCTGCCTCCTTGCGTAGGAAGCTGCTTGGGTTAGAGCTCCTAGGAGCCCTGCTTCCCCTGGGTTCTGTGGGATTTGGTGTAGAGCTCCGGCCTAGGATCTGCTGGGAGCTCTGACCCAGACCGGAAGGAGCCGGTGCTCCGGGCCAGGAGTAAATCCCTGGGTCTCAGTGGGTCCCGGTGGGTCCCAGTTACTCCCTGTTTGGGGTGGGTGTTGCTGTCTCCTTACCAGAGATACTGCCTGGGTCAGAGCTGCTGGGTGCCCCACTTCTGCCGGGTTTTGTGAGGTTCGGTGCAGAGCTGCCTCCAGGGATCTGCTGCCTGGGCCCAGACCGGAAGCGGAAGTCCTCCACTATACTTCTTTGAGCTTATGTCACCCGTCTCTTTCCTGGTCTTTTACACTTGATTCCTATAATCATTGAGACAGGCAAGCTGTTGTGAAAAATGGTAGGTGTAATTAATGTAACTAATTTCACTCATTATTGTAATGGATGAGACCAATCAAAACTGTTGACAGTTTAAATATGAGCCTCAAAAAATTGTACATTTATACATACTATGTACATATTACATAGTGTGGATCTTTGCCTCTTCACAGTAAAAATTACATTGGCAACTATTGATGGTGACACCAATGACACAGTTTTATATTTAATTCCATAACATGTGTAGAGTGACTCATTTAAAGAGTAAATTATGGTAGAACTGCAACTAATAATGTATCAATCAGTTGAATTTTTATAACATACATGCTACTTAAACAAATGGCAACAAGACTGCAAATATCCATTAAGTATTCTACTTTTGGTATTCTTTTTAGCAATTAATATTGGATAGTAATAAATGCTTTGAAGCAAGAAACACACATTCTTTCCCTAAAATACCAGAGCCGAGAAAAGGCACTATGGCATTATTCAAAATTTATTCTAAATTCTGGTTCAAGGGCTTTGAGTCCTATCATTAAGGTGATAAGCTTTACTATAACATTATATTATTGTTCTGAGAATATACATAAGGTAAATGAAAGTAATCAATAATCGGGGGGGTAGGGATAAACCGTGTGCACTGTGAAAAATCATCACCTGTCAAAAAAGAGCTGATTAGCCTATAGCCATTAAAAAAATAGCAAGTGAGTTCTAGGAAAGGGTCAGGCATGGGAAGATTTGCCACCTAGACTCAAAGGAAATAAAATGTATGAAACTGAGGAGAGGTAACCAATGACATGGTACACATAGTGCAGTATAAACTGAATAATTTAGCCATGAACTAGTTGGGAAACAAGTCTAGCTTAAGACCTAGGCATTCATTAATAAATAATAAGCCTCGGAATCATTATTCAGGAACTGAGATATAGGTAAAAATTCCACGGTTAAATAAATGTGATGATTCCTCAGGAAGGTAGAAATCAATCTAACTCAATATCAATTTCATATACTCATTTATGTCTCCCTCTCTATGTATGCATATATATGTTATATATGCATATATGTTAAATATATATATATTTAACATATATGCATATGTATGTAGAACCATAAAATATATATAGCATATGTAATGCATGTATATAATATATTTAAAATATACATATATTTTAGTGAGGGATCTTGAACCTGGTGTTTTAAGCATGAAGGATGTAAACTCAGCTAATTAATACCATCCTCAATTCCATAATTTAAATACTTTAATCCATACATGAATTTGATCTTAACATTACTGCTAACAAGATATGCTTCAGAATTACTATGTCCATGAAGAACTCATGTAAAAATTCTAACAACATTCTTCAAATAGTTTTGGTACACATTAAGTAACAGACTGTAACACTTATAACCATGTCTGAATGTCAGCCATTTTCTCCTCAATTATAGGTAAACTGCTGATTCACACATGCCAAAGAAGAAAATCCCTGCTATATAATTTTTTAATTAATTAATTTATTTAATCATTTAAATCACACCATAATTTACTTATTCACACAGGGGTTATAAACACAAAAAGGCAGGATGTGGGGAAATGAATAACACCTGAGCATAGGTGTTCATGGGGAGTATGGATACCATTCAGAACAAGGTATCAGCTGGGTGAAGGTTCAGGTGACATGTCACTATGACTCTGCCTATGATTCCCTTGTCCTTATCTAAGTTGGTACTGTCTGCCAAGGCTGTCTATTTATAAGATCTATGACTACTCAAGCTGGTATGTTTCCACAGAAGCTACCTGTTTACAATAGCTTATAGTCTGCTGTTTCAGTGTTTTTCCACAGAGACCCAAGACTTTGTGTTAGCATGTATGCATGTCAGGCCTATTGCTGATTTTACGCCTATGGCTGATTTTAGGCCTTCAGTGTATAAGCAGGGCTACCCCTGACATCTCCTCCCTTCTCTAAATATAGAAGGGCCTTGGCAATTCTAATCTTGTGAAGGCAGGGATAGAGGCCTGACTTCCAATAATTGAAGGGGACCTTGTAATGGCTCCGGTCCTCCTGCAGTTGCCCAGTGAGACATGAGAGCCATACCTATCCAGATATCTTTTTCCTGGAGAGGGGATACTTTTGACATCAACCCCTTTGCAATCAGGCTTGTCCCTCTGGGAACCCAGAGAGATATTTTTAGTTTTTATTTATATTCCCTTGCAGTGCTTAGCCTTGCAGTCTAAGCAAGAATTCAGGTTGCCAGTCAGAGGGAGTTCTGGGTGGCCTCTCTCTGCTTGGTCTAGGGGTGGAAGTCCCCTCTTTTAGATTGGGTGGAGATGTGTGGGGCGGTGGGCTGTGGGAAGCAGCTGGGTACCTGGTTGAGCAAGTCTTGAATCCCGGACCTTTATCAGGACGGCAGGTGTTCGGCTCTGCCCCCAGGCCCTGGTTCTTCTCATTCAGCTTTGGCCCTCCACAGCCTCTCCCAAAGGGAGGTCTATGACTATCAGTCACGAGGAACAGTGCCTCAGGCCCTCCCACATGTAGATGAGGTATCTCTAAGCTCTCAGTCCAAGCCAATAGGCATTATCTGCTGCCAGACCCTAACCTACCCTGAAACTGTATATAAGGGCTCTATTCAGGAGAAGTAAAGGTGTGTTCAAGAATCATCCTGGTGTCCGAGAGTTTCTGTCTCAAGAGCTGTAACACTTGGGGAGAGATCCGCTCTCCTGGAACCTTCCTGGGGTACCAAGCGGCTTCCTTGCCTGCTAGCTGGCTTCTATCGGCCCAGCCTGGGTGGCTCAGCACAGAGAGACAGGTGCAGCACCTGGGAGTGACCAAGCTGCGACAGCGGCAGAGGCAGCAGTGGAGGCAGGCAATCTCTCCTCCCTGCTTGCACTCGTACCCTTTGGCCCAGACCTCTCACACCAGGCTGGGCTGAAGACCAATGGACAGGGGAGATGCAGGCAGAGGACCCTCCCTGCTCTCACTCTGTCCTCAGCCAGGAGATCATCCTGGGACACCTCCAGAACCGGAAACCCACAGAAATGGGTTTTGGGAACACCCTGGGTAGAGTAACAACCTCATCTTGAGTTTTGTGGTCCTCCATAGCTAACTTTTGCTGATGTATCCGAATAGGTTTTGCTACCAAATTATCTATCTGTTGTTTCACAAAGTTAGTCAGTCTATTTAAGGCCCAGGGACCAAAAGAAATCATCAAAAATAACCCAATTAAAAACATTTTTATTTGTAGGGGACATCTAGATTGCTTCTGACTTCTGGTTATTATGAATAAGGCAACAATGAGCATAGTTGAGCAAGTGTCTTTGTAGTACAATAATGGTAGCTCTGGATATTGAGGTAAGTTGACTTCCATCTTCCTGAGGAATCATCACACTGATTTCCATAGTGACTGCACAACTTTACACTCCTTTCAGCAAGTATTTCTTTTAATCTTCATCCTTGCCAGAATGAACTACCACTTGTTTTATTGATCTTCTAATGTGTATAACACTAAATCTCAAAGTAGTTTCAATTTACATTTCTCTGATGACTCGGGATGTTGAGCATTTCTTTAAAAGTTCCTCGGCCATTTGAGTTTTCTCTTATAAGAAATCTATGTACCCCATTTTTTAATTCTTTATTCTGTTAATCTCTAGTATTGAGTGCTTTTGTTTGCTTGCTTGATTTTTGTTGTTTTTCTTTACATATATTGGATATTGCTCTAAATACAATGAGCAGTTGGTAAAACTCTTTTCCTCTTATTTAGACTTGATGTTTTGTCTAAAAAATGCTGTTCTTTACCATACAAATGTCTCTCAGTTTCACATAGTACAGTTTAGTAATTCTTGGTCTTGCTGCCTGTGCTAATGGTGTACTCTTCAGAAAGTATTTTTCTGTGCTGATGAGTTTAAGGTTCTTCCCTACTTTTTCCTATAGAAGTTTCTGTATATTTGGTGGTGTGATGAGGATTTTAATCAATTTGGAATTGATTAATTTGGAGTTGAGTTTTGTGCAAGATCATATGTATAAATCTGTTTGGATTATACTAAATGAATCCTGTTTGAGAAATACTATTTGTTGAAAAAGTTTTTTTCCAGTGTGTATTTATGGCTTCTTTCTCAAACAGCAGATGTCCATCCATAGATGTGGATTTATGTCTCAATCTCCAATTTTATTCCATTGATCAATGTATTTTTTGGACTGTTTTTATTTCTACAGCTCTGCAGTACAACTTAAAATCAGGAATAGTAATAACACTATCTTCAGTTCTTTTATTGTTCAGAATTGATTCAGCTATTTTGGTTTCTTTTCTTTGTATTATTTTATTTTGTTTTTGCTTCTTTGTTTGTGGTGTGTGTGTGTGTGGTGTGTGTGTGTGTGTGTGTGTATGTGCATGTGCTTCCACATGAAACTGAAAACTGTCCTTTTACAATCTTTGAAGAACTGTGTTGTAATTTTTTACAGGGATTGTATTGAATCTGTAGGTTACATTGGTAACATGGAAATTTTATTATATTAGTACTACTGATCCATAATCATGTGAGATCTTTAAATCTTTCAATATTTTCTTCAATTTCATTCATTAATGCCTTAAACTTTTTATTGTTAATAGTCATTCACTTGCTTTGCTTGAGTCACCTCAGAATATTTTATATTTTTGAAGCTATTATAAAAGATATTGTTTTACTAACTTATTTTATTATTCACTATCTTATTTGTATCTAAAAGGGCTACTATATTTTGTGATTTAATTTTGTATCCACCTACTTTTCTGAAAGTATTCATCAGCTGTAGGAGTTTCCCAGTAAAACTTTAAAGACTTTAATGTATACTATTACGTTGACTGCAAAAACAAAAACAAACAAACAAAAAACTTGTATGGCTTTTTCTTTTTCAATTTGTATTTATTTTGTGTGATTTAATTTTGTATCCACCTACTTTGCTGAATGTGTTTGTCAGTTTTCGAAGTTTCCAAGTAGAATTTTAGTGTCCCTTATTGTACTATTATATCATCTGGAAAGAAAATAGTTTGACTTCTTTCTTTCCAAATTGTATTCACTTTATTATCCTTATTTGTCTTATATCTTTAGTTAAGACTGAAATTACTATTTCAGATAGGTATGGAGAAAGCAGAAAAATCTTGCCTTGTTGCTGATTTCAAAGGAATTGCTTTGAGTTTCTATTTTTTCATGTTGATGTTGTCTATGAGTTCTCTGTAATCTGCTTTTATTATTTTGAGGTTTGTCCATTTTATTCCTAATCACTCTAGGACTTGTATCATGAAAGAGTGTTGCATTTTGTTCAAGTCCTTTTCTACATCTAATGACATGATCATATGTTTTTTTGTCTTCAGTCAGTATATATGGGGATTATATAATCAATTTATGTTGTTGAACTATCTAAGCATCACTGAAATGAAGCTAATTTGATCATGGTGAATGTTTTTAGTGGGTTCTTGTATTTAACTTGCATGTATATTACTGAAAATTTTTTGTTCCAATGATTTTTTGCAGTTTTATTGTTGTTGTTCATTTTTTAATTTTAGTTTAGCCCTTAGTTTGGTCATATTTTATCTACTTGTTCATGTGTGTGATTTAATCTTTTTGTTTTAGAAATTTCAGGTCTACTAAGATGCTAGTGTGAGACCTCTCTAATTTCTTTTTTTTTTTTTTTAATTGTAATCACTTGGTACTATGAAATTTAAATTGCCTCTTAGAACCATCATTATTGTATATTGTAAGTTTGAGTATGTTATGTATTCATTCTCAATTGATTCTAGAAAACCTTTTATTTCTCTTAATTTCATCTTGTTCTATTATTTTTTCAGTCAGTACTGAGCTGTTCAGTTTCCATGATTTCTTAAGGTTACTTTTTTTTGGTTTTTTGTTTGTTTGTTTTTGTTTTTGTTTTTGTTTTTTGCTGTTGTTTTCCAGCTTTAATATGTGATGGACAGGTAGGGCATAAGATCTTATTCCAATTTCCTTATATCTGTAGAAATGTCCTTAGTGTTTAAGTGTGTGCTCAATTTGGGTGAAAGCTCCTTGAAATGTTGTAAATAGTATATATTCTTCTGTGATTTAGGGAAATGTCTTGCAAATATCTGTTATTGGTTTATAACATCAGTTAGCTGTATCATTAGTACAATGGAAGATTATTATGGTATTTAAAAAATGAAATTTGCAGGTAAATGGATGAAACTAGAAAAATGTATGCTGAGTGAACAAGACTCAAAGAAAGAAGTAAAAGCACAAGAAAGCTTCAATCTATAGAACTATTGAAGTTAGACATAGGGAAAGGGACTAGGGAAGACAGTGGATCTTCTATTGAAAGGGAATAGAATAAATAGTTATGGCTAAATATATATAGACAATGAAATGAGAGCAAATAACAACACAGAGATAAAATAAGGGCTGTTTAAGGGCAATATGAAAACCTACTAGAGTAGAGGAATGTAAAACTATGTGCAAACATGATGGCTTTCTAAATGGGCACCACCAAATAATGAGAAGATAAAATTCCAACTGGACATCTCTTGTCACCAAATAAAGCTTCCAGCAATGGGGTTGAGTTACATATAATTATGTTTTTAGCCAAATGACCCCATGGAAATTTTCTGGTATATATATATATATTATAGGATGCACTCCATAACTGACAGTAAGGTCTTTTGTTAAAGATTGCACCCACACACCCATGAACATGAAGAAATCAAACATGTCCCTATAGAGCCTTTGCTCCTTAATGTTAGTGACCTTCTTACAAAAGTATATTATAAGCTGATAAAGGAGCATTGTAAATACCAATGCAGATACTACCTTTTTGTTTCACAATGGTGTTCTGTCTCCAAGAGATCCTAGGACAATGGTAGCAGAAAGTTATTTGAGTACAAAGACATATCTGATTTAACTTATAGCCTATTCCATTTGATGGGACTCATACTTAGTACTGCTGTGTCAACAGGAACATGATACTAGATAACACTGAGATCAAGGATAAAACCAAATAATACTGTTCTATGAAAAGCACGATAAAGAAGAGCAGTAAAATGACTCCTCATGAAATGCCATTCTGGTATAGATATCAGCCATAATCAGAGAAGCTTTCTCCTGTCACCAATAAACAAACAAACAAACAAATAATACCTCTGAGATATACAGTCAGAAAATATGCTGAGAAAGGGAGTCCTTGGTAGACTAAGGCCTAAAAGAGATATTTACACAAAACATCATTACCTCAATAAATGGCCTTCTAGAATCAAGTGAAGCTGGACAATGAACAGAATGAAGTGTGGCTAAAGAACTAGGAGTGCTGACACCTGTGAGCACAGGTAAGACCAACACTTCTGCTTCAATGGACCTATTGGAGCCCTCAGGACACATGAACCAAGAAGCAGCCTGGGACAGGAAACTTCTGGTTTCCATCTACTCCCATAGCTGACCCAGTGCCACAGTGCTCCTTACCCAAATACAGACAGGAGAGATATGGTCTCCTGGGAGTGCTGACACACCTCTGAGCACTGATAAGACACCACTTTTGCTCAAATTCCTGGCCCAAGTGGGCTCTCCCAAAGCCATCAGGACACTGGAATCAAGGAATAGCCAAGAACACGGCCCTTCTGGTTTCTGTAACCCTAAAACTGATCCTATGCCACAGGTCTCCACCAAAATTCTCCCAGAGAGACTGGTCACCCAACAGTGATAACAAACAGATTCACAGGAGGGACAAGCCACAATCAGAGACAGCAAGACCAGCTAACACCAGTGATAACCAGATGACTAGAGACAAGGACAAGAACATCAGCAAAAGAAACTAAGGCTACTTGGTATCATCAGAACCCAGTTTTCCCAACATAACAAGACCTGGATACCCAAACACACCAGAAAAGCAAGATTCTAATTTAAAATCACATCTCATAATGATGATAGAGAACTTTAAAAGTGATGTAAATAACTACCTTAAAGAAATATAGGAGAACACAACTAAACAGGTAAAAGTCCTTAAAGAGGAAAAACAAAGATCCCTTAAAGAAATACAGGAAACAAAATCAAACAGGTGAAGGAATTGAACAAAACCATCCAGGATCTAAATATGGAAGTAGAAACAAGAAGGAAATCACAAAGGGAAACAATCCTGGAGAAAGAAAACTAGGAAAGAGATTAGGAGTCATAGACATACAAATCACCAACAGAATACAAGAGATAGAAAAGGTGCAGAAAATACCATCAAAAACATTTACACAACAGTCAAAGAAAATGCAAAATGCAAAAAGCTCCTAACCAAAATCATCCAGGAAATTCAGGATACAATGAGAAGGCCAAACCTAAAGATAACAGATAGAGAAGAGAGCAAAGATTCTTAACTTAAAGGGCCAGTAAATATCATCAACAAAATTATGGAAGAAAACTTCTATAATCTAAAGAAAAAGATGCCCATAAACGTATGAGAAGCCTACAGAACTCCAAATAAATTGAACCCGAAAAGAAATTCCTCTCTTCACATAATAGTCAAAATACTAAGTGGGAAAAAGAAAGAAAGAATATTAAAAGCAGTAAGGAAAACAGGTCAAGTAACATGTAAAGGCATACCTATCAGAATTATGCCAGACTTCTCACCAGAGACTATGAAAGCTAGAAGATCCTTGGCAGATGTCATACAGACCATAAGGGAACACAAATGCCACCCCAGGCGACTATTCTCAACAAAGTATCATTTACCATGAATGGAGAAACCAAGATATTCCATGACAAAACTAAATTTACACAATATATTTCAACAAATGCAGTCCTACAAAGGATAATAAATGGAAAATTCCAACACAAAGATGGAAATTACTCTAGAAAAAGCTAGAAAGTAATCTTTCAACAAACCCAAAAGAAGATATCCACACAAACATAATACCAACTCTAACAAGAAAAATAACACTAAGCAACAGTACATTTTCCGTAATATCTCTTAACATCAATGAACTCAATTCCCCAATAAAAAGACGTAGACTAACAGACTGGATACATATAAACAGGACTCAGCTGCATACAGGAAATGCACATTAGTGAGAAAAACAGAGACTTTCTCCCAGTAAAATGTTGAAAACAATTTTCCAAGCAAATGGTCCCAATAAATAAGCTGGAGTAGCCATTCCAGTATTGAATAAAATTGACTTACAGTCATAAGTTATCAGAAAAGATAAAAAAGGACTCTTCATACTTGTCAAAGGAAAAATCTACCAAGATGAACTCTCAATTCTGAACATTTATGCTCCAAATGCAAGGATAGCCATATTCATAAAACTAACTTTACTAAAGCTCAAGCCCAAATTGCACCTCACACATTAATAGTGGGAGATTTCATCACCCAACACTCATTAATGGACAGACATGGAAACAGAAACTAAAGAGAGACACAGTGAAATGAACAGAAGTTATAGGCCAAATAGATTTAACAGATATCTATAGAAAACTTCCTCCTAAAATGAAAGAATATATCTTCTTCTTAGCACCTCATGGTACCCTCTCCTAAATTGACTATATAAGCAGTCAAAAAATAGGTCTCAACAGATAAAAGAAAATTGAAATAATCCCATTTATCCTATCACATTATCACATACGAAGGCTGATTTTCAATAATAACTCAAACAACAGTATGTCCACATACACATGGAAGCTGAACAAAGTCATACTCAATGATAACTTTGTCAAGGAATAAAGAAAGAAAGAAATTAAAAATTTATTAGAATTTAATAAAAATGAAGGCACAGAATGCTAAAACTTATGAGTCACAATGAAAGCAGTACTAAGAGGAAAACTCATGGTTCTGAGTGCCTCCAAAAAGAACCTGGAGAGAGCATACATTAGCACCTTAACAACATACCTGAAAGCTCTAGAACAAAAAGATGAAATACACCTAAGAGGACTAGATGGCATGAAATAGTCAAACACAGAGGTAAAATCAATCAAGTAAAAACAAAACAAACTATACCAAGAATCAACAAGACCAGGATTGGTTCTTTAAGAAAATCAACAAGATAGATAAGCCCTTAGTCCTACTAACCAGAGGGCATAGTGACAGTATCCAAATTAATAAAATCAGAAATGAAAATGGAGACATAACAACAGAAACTGAAAAAATTAAAAATTTATCAGATCCTATTACAAAAGCCTATACTCAACAAAATTGCAAAATCTAGATGAAATGGACAATTTTCTAGACACATACCAAATACCAAAGTTAAATCAGGAGCAGATAAACCATCTAAACAGTCCCAAAAATCCTAAAGAAATAGAAGTAGTTATTAAAAGTCTCCAAACAAAAATAGTCCAGGACCAAATGAGTTAGTGCAGAATTCTGTCAGACCTTCAAAGAAGACCTAAGATCAATACTCTACAAACTATTCCACAGAATAGAAACAGAAGGAACACTACCCAATTCGTTCCAAAATCACACAAAGATCCAACAAAAAAAGAGAATTTCAGATCAATTTCCCTTATGAATAACGATACAAATATACTCAATAAGATTCTTGCATAAGAATCAAGAACAAATCAAAACTATCATTCACCCCAATCAAGTAGGCATCATTTCAGGGATGCAGGGATGGTCCAATATACTGAAATCAAAGTAATTCACTACATAAACAAACTCAAAGAAAAAAAACCACATGATCATTTCATTAGATGCTGAAAAAGCATTTGACAATATTCAACATCCCTTCATGTTAAAAGTCTTAGAAAGATCAGGAATTCAACACCCATACTTAAACATAGTGTAAGCAATGTATAGCAAAATAGTAGTAGTAGCAGAGAAATTTGAAGCAATCCCACTAAAATCAGGGACTACTCTCTCCCTATTGATTCAATATAGTACTTGAAGTTCTAGATAGAGCAATTAGACAACAAAAGGAGGTCAAAGGGATATAAATTGGACAGGAAGTAGTCAAAATATCACTATTTGCCGATGATATGATAGTATATTTAAATGACCCCAAAATTTCCACCACAGAACTCTGACAGCAGATAAACAACTTCAACAAAGTCTCCAGGTGTTAAATTAACTCAAACAAATCAGTATCCTTCATCTACTCAAAGGATAAATGGGTTTGAAAGAAATTAGGGAAAGGACTCCTTTCACAATAGCCACAAATAAAATAAAATAAAATATCTTGGTGTTCTGTAACAAAACAAGTGAACAATCTGTACAACAAGCACCTCAAATCTCTGAAGAATGAAATTGAAGAAGACCTCAGAAGATGGAAAGATCTCCCATGCTCATGGATTGGCAGGATTAATATAGTAAAAATGGCCATCTTACTGAAAGCAATCTAGAGATACAATGCCATTGAAATCAAATTTCCAACTCAATTCTTCACAGATTTAGAAAGCAAATTCTCAAATACATTTAGAATAACAAAAAGTCCAGAATAGCAAAAACTATTCTCAACAATAAAAGAACTTCTTGGGGAATCACAATCCCTGACCTAAAGCTGTACTACAGAGCAATAGTAATAAAAATTGCATGGTATTGGTATAGTGGCAGATAGGTAGCTCAATGGAATAGAATTGATGTCCCAAAAAGGGTCCTACATATCTATGGTCACTTGATCTTTGACAAAGAAGCTAAAATCATCCAGTGAAAAAAAGGCAGCATTTTCAACAAATGGTGTTGGTTCAACTGTCAGTCACCATGTAGAAGAAGGCAAATTAGTCCATTCTTATATCCTTGTACAAAGCACAAGTTCAAGTGGTTCAAGGACCTCCACATAAAACCAGATACACTGAGAAATAGGCAAAAACATCAAACACACGGGCACAGGAGAAAATTTCCTGAACAGAATACCAATGGCTTACATGCTAAGAACAAGAGTTGACAAATTGGACATCATAAAATTGCAAAACTTCTGTAAAGCAAAGGACACTTTCAATTGGATAAAAAGGCAACCAACAGATTGGGAAACAATCTTTCCCAATTCTACATTCAATATAGGGCTAACATCCAATATATAGAAAAAACTCAAAAAGTTAGACTCCAAAGAAACAACATTATTTAAAAATGAGGTATAGAGATAAACAGAGAATTACCAACTGATGAAGTTAAAATGGCCAAGAAGCCCCCAGAAATGTTCAAGATCCTTAGTCATCAAGGAAATGCAAATCAAAACATCCCTGAGATTCCACTAATCAGAATAGGTAAGAACAAAAACTCAGGTGACAGGAAATATGAAGAAAAAGGATCATTCCTCCAATTCTGGTAGGATTTCTGGTGGTACAACCACTGTGTAAATCTCTCTGGCAGTTCCTCAGAAAATTGGACATAGCACTACCTGAGGAGCCAGCTATAATTCTCCCGGGCATATACTCAGTAGATGCTCCAACATGTAATAAGGACATATGCTCCACAATATTTAGAGTAACCATATTTATAATAGCCAGAAGCTAGAAAACACTCCAGATGACCCTTAACAGAGGACTGTACACAGAAAATGTGGTACATTTACACAATGGAGTACTACTCAGCTATTAATAACAATGATTTAATGAAATTCACAAACAAATGGATGAAACTTGAAAATATTATCCTGAGTGTAGTAACCCAGTCATAAAAGAACATCATGTACTTGGGCTGCACACATGTTGATGTTGTCAAAGACAAGCTTTCACATGATGGGCAGGAATAAAAGTATTCCCAGGACAACAAGGGCTAGCATGATTAAGCTATATATGCCATTCTTGATGCTTGACCAAAATGGAAATACTGACCTCAGACCATCGGTAATTTTATTAGCAGTATCTGCTGCATCAATGCTCAGCAGAGCAGCATTCTTTAAATTCATAATCTTATTATGCAAAGTTAAAACATCCAGATAGGTGTTAAAATTATGCCAAATACACTGAAAGTGTCTTTAAACTTGTAATTTTACAATGTAAACATTGTAATGACTACCACTATAAATTTTAGAACTAACACAAATCCAGTGGTATTCCATATGACACTCAAGATGGCTCCTAACTCTTAAACTCTGAACCTCCTTCCAATAATCTGAATAGGATAAAGAGCATCAATCCAGTGTTCCAAATGCCTATCCAAATATTCTTGTATATTCAACACATTAGTAACATTTTTTGCTAAATGATTAACAAAGGTAGCTGTCTTAAAGTCTTGTGTCAAAGCAATTGTAGAAGCAGTGGTGTGTACCCCCAGACAGATTTATTAATTTAACAGGTTGGCAACCCAAGGATGGGTAAGATTCTATACAAAGACTTACCAACCTAAGACAGAAGTGCTTTGATTTTGATAATGTATATTCCACAACAGGCAAAGAAGGGATTCTTGACAGAAGACCTAAGACAGACTCAATCTTGTTTATGAAATAAAAATGGGGGAGATGTGGAGGGCTTTTGGGGCTGTTTGTCAAGAATCTGACATTGGCCAAGGACAAAGAAATGGGCTGCCTTTCAGGAATATGACATTGGCCAAGGACAAGCAAATGGACTTCAAGAAGGAATCTGACATTAGGCTAGAACAAAGAAGTAATTTGAGACAGGAATCTAAATCTTAAGCTACAACAGAGAAATAATCTCAGGCAGGAATCTAAATATTATGCTAGAACAAAGAAGTAGGCTTGAGTTATCAAAATGACTGGGCTAGGACAGGGAAGTAGGCTCAGATTTTTGGTCATCCTGATAAGCCCTTAGAAACAGTGATCACCGGAGTGTTCACATAACTGAGTTTAATGCCTTGCTTGTTCTTTGACTATTTGCATCTATTGGATTGCTAGTAATTAAAATGATATAAAAGCAAAAGGGAGGAGAGGGGATGGTATAGGGAGTTTCTAGGTAGGGGAAATGGGGAAAGAGATGACATCTGAAATGTAAATTAATACAATATCCAATAAAAATAAAATTAAAAAAAAAAGAACACAAATGTGAAATGGGATATATTTAGAATATGTCAGCCAGTCTGGCTTGTTCCCAGGTAGCACCCATGTTCCTGTTCTTTCTATTCTGTCTGTGGCTCTGGCTATCTAGATGTGCCATATCTGGCACCCACGAGTTGCCAGCATGGTGGCTGGTTCTGCCAATCCACTATACTGTCCACAATGCTCGGCTCAGCCCAGACCATATCCGCCATCCTTGTGGTACCTGGTAGAATAAAGACTCTTAATGCTTTAAGATTATCCAATGGATTTATATATTTGGAAATGCTCAAATAACAAGATGCCCACATAATTAGAATTGTTACCCAATATCTAATCTTTTGATAGAAGTTGCTACCCAGGACTGCTTTTGACCCATCCATCTTCCTCCATGGTCGATCACCTCTTTTCTCTCTCCTCCCCTTCCTCTCCTTCTCTCTGCCCAACTCCTCACTCCACATACCTTTCATAATACCCAATCACTGAGCTTTACTGAAAATCTAGTAGAGGAAAGTATCTGTTACACACATTGTATGCACTCATTGATAATTGCATATTAGCACAAATGCTAGAAAGACTCAAGATACTATTTACAGACCATATGAAGCTGAAGAAGAAGGAAGACCATTATGCGGATTCTTCAGTGCTTCTTAGAAGGCGTAACAAAATACACACAAGAGAAAATATGGAGACTAAGTGAGGAGCGGAGACTGAAGGAAAGATCATCCAGTGACAGCCCCACCTGGGGATCCATCCCATATACAGTTGCCAAACTTGAAGTCTATTGTGTATGCTAGGAAGTACATGCTGACAGGAACCTGATATGACTGTCTACTGAGAGGCTCTGTCAGAGCCTGACAAATACAGAGGCAGATGCTAACAGCCAACCATTGGACTGAGTGCTTATATATAATTAGATCCTTTATTGTGCCTGATTTTCAGGTTCACCATAGCAGCAGAAACACCCCAATCTCTGATAAGAATGTATTCACCATGAATGACCTGACTGCTGGGGTTTAGACTCACAGGTAATGCTTAACTGGAGCATTGTTGAGTTGCTTTTATCCTATGTCTGTTGATTAAAACACAATTTTTAATTTGAGTTGAATATACAAAAGTCTTATATAAATACATGTAAAATGTAACCTTTAGCAACTTAGGAACTGTGAACATACCTCATTATATCTTCTCTGCTACTTTAATATACTCTTCAAATTACGTAATCTTTTCATTACTGATGACATTTTTTTGACTAACAAGACAAATATTGGGCAGAGATATAATCATAAAAGAAAACAGTATCACCTCTCCGCACCCTGTATTTCATCCTACAGCCTACAGCTGGGAAATTTTTCCAAATGCCGAGGTCATCATTTTACAAGACTTTCTTAACATTCTTTAATTGCCTAACATAATGTGGCTTCCAATGAAGCAATCCTCTGCCATGACTACCAAAAAATATTATTTGTGACAGCATAGATGACATCACCAGAAGAACCCTGAATCCTCTGGATGGACGAATTGGAAAACAATGTGCCATCGTTTGCTTTATGGTTTCTGCCAGACAGAATATAGCAGGAAATTCCAGTGCTATTTAAGAGAATCTCAGCTTGCAGTTGAGATCTATAAAAGACTTCAGCCTCCTTTGCACTTAGCTTCTTAGGTCTCCTTTGCATCCAGTCCTGTGAAATGATCACACGTCCTCAATGACTATTGCCTCTGATAGACTCAATGGTCTTCCAAGCTCTATATATGCAAAAAGTCCCAGATCTTGTCTAAATTAGGATAGCTTTATTCTAGGTATGCTAAAAAGAGTATTGCAGTGAGTTGTTTTTACAAGGTAAAATGTTTTTACATATTCTACCCCCTAGGTGCTACATTTGAATTACTACACTCCTCTATCAATTGAGCCTTATGGCATTAGAAAATATACCATTATATACAGTATATGAAATGAGCTATATCATTGAATGAATTATATAGAATTGTTATATTTTCATGAAATGTTATTGTCATTCATTTTTAAATATGCATAACAGTCACAAACTTATTAATTTTAACTGTTTTTCTCTAAAAGAAAAATATAAAGCTCTACTTGTGTATATTCCTTGAATTTAGTACACTGTAAGAAATAATACAGAGTTTTAAATATGTTTTAAAAGTATATAATTGATGCAATTATTCTTTGCATTGGTAGACCTAGTAGTATTTATTTTTTTTAGGTAATTATACAGTCATGCATTACATACATATACACTCTATACAGTGGGATATGATTTAGAGTGAAGATAGTAAGGAAAAAAATGAATGTGGAAGTTCATAATTAAAAAATGCAAAATTCTGTGTGCTACTAGGGAATATTACTCAAGAGAAGAAGTGTACAGAGGAAGAAAAGCAAACTTTTTGTTAGAAATTCATATAGGTGTACTTATTTAAAAGATGTCACTAATATATACAATATGAATACATATATACTTATATATACTATATTAAACCTATGTAATATTATACATGTTAATATAGTACATGTATAAATTAATATGTTATATATTGTATTATACAGTATTTATAGTATAATTATATATAAACATATTTATACATTATATATTTTTACATTTTAATATATTTATATATTCATGTATATACATTGACATACACATAAATGTAAGTACAAATACATATATAATATGATATATTTATATTATATTAAATATAATATAAACTTACTATAATATAAATATAAAAATACAAATTTATAAATATTCATATATACAAATATTTATAGTCATTATATTTAAAATCTTAGACAATAAATAAATAATATATAATGGCTAGGGAAAGGTAGATATATGCATCTATCAATAAAGACAATAGAAAAATTAATTCACATATTAATAATATTCTTATGATTTTTAAGTCAAAAATCCTAACTTTATCATCTGTTTATAATGAAAATAGAAAAGGAGATGGGACTATAATTTATTTTTCCACACTTAAAATTAAATATGTATTCTCTTGTTCTCTTCTTCATCTGCCAACTTTTTCCATATAGTCCTCTTGCCACTTTCATAACATTTTCTTAAAGGCTG
The DNA here is from genome assembly GCA_021653895.1 of Mastomys natalensis. Taxonomy (NCBI): domain Eukaryota; kingdom Metazoa; phylum Chordata; class Mammalia; order Rodentia; family Muridae; genus Mastomys; species Mastomys natalensis. The sequence continues at coordinate 626,290 of JAJTUV010000543.1, read as the reverse complement.
ATTGAATGGCATTGGGATGCTGACATATGTCACCACCTACCCTCAGAAAACAATGCAAAGCAAGAGGCAGAGTGACTGTAACCAACAGAGAAATATGATGAGCATTTGAAATCATGAAATTATGATAACATGTCCATTGCACTCTTGAACCCACATCAACTATTGTTACTTAGACAAGACATGCACAAGATGTGCAAACAGTTAGGCTGATGACATGCTGTCATTGAGGAACCATGAAGCCTTATCATTCTGAAGATATATGTTCAGTGAATGATGGATGAAGAAGGAGATACTTTATTCAGTGCTATGGCTATTGGTAAGTGTTCATATGATTATCATGCTCTTTTGATCATCACTAGGATCACATGAACATTCTATACCCTTTCTTCTAGCTTCTGCCATCTTTGAGACATACTCACTTTCAGATTCACAAGCTGTTATTATTATTATTATTATTATTATTATTATTATTATTGTATATACATATTGTATATGTACAGACATATACAACCTCTGTAATCTTTACTTATATGGATGTGAATGTGTGTTTGTGTATGTATGTACATATGTGTGTATATATGAGTTTTCATTTGTTTGTGTATGCACATGTGTATGTGTACAAATGCATGCATATCTGTATATGTGTGTGTTTGTGTATGGTATTTTTAAGGCTGATTCCTGAATGGATAGCCTATCAGGGTGTTCTTCCCTAGGAAAGAATAATTTTTCCATTTCAGCAGCCATTATTTTGGAGAATATCTTTCTATCATAAGTTGTACTTAATCATTTTTAAAAATGAAGCAACTTTTAGTAACTGATATATATGTATACATTCTCTTATCATGTTTTTGTTCTTGTTCTTGTTGCTGACTCCTTGCTTTTGTTAAACATTCCCTTCACCCAACATTGTATAGTATTTTTTTTAATCTGGATGCCAGCATATTATGGCATTAAAGGCTCATCTTGTGGATTCACCTACTCCTCTCTCTCACAGTGCCTTGCATATGCATCAGATATGTTCTCTAAATTATGGAAATAATATCTTGGATAAATGTTCATCATGATTTTCCTAAAATTTTTCTTAATATTTCATGTATATTTACAAAGTTACTTTAGCTTATATAGAAAAACATAATAAATGTGAAAAAAAATCTTATGACACACACACATCACAGCATATATTACATTAAAATTGAATGTTCATGGTAGCTTTTATTTACAATGTATGATGCATACACTTGTTTAAATATAATTTTGTGGTTTTTTTTTCTTTTTTTTTCTATAAAAGGAAGTTTTTTAATTGGAGCCTTGCTTACAAATTCAGCATTATAGTTTATTGTAATTACGGTGAATGAAATGGAGACATGCATGGTACATATAGTACTAAAGAAGTAGTTTAGAGCTACAGCTTCATCTGCAGGCAGGAAGAGAAAGCCACTGGGCCTACCATGAGCTATTGAAAACCCAAAGCTTATTCCCAGTGACACACCTTCTCCAAGACCACCACTCCAACAAGGCTCTACCACCTAAGCCTTCCAAACAGCCCTTCAACTCAGGGCCAAACATGCAAATTTATAACCCTACAGTAGATATTCTTATTTAAACTCTTACAAACCTGAGAAGTGGATGGTGATTATCTGATTACATTATCCTATTGCGTGTCTTATATTTTCTTGACCAGTCTAAACACATTGGAAAGCCTAGGTTATACCCAGAATTTCCATCATGTTAAAATGATGGTACATTGTGACCAACATGAAACAGGGATGACCTACACGAAACAGGCACAAGAGTAAAATAAATATCTATGCTGTACATCTCGTGTTACATATCCTTGAAATACCCACCTAAGGAAAGAAGTAGGGTGTGTCTCTGTAAGCGTGTTTTCAGTGGAAATTATTACATACACACAGTACAGCAGATGCTGCATATCCCTGAATACACATCTAAACAAAAGAGGAAGGGTGTGTCTGCTAAAGCACGGCTGCAGTAAGTTGATTTGCCTTTGATAAGAGTAAAGACTGAGAATAGAAACCTAGTGTGATAGCGCAGATGTGGCCAATTTTGCAAACATGTAAAGGATGACCTTTGCTATGGTCTTATAATTGGCCAGATTGGAATGGAAAGTTGAGATTAGAGAATAAATAAACATGTTGAGCCTCACAGGCTCATAATAACACTATCAGTTTGTAGCATCAGCATATTGGCAGTGCAAGAAGAGGTCTTTTAATGAACTGGCAGGATTGCACGTATTTCACAGCTACAAAACCTTCACCTGCAAGTCCCGTAAGTATGTTAACTATTTCTAATTTTTTTTTTTTTTTTTTTTTTTTTTTTGGTTTTTCGAGACAGGGTTTCTCTGTGTAGCCCTGGCTGTCCTGGAACTCACTCTGTAGACCAGGCTTGCCTCGAACTCAGAAATCCTCCCAAGTGCTGGGATTAAAGGCGTGCGCCACCACCGCCCGGCTTGTTAACTATTTCTAAATAATGTTCTGAGACTTTTAGTGTACCAACCCACAATCTAAGCAGGGGAAAATGAGAAAACAATATACTTCTAGATGTCAAGTAATATGAAAGACTTTAACATGATTCTTATATTAATCACGGTTTATGTGCATGGCAAGATTAAAATAAGTGATCAAGTAAAATTATTTTTAATTTTATAAATTTTGTTATAAAAAATTGCAAATAAACAAAACCATCTCACACAAAAATTAACCAGACTAAAACTGACAATTCTACCATTAGAAATACATATTAATTAATTTTAATGTTTTGTGGTTTATTTGTATTTGTATTTGTGTTTAGTCATTTTAACCTATAGTGTTCTACAAGTTAAATTGCCCAGGAGGCATTTTAATTTATTAACAAAATAAAGTATAGTAGGATAAAACAAAAAACTTCATGTAAGTTAGACAAGGCAAAGTAGGAGGAGGAAAAAGCCCCAAGAGAGTCCCAAAATAAGAGACCCACTCATCCACACACTCATGAGTCCCAAAAAAGTATTAAACTAAAAGATATAATACATAATCAGAGGGCCTGGTGAAGACCTATCTGAGCCAAGTGTTTGCTACTTCAGTCTCTGGGACTTCATAAGAACTTTGCTAAGTTGATTAGAGGGCCTTGTTCTCCTGGTATCTTCCGTCACCTCTGGTTCTATCTATCTCCTCTTCCTCTGAGTTCCCTGAGCTATAAGGGTAGGGATTTCATGGAGACATCTCATTGAGTTCTCTGTTTTACAGGATTATTCCCTTGCCCTCTGTCTGCATGTGGGGCTGCCTGTGGGTGTCTCTGTATTTGGTTATATCTGCTGCAAGAAGAATCTTCTCTGATGATGGCTGAATAACACACTGATCTATGGCTATAACAGAATACCATAAAGGATGATATTATTGTTATTTCTCGGTTTTTTGACAAAGAATATTTGGTTTGTGGGCTATCTAGTCTCTGGGTCTTGATCACCCAAGAAGTGTTAGCTATGGGTTGCATCAATGACCTAGTATATTTTGCAGTCAGAACAGATTGTAGATCAAAAGTTCTATGACTTGTTGATAATTACATTTCTTTTTTGGTAGGTTCCAAAATACCTTCCCATACCAAAAGTACTAGAACATGGGGTGAAGGTTTTATATAGGGCCAGCTAAACCTCTCCATGTTCAATGAGTTGTGTGGGTATTATCTTCAGCAATGGGGCCTTGCTGTCAGTCTGTGGAGAACAATCTATTGTTCTGACAACAGTCTGGATTATTTGGGGATTCTCATGGTACCTTTTTGGCCAACAGCTCAATTGGTACAATCCAGTCCCTGTGCTGGAAGTTTCTGTGGTTTACAAGATATTGGCAATTCAAGCTCTATCTCTCTTACTATTTGGAGACTCAATGAGGATCACTTTCATAGATGTTAGGACGTTCCTATTGCACTAGGTTTCTATGCCACCTCTATAATATCCCTCACATCTAGTAGTTTTTCCCTCATTCCCTTCCTCAACCACATTTCTAATCCTCTCCTTATGTGATTATCAAATTCACTTTACCACTCTTCTCCACACTAGTCCACCTGTAAATTCTTTAATACTCCCCACTTCCAGAAAGATCCATGTGATCCCACTATTCCCTTCCTCTCTATATATAACCTCTTTTGGGCTACAGAGGTAGATTGGCTATTATTTAATGGCTAATATCCAGATTTAAGTGGATAAATACTATATTAATTTTTCCAGGTCTGAGTTATCCATTCTGGATAATGTTTTTCTTGTTCCAGCTGTTGAACTATTGTAAGTAATTGTATCTATTTGCATTTTTCTATATGCATATATCCACTTTGACTAGCACAATTTATTGGAGATACTGTCTTTTTCCATTGTATGTTTTTGGCTTCTTTATCAAATATCAGGTAGCCATACATGTGTGGATTTATGTTTTGATATTCAATATGAGTATATTAATAAGTGTGTGTATTTGTATGTGAATACCACGTAGGGTTTTTATTACTATAACTGTGGTATTACTTAAAATCAGGAATAGTGTGACCTCCAGAAGTTCCTTTATTGTTTAGGATTCTTGTAGCTATTCTGAGTCTTTTGTGTTTCCATATGAATCTTAAAATTGTCCCTTCAAGGTCAGTGAAGAATTGTGATAGAATTTTCTTGGGGATTGCATTGAATTTGTGTGTTCTTTTTTGTACAATAACCATTTTTACTATGTTAATTCTACTGATCCATGAGCATGCTAAAATCTGACATCTTCTAATATCTTCTTATATGTATTTCCTTAAAGACATGAGGTTTTTACAAAACATGTCTTTCACTTGCTTGATTACAGTTATCCCATTATATTTTATACTATTTTTGACTATTGTGAAAGGTATTGTTTCTCTGATATTTTTTCTCAGATTGTCAATTGCATATAAAATTGTTTTATTGAATTTCATATATTATACCATGCAGGCATCTCTGGGGTAATGGCTCCTTGATCATGTTGCATGATCTTTTTAATATATTCTTGGATTTTGTTTTCAAATACTTGTTGAATATTCTTGCATTTATGTTCATAAGGGAAGTTGGTTTGTAATTCACTTTATTTGATGGTTTGTAAAGTATATTTATTTGTCCCATAAGGTGATTATGTTATGTAATCAATTATATTCAATTCTAAAGCCTATGTGTTTGGGGCATAGATGACAAGAATTGAAATATAATTGTGGTGTAATTTTTCTTTGATGAATATGTAGTACTCTTCATGATTTCTTATTAGTCAGAGAAGAAAAAGAGGCAATGGATGGTATTCTGTCACAAGGCTGCAGATGAAACTAGGACTATTAGTTCTATAGGAGCAGAAGAAGAGGGGAAGATCAGTAGTCAGCCTACCTGCTTCCCTTTAGGTAGTGACTCTTGGGTAAACAAGTGGTTGCTTGTGCTGGGGTCTGGGAAAAATAAACCAGTGGGGATATAGATAATAAAACAGTATCCACAGGAGATACAGACAGTGGAAAGGGGCACAAAAGGCTGCCACTGTTGTTCTGCTACAGAGCTGGATCTGGATGTGACTAGGGGATCAGCACTTTGGAAATAAGGCAGAGTTAAAGATCTGCAGTTAGTCTACCTTGTTCTCTGGCAGACAAAGGCCTGTACTTGCTGACATAGAAAAAGCAATGAGTTGGGGAAGGGAGGTTAAAGTCAATAGTCTGTGGCATCCCCAGGAAAGATGAACTGGAGATGAAGAATGCAGCAGGAGTTTTGTTGAAAAGCTAGGGATGACACTGTGGAATGGCAATTTGAGAGGAGAATGGTTTTCAGTTGGCTTACCTTTTTCCCTGGCAATTTCAGGTGGTATGTTCCCAAACAAGGCGTTTTGGAATTAAAGACTGACAAAAATGGAATAAATTGGGGAAGAGGGTTGAAATAGAAGAACTTAAGTTCAGAAAGGAAAGAGAGACAGAAGCAGGTGTTCTGCTACAAAGCTGGTGACGAGAATGGAGGGAGTAGGAGCAGGAGGCAGTGAGGGTGCCACAGGCATTCTGCTGAAGAGCCGGGTATAAAAATAGGGAGTGGCATATTAGAGAACACAGGAAAAAGAGAAGTTCTACAGGTACTCTGCCTGGTTTTCAGACAGGAGTTCATAAAGTAAAGGGATACCACAACAAGTGCACAGAAACAGAGTTAGGTATGAGACAGGGAGGACTAGATCAGCAGGGGAAGAAGGAAAGGTGAAAATCAGAAGTCAGAAAATCTCCTTCCATCTTGCTTTGTGATTTCAATATATATTCATCAGATTTGTTCTATTTTCCTTCTTTTAATCCAAATGTTATATAGGACTTGAATTCTGAAAATCATTGTCTTTTCTTGGCAATGTAGCACATCATTATTTGGTTGAATAATTTAAGTATAGTTTACAATAAAATATTAAGTGATACATACAGAACAAGTAAATATGAGAAATCGTGAATTAAAAATCACATGAGGAAAAAAAGGAAGTCAAGTGAGCCAGTGAGATGGCTCAGTGGATAAAGTTGCTTGTTGCTAAGATTGATGACTTGAGTTTGATTACAGAAATCCATGCAAATTTTAGAAGGAGACACCTGATTCTACTAAATTGACTCCTCCACATACATGTCTTATAACACGCAAATATATAGGCACACTACTAGGAAAGTGTTAAATCAAACATTAATTAAATATAAGAATAGTTAAGTAGTTTGTGTTATGATATTGAATGTTATGGAAAAGATTAGTATATCTTTCCTTCAAAATGCTTAATGTGATAGCTTTGTCTTCTAAATTAGTCAAATGAGAGACAATTAGAAATAAATTTGGATGAGTATATCCAATTACCCAAGCACTTTGGCAAAATGAAAGAGATGCTGAAGGAAACCATTACCCCTATATTAAGAATTTTGTAAACAAAATTGTATCCAATAGCAGTTAGATTTTGTATAAAAATAGTATTGAATCATGTAGCATATATTCTCTGGAATGATGCTCTCTCTCTCTCTCTCTCTCTCTCTCTCTCTCTCTCTGTGTGTGTGTGTGTGTGTATGTGTGTGTGTGTGTATGTATGTGTGTGTCTGTGCATGTGTTTGTGTGTCTGTCTGTATTATAATTTTTCCTCACAACAAGAAATTGTACTCAAATCAACAAATCAACATTTCAAATAGTTAAAAGAAAAGAGAAGTATGTTATCTTAAATTTGTGAGTTGGAGATTAATACTCAGAAAAAGAAAGCAATCACTATCACTAAGATAGAGACCAGCAACGGATCAGTGTTAGTTTTGAAGATACGTAGACAAGTTTTAATCTGATTATCTAATCAAATGATAATAAGTAACAACAACAACAAAAATCCTACTGTGTTTTATATGAATAATGTACTTTATTTTTCTTAAAAGATGGTGAAGAACACAACACACAAAAAAAATCTCTCATCAAAGTGCTTCATTCTGTTGCTTCCTCTTCAGTGTGTTATCTATATTGTGGAAATAGCAAATAAACAAGGAGACATTTATTATTTTTCAGAAGTTATTATTAAATTTTCTTTTTTTCGTCCATCTCCTCCTATCAGTACCCTCACCCCACCCGTTCTCCAATCTCCCTTGGATCTACTGCTCCTTCATTTTCCTTCAGAAACAATGACAGTGGTTTTCAGAGTTTTTGATTCTACAATATTAGGAGGAAACTAGGACAGTATATACCATAAATACCAATTACCCTATGAAGAATAAAGTACAGAATGCAAAGTAAGAAAAAAAAAGCTAAATGAGAAAAGTGGTAGAATGGAGAAGATAAGAGGTGGAAACCGCAGGGGAAACCAAAGAAGAATGTTCCCAAACAATAATTGGAGTATCAAAGACTTTTGTTGTATTTTGATTATTTTTTATAAAAGATAGTAAGAAACCTTTGAGAATTCACATAGATTGTGAACATTTGCTGAATGAGAATGCTACACACTATCTGAAGAAAAGTTGTACTTTAAAAAGGCATTATACTGCTTAGATAAAAAACCATTCTAGTTATTCATGTATTTCATAAATTATCTACTAAACATGAAGCACCAATGCTTCATTTTGATTGATGACACCAATATTCTAAGATTGAGAGAGAATTTATAGTCACCGTAGGGGTACTAGGAGGATTCAAATAGAATTTGGTATCATTTATTTGAAGAAGACATTAAGGAATCAGAAATAATAATTAAAAAAAAATCACCGAGATTTTCCCATGCTTCAATAGATGCTCAAGAAACACAGGAAGTAATGACATAGCCAAGACTTTCTCTGTATGAAAGATAAAATTCTAGATATTCCAGAAGAAGATATAGTAGTTAAAGTGGTAACTCTTCTTGACTTTTTCATTTCAAATGAAAATATCCAGGGATTTAAAGAAATTGCCTCCTTTATCCACTAGAACTATAAATGACAGTGTTATATCAAGCTCATATATTTTAAGTATACAAAAAATTTATGCTTTGCTCTTACCATAGTTATATATAGTCAAATGAATTTTGGTTCTAGCTTATCATCTATATTTTCTGCCTTCAGTGGGGAAATTCACGATTAGTTACAAATACCTTTTAATTGTTCAATCATCAACAGTTATCTAACTTCAGTTTTTTTCTGTTTGTTGAACTAAGTAATTTTTGTCTGCTGAGAAAAAATAATTTTGGTATAATAGAATAACATTTTAGAACATCTTTGTGTGATAACTGCATAGCATAGCATAACTGCAATAGAGTAGAAAACTAAACAGTATTGGGAAATTTAAGCTCAGAAATATAAACATATGAGCAATAGAGTATCAACAAATAGTTGAGCCAAAACAGAACTTAGTTTTTTGTAAAACCAAAGTCTACATATTTTGATGATAATTAGAAATGTTAATAATTATATTTTTGGATTTTTTATATTAATTGAAGCATATGATATTGTATGAGGTAAAGATTATATTTTTTTAACATTTTAACATGAGTTGTATTTTCACAAAAGCAAAAATCATGTCATATAAGGCCTAATGAGAATGTAAGCCATGGGTTCAAAAATTAATATTAATTTATACCTTCAACTGATCTGCTGTGATATTTGGGAAACCTAAGTAACATGATTACGCTTAAATATAAACTTTTTTACTAAGTTGAATGTCTATTAACATTTTTTGCTAATTTTCTTCTATTTCAGACTAGGTAGTATAAAAACATTAAATATAATTTTCAGAGAGAAAGAAAATGAAGTTGCAGATGGTAATTTATAAGAAAAGCCATTTATCATTTTGTGGTAATTAAAATTATGCAGCTTTTTCTCATTAGCTTTTTCATCAAACTTACTTTCTATTGATTTTTTGTCTGAGATAATTGAAGAAAATTATTTCTAATTTTACATACTCTTGAGTACTGTTCTTAAACCAAAGCCTAATTGCTAATTTTTAGCTTCTTGTTCATCAAATTCACCTGGGTTGCCATTATTTTTCTCTGCTGTAATTAGGATCTGTCCAATATTGTCAATTTATCTTAAAGATTCAGTGAAAGTAATTTTTCTTTTAACTATCTGATAAATGGGGCTAACTATTTAATTCAATTACTATCTTCATAAATATATAAAACAAAAACCAATCAAACCAAAACAAAACAAAATCCCTGCCATTGCACACAACCTCTTAGTACCACATAGGTTGACCAATGAGCACTATAAAACACTTCTTCCTGGAAATGCTTCTTAATGGAAGACTTTGTGCCTAGTTCATTGTAAGTCCTCAGTTCATCCAAACACTCGGGAATTCCAGAGCCTTTCTACTGGAAGCAGATATCACACAGCTACTAAATAAGGCTCTTTCTCACAGTTGCTAAGATTACCTTTCACCATTAGGTGAGCATTTACAGTGGTTGGGGAGAAAATATTCTGAGAAAAGGCAATTGTAACAGTTCATAGCATTCCTGAGTACTGGAGTACTCTCAAAATGTTATTGTGATTAGAAATTTATATTTCATGGTTGACATTTTAATTTGTGTGATTTTTTTAAAACTATTTTTATCTGGTATAGTTCTAGAAGTTTCATCCCAAATGGTTAGCTATTAAAGTGTGGGAAATTGCTATGCAAACTGCTGAACAAAGAAAGCAACCATTTATCATACATTCCTGTGAACTCTACAATCCTCTACAATGACTGTGTTCATAAGTCATGGAAGATGGGACAACTCTGATGCATGTGATTAAAATATATAGAAAACTTGAAATGCTAAAAGAGTTGATATTTAGAACAGTATGGCTGTTAACTACTAAACTGATATTACTAAATTAAATACAATAGTACCTTACTAGCTTCCTAATAAAGTGACTTCACAGCCTTTTTACTTTTTAATAAAGAGACAGAGAGTTATGATATTTAACAACTGATATTTGCAGAAGGAAGAGAAAAATGCTAATCAGCTGTATTAATCATTGTGTAAAGTCAGGAAGATGTTCTAACTGGTCTTTTTGTCTTTCCCCAAGTATAACAACAAGGAGAAGTCTCCTCATCTATAAACATATAAAAGAAAGATAGGCTTGCAAATTCTGTGTAGAAACATCTGGGATATTTAAATTTTTAATCTGACATCTTAATATTTTTGCTCATCTATTATTTTTTTAATTTATTTTTTTTTAGATTAAATTATACATTGGTTACTCGGGTGCTCTTAAATCACATGCTTAAACCAGAGTAGAGATAATTACAACTATGCACTCCATGATTAGACTGTCAATTATTTTACTTTCCCTATAGTTTCATTTTTGTTTTGTCTTTGCTTTTTCTCTCAGCCAGAAAAATGGGTAACATAGTGTATATATTTGGTTATAAAATTTACAAAAACCTTCCAGTGGGACAAGAAGGGCCTAAAGAGATAAATTTTCATTGTCTTCCTCAGAAGTCATTTACTTTACCTTAACCACAAGCATAGGTTTTACTTGAAAAATACATGTCAAGCCTATAAACTGTGTGCTTAGGGCACTTGCCTAGAAATGACAGGAAAAAAAATGAGAATAAATAAATAAAGCAATTTTCTTCAAAGGTTTCAGTAACAGTTTATGTTCATGCAGGTTAAGAGATAAAGCTCAAATTTCGTACTTCTACATATAGACATTTAAATTTTCATAAATCTATTTGTTGGTAATAGTGTATTTCTGCCAATATAGGCTTTTTTGTTTTGTTCAGTATGTTTGTTGGCATCTTTGTTAAATGTCAAGTGGTTTGGAAATGCAGAGATGGCTCTGTGTTAAGATCACTTCCTGTTGTTTTCAGAGGACCCAAATTCAATTCCTAACAGCTACATGGTTTCAACACTTCCCAGTGACATTAGTTTCAAGGAATCTATTATCCTCTTCATGCCTTTGGGGTCTCCAGGCATGGAAATAGTCTATGAAGAAAATACCAATGCATATGAAATAAAATAAAATATAAAATTTAACAATCACAAAGCTATACTTGTCTACATTTTTACTGAAGTCTTCCATTAGAGACTATTGATATTCATGTATAATTTTCTTGCCAGACCTATGCTGTTTTAAATACTAGATATTTGAATAATAACTTGAGGGGGGCGTATGGGATTATCTCTACCTTTATTTATTTTCTTCAGTATATTATCTTCTTTCTTGTTTCAGGATTTAGAGCTTTCTTTGTAAAGATAGATTACTTATGATCATAAGAACTTGTTTTCAATTTTTTATTCAATTTTTTATTTATTTACACTTCAGATGCTATCCCCCTTCCCTATCCCCCCTATTAATACACTATCCCATCCCTCCTCATCCTTTTTTGCCTTTAAACTATTTAAATTACATGCAAATATTAAGATCAGTTCTAGGTTGAGGAACTAGCAATACAATAGATGAAAATAGTCAAGGAACAAGCAAGACAATAAACCCAGATAGTCAAAAAACACAGAGGACAATAAACAAAGTCTTATGATCACTCCTGTGATCACTATTTCTAAGGGCTTATTAGGATGACCAAAATATCTGAGCCTACTTCCCTGTCCTACCCCAAAGTCATTTTCATGCTTGAAACTTATTTCTTTGTTCTAGCTTAAGATTTAGTTATCTGCCTATAATTACTTCTTTTTCTAGCCTCAGATTTAGATTCCTGTCTGAAATTTCTTCTTTGTTCTAGCCTAGGATTTAGATTTCTGCCTGAAATTACATCTTTGTTCCATCCTAAGGTCAGATTCCTGCCTGTAGTCCATTCCCTTGTCCTTGGCCTATATCAGATTCCTGCCAGGCATCCCCGTTTCATAAACACTTTTTAAATACAATGCCTTTATTAATTTTGAGAACTTCATTATGCACACAGAGTTTGATCAGATTTACCCAGCATTCCTATGCCTAACTCCAGCCAAATCCATGCCATTCTTCCTCTGATATCTATGCTTTAATTAATTAATTAATTAATTAATTAATGACTCATTGAATAAATTTGTGCTGCCCATATGTTCATGGGTCTGAGGTTTCCACTGACGCATAATGAATTGAACATTATTGCTTGACATAATCTAAAATTACTTGATTAGTTACATTAACATTAAAGATTTTGGCTCTTTGTAGCACTGACCTTTCTCAAACTGTGATCTTCTTTTCACCCTACAATACTATTCATTCTGAAGTTCCTGAGATTTCTTTCAATTGCTATCTTCTTGGCATCTGTTATCACCCATTTAGTATAATGTAGTTTTGTCTTTTTATTTCAAGAAAATTGTTTTGGAGAAATGTAAGATTTTTTTTTGAACTTTTATCATGAATGAAAATAAAATATTTTAATTATTTTTGTTTGTAATATATATAGTAGGAAGAAATGGTAATATAACACATGTGTAGAGGTCAGAAGATGCCTAGTAGAAGTCATTTCTTGTTTTTCCTTTTTAACTTTTAATTGATTCTTTGTGAATTTCGTATCATGTACCCCAATTCTAATCCGAATCCCGCTCATTTTGCTGTCCCCTCATATGCTCCCTTTTCCCTTGCAAATTTTCCCTCAAAATAAACACACACACACACACACACACACACAAAACAACAACAAAATTAATGTATAGAAAAACATCTCATCATGGATTCTTTAGTAGTATGTAACAGTGGGTCCCACAGTATATCCCTTTGTCTACATATCTGCTCTTGAATATGGTCATTGCAATGAAGTGATCTTTTGTGACACTATCAATATTGGATCCTTGTCAGGATTCCTCCCATTATCCTGTTGTTGCTCTTTGTCAAGGAGATCCTGCAGCTTTGAATCAGCAGGATGGGCCTTTTAACTCCTCACAACCAACTGCACTCAGATGATATTGATTTTGGTCTGAGTCACTTCAGAGCGTCCTGGATCTGAGCCTGGGTGATAGTTGGCCTGGTCCACTTACCAGCTTTCCCTTATCTGCACCATCAACTAAAGCTCTCCACACTGCTCAGGGTAGGCTACCTATTGCTTCCACCAGCAGAACGCCGAGTCAGCTCTCCTGCTCTCATGCTCTTGAGGGCCTGATAACATGTACCTATACCTGCAGAGACAACTCAACTGTGCTCCCCAGTCAAGATATAGAGCCCACTCTCCCAAGTGCTGCAGACTGTGAAGTCCTGCGCCAGCTCTCTTGCTCTCATACCTTTGAGACTGGCTCACATGTGCCTTCACCATCAGGGTCAGCCCTACTATGTTGTCCAATGGAGAAAATGATGTGTCAGACCACTAAGTTTGGGCTTACTCATCAAAGATCCACAGGATGGTTTAGTGAAGCAGCTCTAAACTCTCATTAGGACAAGGTTTTATAGAAAATGGATGCAAGTATGTGGTGGGTCCATCCTGCAAGCATCTAATTAATGTCTATTGTAAGCTGACAGGTGAGTTCTCTGTCTCCTCAGATAGAGGAGATTTGGTCTCTTATTCCTCACTCTCTCTGGTAACCAGAAGGCCCAATAATGTGGCTTCCTGGAACTTGTAGGATATGTTATGGAGGGACTGGAAGTATATCTAATCTCACATAAACAGTAACAGGGTTATGCCCTCATGATTCAGTTCATTTTGGCCTAGATGTATTGGTGACCTAAAAGGACTGGAACATCATATTCGAAAGGAGGTCAGGGCTGTCATTACCTAGTCCTCATGGTGTTTCTGGGACTTGGATAGTGGCCCCATCAGTGTGAGACAGTGGGGCAGTCTTAAGGCTGCTTTTTTCTTGCTGGTCCTGGTTATCTTTAATTGTAAACAGGTGTGTGTTGGATCCAGTCAGCCTTCAACGTGATGGGTGTGATCAAGATGATAACTTAGGGACCTTGTAATGAGGCTTTAATGAACCCTGGCTGGAGGGGGAACCTGTTTCACAAAGAACAAGTAGTTTAGGCCAAACATTTTTATGAGCCCATTGGAAACCTTTGAAATCATCTAGTAAATGTAGATCCTTAAATTCATCAATGATCTCTTCCTGTGTGTTAAGAATAATGGAGGGGGGGGTGTGGGGTCTCAAAGGGGTGATTCACACCTGATAAAGGGAGTTTTATATCAGGTAGAGAGCAAAGGGAAGGAGAGTTACCTTGTCATTATCAGTCTCTTAGGTCAATTTAGTTAAGGTCTCTTTTAGTGTTCTGTTCATTTTCTCTACCTGTCCTAAACTCTAGTGTCTATATGTACAGTGAAAATTTTGATCAACATCTAGAATATTGGCTAGTCTTTGACTTATCTGGGACACAAAAGCTGGTCCCTTGTCTGACCTTATCATCTGAGGAAGTCCATACCTTGGCAGTATGTCCTCTAAGACCTTATTTGTCACTGTGGATCTAGTTTCATGTTTTGTGGGGAAAACCTGAGTTCAACTTGAAAATGTATATACAAGTATCAGTAAATATTTATATCTAAATTTTGTGATTTTATCTCTTTGAAGTATGTCCCCAGTAGCCTTCAGGCTTTGTGCCTCTGAACCTATTACCAGAGTTTTTCTCATTACCCACTGCATCAGTTGGCTGATTCTACAGTTCTTAACAATCTCAGCTATCTTTGAGTTGTCATCTTTAATCCCAAAGTTAGTAAATCCTGTATTTTCTGGATACCCTTGCGGGAAAAGTAGTGGATCTTCTGAAGTATTTGTAATCTCATTTTTTTCTGGCATAATGTGTTTGCAGTCTGTTGTTTTCTGCCCTCTGTTATAACATTGGGACATGGGCAAATTTTGAGTCTAGGTTACCTTTGAATATTTAGGGTGATCATAGAGCATAGGATCTGCTCGATCCAGGGAAATCAAGTGCAACAGATTGTTGCACTCTGATACTGGGTCCTTCCCTCTCTGGTATCTTGAGCAGTGAATGATGGCCAGCTTTTTAGGCCCCCATAGAGTCCTTAGTAGGAAAGGATTTCCTCTTTATTTTTTATAGTCATTTCTTTTGTTATCATGAAGCCTCTCTCCCTTTAAATAGGCCCATGGACACAAGTAGTAGCAATATCATTTTGTGTTTTCTCAGTTGTAGTGTTTTGGTTAGAGCTATCAGTTCAGCTTTCTGGGCTGACATTTCTGTCAGGAATGACTTCGCCCATATGATCTCTGTGTTTGAGACTACCACTGATCCAGAATATTTCTGTCCTTCCTGAGTGAAGCTGTTATTAATGAACCATGTTACCTCTGTATCAAAGGAGTATCCTGAAGATCTGAACTGGTCTCATGGATATGGGCCAAAATGTCTGAGCAGTCATGTAGTGGCCCATTGATGTCTGTGTCAGGCAGTAGTATAGTTGGGCTCAGGGCAGTTGGTGCCTGAAAGGTTGTGCTGTAGGGATGTAAGAAGAGGGACTGGTAATGAGTACTTCTGGAACTGATGATGTTCAAGCTTTGGCCTAAATACAGCTTGTCAACATCTCTGACCAAAAAGGCAATGGCTGTGATTATGTGTAAAGAGTTGCCTCTGGCAACTGGGTCTAAATTCTTTGACAGGTAGGCCATTGGCTGGTACCAGAGGCCAGAGTCTGTGTCAATATCCTTTTAAGTGTATCGGATTTCTTTTCCATGAAGAGATAGAAGATCTTAGTCACTTCTGGAAACCCCAAAGCTGCTATGGAAATTTCTTTCTGGCCTCAGAGAGCCACCTCTGAACTTTTCTTAATATGAATTCCCAGATCTAGGGAGGCCACCTGTGACTGACAGAGTAGGGCTTTGTTAGCAGAGGCTTGATAGTTTGACCTCTCAGTACAGGACCTGTTCTTTTGAGGGCTGCAGCTGGTGAGGAGCAAGGAGAGCTCTCCCAACCTCAAGATACTATGGACAACTTTCCCAATTGCCTAAGGTTGTAAGGAGGAGGGAACCACCTATGTACCTGTGCTACCCCATGGCAAGTCAGTGGCAGGGTCCGTTCTCCCAGAATCATGGCCTCAGTGTTAGCTACCCACACCGGAGCCAACTTCATTGTGCTTCCTGGGCCAGCTCTCTTGAATGCTATCTCAAGTGAGAGATTGGCCATCCAGCTCTCCAAAATGCCACCACAATAATTAGGGACAGGGCCAGTTATACAAAGCCCATTGACATTCAAACTTTATTTCTTACACACCTATAAAGTATTATAAAGGACATTGACATTGTATTTTATAATTTTCAGTTTAATTATTTCAGACGCTTTGTATGTGGAGGAGTGTGGGATGGTGGGCTGTGTGAGGCAGCTGGGTACCTGGTGGAGCCCAGGCCTCAAAATCTGGACAATAATGGGATGGTAGGTGTTGGGCTTTGCTCCTGGGACCCTGGTTTCTTTCACTTAGCGTCAGCACTCCATAGCCCCACCCACAGAAAGGTTTATGGCCATCAGTCATGGAACAGTGCCTCGGGCTTTCCCACATATAGATGAGGTATCTCCAAGCTCTCAGACCAAGCCAATAGGTGTTATTTGCTGCCAGACCCTGACCCACCCCAAAACTGTTTATAAGAACCCTATTTGGGAGAAGTAAAGGTGTGCAAGAATCATCCCATTGTAAAAGAGTTTCTGTCACAAGAGCTTGGGAAGAGATATGCTCTCCCGAAGCGCCTTCAGGACCCTCCCCTCCTTGCTAGCTAGCTGGCTTCTCACTGGCCCAGCCCTGATCTGCTCATTGCAGAGAGACCTGTGCAGCACCTGGGAATGACTGGGAGGCCACAGCGGAGACGTGGGCAGAGGCAGCATCGGAGGCAGCGGAGGTGATTTCCCTTCTCTGCTCTCATTCTATCCCCTTGGCCTGGACCTCCATACCCGGCTGGGCCAGAGGTCTTCGTGGGAAGCCCTCTGGAACAGGGACCCGGAGAGGAGTGCACAGTATTTGCCATTAAATGGCTCCCTAAAATTACCAAGTATTATGTCGTCAGGTTTTGCTAACATTGCAACTTCTGGCAAAAGCTATTTTTATTCGATGACTATGTAGAATTGAAGTGCAAATATACAATGTAATATCTTCATATATTAATTTGTGGAATCACTTCAGTCTTGAAGAGTTGCTGTAACAGGATGAAATATAAGGATATTCATATTTATGAAGACTAAGAATATATGTCATACAATTTAACTAATGAAGAAATTCTTGCACATTAAGAAAACTAACCACATGTTATTTTGCCCAAATAAATTAATTTTAAAAATGATAGGAATGGGAAGTACAATTTTCTATGTAAACTAAAATAATTTAGAGAGGTTTCAAAGAAATCATTATGAGTAAAATAACATCAATTGATTATAGACTATACAATTACATGTATACTTTACTGCTGAAATTCAAATATGATAAGCACTAATAGGAGTTTGGTAAAACTTTAAAAGAAATTAAACTTTGAAAGTCATATTTAGACGATATAAAAACCTGAATAAACACAGCAAACAAAAGGTTTAAGAAACTGCAATATATAAAGGCAGAAATATCCAGTTTGAAGCAAAATCAAATTAAAATTTAAAAGTTGATAATATATATGTATATATAAATACATATATAGAGAGAAATATGATTGAAACTTTCACCCTAAGAGATTATGAAACACATAAGTCAAAGAAAATGCTTTGAACAGAATTATTACCATAGCTAAAGAAACTGATAGTAAAGAAAGAAAACTAAACAAATCCAAATATAGTATTTGTAAAAATTAAGGAAATTAGAAAAGGTAGTAAATCACAATTTCAAAAATTAGAAAGGTACTGTATCATGATTAGCTCTTGCAAACATTACATAGTAACTAGTGAGTTACATAATCTGATTTATAGCATAAAATCAAAGATTCAGTTGAAATAGCTAAATTATTAACATTTCAACTTAAATTAAAACAATAAGAAATCACAGAATTAAATACCTATGTTCACCTTTTCCTACAAAGAAAATATTTCAGCCCAGGTAGATTATAACATTGTTTATAAAACATCAACACATTTTATGAAATAATTAATATTTTATAGAAACAGAATATTTACTACAAAATCTGATAAACTATTACAAAACCTTAAAAATGCACAGTTCCCTTGCACAGAAATATAAAGAAAATTAAACCGATAAATCTAACTAAAACCCTACTATATAAAAGAAAAAAATCATAAGCTCCATGACTTTATTATGAAGTTGAAATTTGGCAAAACATTTTGAAGTTAATACTTCATATTAGAGGACAAACACAGATCATACGGCTCCTTGGTGTTTCGGAGACACAGCATTAGTAGTAGAAACGATAAACATGGCAAAGAAATAACTTCAAAACCATGTTCCATCATTAGCAATTAAGGCAATGAAAATTATAAGTACTTTGATCTTGACATTTTCCCATCATAGAATTTCATATATGACGTGAACAAAGATGACACCAATATACATACTAACATGGAAGGGGGAAAGCTCAGGGGCCATAACTCTAGAGAAGTAGCTGCAGGCAATTAAGTAATGCTAAGAATGGGAGAAATTGTGTTACTCAGGAAAGCACCACCATTGGTTACTAAATGGTCAACCCTGAAAAGATATACACACAAGTAACAATATAGAGACTGAGCAGGTTGTCATTATGTGTTTAAACACACATATACTCATTTCTAAATACATCTACATGTATATATATAACATGAATTAGTGATTTTTTATTATTTATATATTCAGAATATACAAAGGTGTGTGTGTGTGTGTGTGTGTGTGTGTAACAGCTGATGAAAAACAAAGACATGAATTTGAAAAAAGGGAAGGAAGCTTATATAGTTGTGTTTGGAGGGAAGAAAGAAAAGGGGAAAATGATATAATTTTATTCTGGCTCAAAAAATGAAATAACTAATTTTGAAAATAAATTCCAAAGTAGATGTACCATATGTCTAAGCTATTCATTGTTTGGCACATGCCCCCAATAGCATCAGAATCTTACTTCACGGATTCATGATCAGCCGTGTTTATTGTCTTCCAATTTGTAATAGATAGGTAATGGAAACTACTTGATTATTTTCAAATGGCAAATGGATAATGAAATAAACACTTTCCTCTCCAAGTTGATTTTGGTGAGAATTTTATTAAAAAAAAAAAAATAAAACAAGGTAGTATATAGAGATCACTTAGTTTTTTTCCCCATTGTATTTTTAACTCCAAAGGCATTAGTTCCAATAACTATTAGATGAAATTCTCCTATTTTCAAGGTAGTCCAAAAGCTGTCTTCTATATTTGTATATACAAGTTGTCTTGTATATTTTAAGTGTTTATAAAGCCATTTTATGGGCCTACACTCCATTGATGTCAGATTAGGCCATCCTCTGCTACATATGCAGCTGGAGCCATAGATTACTCTGTGTATACTCTTTAGTTGGTGGTTTAGTCTGTGGAAGCTCTGGGGTGCAGTCCATTAGTTGATATTTTCTTCTTATGAGGTTTCAATCCCCTTCAGCTCCTTCTGTTCATATCCCAGAATAGGGGGATGCTAGAGCCTTGAGGCAGGAGTAGGTGAGTGGGTAGAGGAGCACCCTCATAGAGGCAAGGGGAGGGGAAAAGGCGAATGGGATAAGGGCATAGTGGAGAGGTAATCCGGGAAGGGGAATATCATTTGAAATGTAAACAAATAAAATGATTAATGGGGAAAAAAGCCATTTTAAAATGGTAGCAAAGCTGCTGAAAGTTAAGGGTAACTCTATTTTTACATAGATTTACATTTTACAGGACAAAATTTGAAGGTTTCAATCCTTGACAATACAGTTTAATTCAGCTAACTAAACTTTGCTAGTTAACACCATGGTACAAAGAGTCTAGGAAAAGCTGGCACTAAAACTACAACTAATATTAGATAAACATTGCAAAATCTTGAACCTGTGAGAACCAAGGTTTCTTGTTCTCTTTCATTTGATGTATACATTAACAGAAAGGCTGGTAATTCAAAGTGATATTTTGTTTTGTTTTGTTCTATTTTGTGTTTGACAACAACTTTAAATGTCAAAAAAAATTGAGCATCTGTATAATCTAGGTGCAAAAATTTAGTATTTATTATAAACTACCTATAGTCCCATATATTAATAGCCATATTGATATTTTCAAAGAATTTATCACTTCAAATTTAGATATACAAAGAACTTGTATTTTCAAATTTATACCTGTGTGTATTATGTGTAAAGAATTAAAAGCTGAGAAAAAAAAGCTTTCATTTAAAATGTATTTCTATTGTAAATTAATAAAATAGTCAGATCATTGTGTTGATAACTTTCCATGGCACAAACAGGATTATGTTTCTTTGTGTTCATTTAAAGGCAAGGTTTGAAACAGAGAAATAGGCCCATAAAATGATAAACATACATGTTCAAGGGTATAAACATACATGATCATGGGTATAATTGGTTATGATAAAAGTGAGCTTTCCTGACACCTGGAAATTAAGAGAAATGCAAGGTTTCAGTAAAACAAATAAAATAAACTCCAATAAGCAACAATACATTAGCAAGTGAAAAAACAATGTTTCAGATCATATTATTTCAAATTAATTCCAACTATGTTCGATTTACAATTGGTTGCTTTTAAAAATATTTTAAATATTTCAAAGAGCATACATCTCATTTGGCAGAAAGCTCCACTTACTGGAAAATTATTCTCACCCATAGAAATGACATTTTAGTTTCAATCTGCCAGGTGAATTTTATTAGTATGTCATTAATCACTGCCTTGGATCTGACACCTGGGGAAAATGATTTAGTGGAATTTAGAGCATTCAGATATAATAGGAAAAAATGTCCTATTTATTTCTCTCTTTTGTCAGTGAAATATATTTCAACATGTAATAGTATTGGTGAGTATATGATTTAGCTAAAAATAATAATTATTATAAATTTATAAAAATTATATTATTATTCATAAAATATTATATTATTACTTAAAACTATTATTACTTATATATTATTTATGAATATTACTACTTAACTTTGTTGAATTAACTCATATTACCCCACTGATAATTATTAAATATACTGTAATTTAGTATTTATATCATTATTGTTTCTTATGTAATATTATAAAAATAAACATTAATAATGTAGTTTAATATTATTTTTCACTACTAATATTTTCTAACTATATTTTTTCTAATAAAAAAATTTATTTTCTTAGATAATTTAAATACTAATATTAAATTATATCAGTATAATAGAATTAATGAGGTTAGCTTCTTTGTAATTTTATGTTTTGCACATAGAAATGCACATATTCTGGTTTTTTCTATCATAAATTTTACTCTCAGTTTTATGATTGTCATTGAATAACTTACTCCATATCATATTCCAACCTGTATGATTTGGTAATAAAATTGTAAATAAAAAAATAAATCAGTAAAAGTTCCTACTTGAGTCAGGTTGACTATCTCCATTAACAAAGCACTCCCAGATAAACAATTGAGTTTATATATAGTAATCTTATATGTTAGACATTAGCTATATTTATGAAAATTCTAACAAATAATATTTAACTTTTCTTGTACGCTCAAATGGTGCCTACTATTAATGAGGAGAAGGTAATTCTTAAATAGAAGTTTACTACTGATTTTAATTTTATTGATTGATATTAATTTTAAACATTACTTGCATTTAAGAATATCAAAGGATTTTACATATTTTCTACACTGAATTCTTCTTACCAAATCCAGACATTAAAAAATATACATTCGTCAGGCAGTGGTGGCGCACGCCTTTGATCCCAACACTTGGGAGTCAGAGGCAGGCAGATTTATGAGTTTGACGCCAGCCTGATCTGCAGAGTCAGTTCCAGGACAGCCAGGGCTACACAGAGAAACCCTGCCTCCAAAAACAAACCAAACCAAACCAAATCAAACAAACAAACAATATATATATATACACACACACACACACACACACACACATTCTACCACAGGGAGTGGCACAGAGTGATTATGTTATCTCCACCCTCACCATCCTCCATTTTGTTATCACCAAGATGCTTCTTAATAAATGGCAGTCATCCCACATTCTAATCGGCTAGTTGGTGCACATATGTTATATTCCCGCCCACTAGGCATAAGATCATCATAATAGAAGTAAATGTGAAAGTTTGACAGTTGGTTAACACACAAAATAAATGACTTTAACCATTTTCAATTTAAGTAATAAAACATCTTTAGACATGTAAAATTGCACTGTTAATTTATTTTATCTTTTTTATCTCTAATCTTTTAAAATGTTTTAAGAGTTTTTTTTGAGAATTCCACAAGCTGTATTTTGATCACATTCCCCCACACTCGCACACTCCTAAGGTGTCCACACTGATAGCCATGCTCTCCACTCTTCCTGCACTCCCCACCCCATTTTCCTTCCTGTCCTCCCCACCTCACTTTGAGACTCCTGTTTGCCCCACAGAATCCTGTTTACAAGTGACTGAATGTTTTTAGCTGAAGATACCAGAGTATTTTAGTTCCATTATTTTGTTAACAAGTGTTAGCTGTGGCCTTTGTAGTGAACAGATTGAGAGTCTCTTTCAGTTCCAAAAAAAATTAAAATTCACATTTCAGAGGTAAATTACATCTGAGGAGCCCAGGTATTTGAACTAATTTTGTCTTCCTTACCTATTTTCCAAACTAGCCACATCCCATCTGATATCCAATGTATTATAATGTTCGCTTTGTTTTGTTTGGGCTTTTATTGTTCTTATTCTGTATGATTCAGTAAGACCAGTTCGAGTCTGCAGAGTATTCTACTGAGTCTTGGCATCTTGGTGACATTGACTTTTTTTAGACATTTAATTTGTTTACATTTCAAATGTTATTCCCCTTTCTGATCTCCCCTTCAAAAACCTCCCACCCCATACCTCTCTCCTTTGCCTCTAAGCAGATAAGAGGGTGCTTCCCCCCTCTTTTGCCTGGGGCAGACCCTTAGCTGGTCTGCTCCTTTGGAAACACCTGATCCTGAGACATCCTAGAGGGACCTACTGTACCCAGAGCAGAGGGTAAGACACCTTGCCCACTACCCCATGCCCCAGAGTTACAACTGGGAGCCAGGTGGGGCTTAAGGAAATAGCAGGCACCCAAACCCCGCCCCTCCGGAATACCACCTCCCTTCTGCCCAGGGCAGACCCTTAGCTGGTCTGCTCTAGTGGAAACACCTGATCCTGAGACAACCTAGAGGACCTACTGCATCCAGAGCAGAGGGAGCTTAGGATCATAGGAACACAGAGACATCTGGAATCTAAGGAGATCTGTCACAAACAAGATAACTGGAAAGACAGACTCCAGTCAGACACAGTGAGCACAGGTAACACTAGAGTCAACCAGATGGCGAAAGGCAAGTGCAAGAACACAAGCAACAGAAACCAAAGTTACCTGACATCATCAGTACCCAGTTCTCCCACCATAGCAAGCCTTGGATACCCCACCACACAGGAAAAACAGGACTCAGAATTCAAATCACTTCTCATGATGATGATAGAGGATTTTAAGAAGGACATAAGTAACTCCCTTAAAGAAATGCAGGAGAACACAGGTAAACAGGTAGAAGCCCTTAAAGAGGAAACACAAAAATCCTTTAAAGAATTGCAAGAAAACACAACCAAACAGGTGAAGGAATTTAATAAAACCGTCCAGGATCTAAAAATGGAAATAGAAACAATAAAGAAATCTAAAAGGGAGACTACTCTGGAGATAGAAAACGTAGGAAAGAGATCAGGAGTCATAGACGCAAGCATCACCAACAGAATACAAGAGATAGAAGAGAGAATCTCATGCACAGAAGATACCATGGAAAACATTGACACAACAGTCAAAGAAAATGCAAAATGCAAAAAGCTCCTAACACAGAACATCCAGGAAATCCAAGATGCAATGACAAGACCAAACCTAAGGATAATAGGTATAGATGAGAGTGAAGATTCCCAATCTAAAGGGCCAGTAAATATCTTCAACAAAATTATAGAGGAAAATTTCCCCAACCTAAAGAACGAGATACCCATAAACATACAAGAAGCCTACAGAACACCAAACAGACTAGACCAGAAAAGAAATACCTCCCGTCACATAATAATCAAAACACCAAATGCAAAAAACAAAGAAAACAATACTAAAAGCAGTAAGGGAAAAAGGTCAAGTAACATATAAAGGCAGACCGATAAGAATTATACCAGACTTTTTACCAGAGACTATAAAAGCAAGAAGATCCCGGTCTGATATCATACAGACCCTAAGGGAACATAAATGCCAGCCCAGACTGCTATACCCAGCAAAACTCTCAATCACTATAGATGGAGAAACCAAGATAATCCATGACAAAACCAAATTTGCACAATATCTTCCCACAAACCCAGCACTTCAAAGGATAATTGATGTAAAACGCCAACACAAGGAAGGAAACTACAACTTAGAAAAAGCATGGAAGTAATCTTCCAACAACCCCCAAAAAAGATAACCAGACAAACATAATTCCACCTCTAATAACAAAAATAATAGGAAACAACAATCCTTCTTCCTAAATATCTCTTAACATCAATGGACTCAATTCTCCAATAAAAAGACATAGACTATCAGACTGGATACATAAAGAAGACCCAAATCTTTGCTGCATACAAGAAACGCACCGCAGTGACAAAGACAAACATTACCTCAGAGTAAAAGGCTAGAAAACAATTTTCCAAGCAAATGGCCCCAAGAAACAAGCTGGAGTAGCTATTCTAATATCAAATAAAATCGACTTTCAACCAAAAGTAATCAAAAAAGATAAGGAAGGACACTTCATACTCATCAAAGGAAAAATCTACCAAGAAGAACTCTCAATTCTGCACATCTACACTCCAAATGCAAGGGCACTCACATACATAAAGAAAACTTTACTAAAGCTCAAAGCACACATTACACTTCACACAATAATAGTGGGGGATTTTAACACGCTCTCTCCAATGGACAGATCGAGGAAACAGAAACTAAACAAAGACATATTGAAACTAACAGAAGTTATGAACCAAATGGATTTAACAGATATCTATAGAACATTTCATCCTAAAGCAAAAGAATATACCTTCTTCTCAGGACCTCATGGTACCTTCTCCAAAATAAGACCATATAATTGGTCACAAAACAGTCCTCAACAGCTACAAAAAGATTGAAATAATCCCTTGCATCCTATCAGATCACAATGGACTAAGTCTGGTCTTCAATAATGACAAAACCAAGGGAAAACCCACATGCATGTGGAAACTGAACAATGCTCTACTCAATGATGACTTTGTCAAGGAAGAAATAAAGAAAGAAATTAAAGACTTCCTAGAATTTAACGAAAATGAGGAAACATCATACCAGAACTTGTGGGACTCCATGAAAGCAGTGCTAAGAGGAAAACTCATAGCTTTAAGTGCCTACAAAAAGAAATTGCAGAGGGCACACATTAACAACTTGTCAGCACACCTGAAAGCTCTAGAACAAAAAGAAGCAAATACACCCAAGAGGAGTAGGTGTCAGGAAATAATCAAACTTAGGGCTGAAATCAACCAAGTAGAAACAGAAAGAACTATACAAAATATCAACAAAACCAGGAGTTGGTTCTTTGAGAAAATCAATAAGATAGATAAACCCTTAGCCAGATTAACCAGAGGGCACAGAGACAGTATCCAAATTAATTAAATCAGATCTGAAAAGGGAGACATAACAACAGAAACTGAGGAAATTCAAAAAATCATCAGATCCTACCATAAAGGCCTATACTCAACAGTACTGGAAAATCTGGATGAAATGGACAATTTTCTAGACAGATACCAGGT
The DNA here is from genome assembly GCA_021653895.1 of Mastomys natalensis. NCBI lineage: Eukaryota > Metazoa > Chordata > Mammalia > Rodentia > Muridae > Mastomys > Mastomys natalensis. Next base: position 600,111 of record JAJTUV010000543.1, on the reverse strand, counting down.
ACCAAAGTTAAATGAGGAGCAAATAAACCATCTAAACAGTCCCATAACCCCTAAAGAAATAGCAGCAGTCATTAAAACTCTCCCCACCAAAAAAAAAAGCCCAGGACCAGA